>CP097508.1:33042776-33362776 GCA_023547065.1 Musa troglodytarum
CACTAGAGATCCACCGAGGGTCTCCGATTCACATACTGGAGGGTGTTGTGTGTCTTGCAAAAAATTAGTGGGAGTACATTAAGATAGAAGTCTTTATCTTAATTGTTTAAATTTCTGCAAAGTCTGCATGTTATTTATTTCTGCTACATCGTTTAATTCAAAAAATGTCACTTTCAAATCCTTTATGTGGTATACGTGATGCCAACCGCCTCACTGGTCCAAATTATATGGATTGGCTTCGTAATCTGAGAATCATTCTCACGACGTAGAAAATCACATATGTCCTTGATATAGTGAACCCTACGCCCAACGAAGGGGCAAGCGAGGATGAGATCGCTCGTTTTGTGAAGTACTTAGATGATTCCACTCATACTCAGTGTTATATGTTGGCCTCTATGACTTCTGAGTTACAGAGACAACATGAAAATATGGATGCTAATTCCACACTCCTGCTTCTCTGCAAACTGTTTGAGGAACAGGGAAGAACTCAGCGATATGAGATATCAAAGAGTGTTTTCCGTGCTAGGATGACTGAGGGGACACCGGTTCAGAACCATGTCCTTAAGATGATTGAGTGGATCGAGAAACTCGTAGGTCTAGGAATGGTCCTAGAGGATAACCTGTGTGTGGATCGTGTGCTTCAGTCCCTACTAAATTCTTTTTCCCAGTTCATAATAAATTTTTATATGAACAAATTTGAGGTGACCCTCCTAGAGCTCTTCAATATGTTGAGAGAAATAAAGAGCACCATCAAGAAAGAGAAGCCGATTTTCTACACTGGTGAGACCAGAAAGAAAAGGAAGACTGAAAAGACCCTTAAGAAGGGCAAGGGCAAGGGCAAAATGGGTAAGGCAAAGGTTGCCAAGAAAGACCCAACAAAGGACAAATGCCAGTGCTTCCATTGGGGTAAAGATGGGCACTAGAAGAGGAACTGCAAAGAGTACCTTATAGAGCGGGCGAAACAAAAGTTTGGAGAAGCTTCAAGTACATTCATGATCAGTCTCCATCTGTCAGAACCTTATGATAACACATAGGTATTGGATACCCGGAGTGATTATCATATTTGTAATTCGTTGCAGGCTCTAGCATGACCTAGGAGATTGAACAGAGGCGAGATGGACCTTAAGATGGGCAATGGAGTATAGGTTGCTGTAGTGGCTGTTGGCAAGGTCACCTTACATTTGCCTGGTGGAGCTATTATTGCAATAGATGCATGCTATTATGTTTCTTCTATTATCAAAAATATTATTTTCATTTCATGTTTGACAGTTATTGGATATAAATTAGTTTTTGAGAACAATGATTGTTCAATAATATTAGATGATGAGATCATCACGAGAGGAACATTGCATAATAGTTTATATATGCTAGATACAACTCCATATATCATGAGTGTAAGAAAGTCTAAGAGGAAATGAGAAGTGGAGAACCAAACAGGAAAAAGTATTAAAACCCTTTGATTAGATCGAGGAGGTGAGTACTTGAGTACAGAGTTCACCTAGTTCGTCAAAGACCATGGGATTTGATCCCAATGGACACCTCCTTATACACCACAGCTTAATGATGTATCAGAAAGGAGGAATCGCACACTGTTAAACATGGTGCGTTCTATGATATGTTTCGCCGACCTACCCATCTCATTCTGGGGATATGCCCTAGAAACCGTAGCTTACCTTCTGAACAGAATTCCAACTAAATCAATGATGCCTACTCCATATGAGATATGGAATGGGAAGAAGCCAGATCTTAAAGTTGTTAAGATTTGGGGCTGCCCTGCCCACGTTAAGAGATACAACATTGACAAGTTGGAATCAAGGACGGAACGATGTAAGCTCGTGGGATACCCTAAGGAAACTTATCGGTATTATTTCTATCACCCTGAGGACCAAAAGGTCTTTATAGCCAAGAAAGCAGTGTTCCTTGAGAAGGAACACATTCGTGGTGAAGACAGTGGGAGCATGATAGAGTTGAGCGAGGTTGGAGAACCTAGCTCAAGCACCATTCCAGAATCTGTTTAGATACCTAATACATAAGTTCCAACTTTACGTAGGTCCGATAGAGTATCTCATCCTCTTGAGAGATATGTGGGACATATCAGAGGAAAGGATGTTGAGGATATTAATCCTCAGACCTACGAGGACACTATTATGAGCATAGACTCCGGGAGATGGCAAGAAGCCATGAATTCAGAAATGGATTCCATGTACTCCAACAAGATTTGGAACCTAGTTGATGCACCCGAAGGTATTGTACCCATTGGTTGCAAGTGGATGTTCAAAAAGAAGATTGGAGTAGATGGAAAGGTAGAGACCTATAAAGTAAGGCTAGTGGCTAAGGGGTATAGTCAAAGGCAAGGTGTTGACCATGACGAAACTTTCTTACCTGTAGCCATGCTAAAATCCATTCGAATTCTATTGGCTATTGCAGCACACTATGATTATAAGATCTAGCAGATGGACGTCAAAACCGTATTCCTCAATGGTAACCTCGATGAGGAGGTGTATATGATACAGCCTGAGGGATTCGTGTCCAGGGATAACCCAGATAAGGTGTGCAAGTTACTTAGGTCTATTTATGGATTGAAACAAGCTTCCCGAAGTTGGAACATAAGATTTGATGAGGTAATCAGATCTTATAACTTCGTTAAGAACGAAGATGAGCCTTGTGTGTACAGGAAATTAAGTGGGAGCACTATCACCTTTTTGGTATTATATGTGGATGACATCCTAATCATTGGGAATGATGTAGGAATGCTCTCCGCAGTAAAGACTTGGTTATCTAAGCACTTCTCCATGAAGGACTTAGGGGAAGCATCCTACTTATTGGGGATATGGATCTATAGAGATAGATCTAAGAGGATGCTTGGCTTGTCCCAGTCCAAGTACATAGACACCATTGTCAAAAGGTTTGGCATGAAAATTTTCAAGAGAGGTCTTATACCAATGAGACATGGAATATCACTTTCTAAGAGTATGTCCCCAAAGACTCCTAAAGAAAGGGCACACATGGATATGATGCCATATGCATCAGCGATAGGATCTATCCTGTATGCTATTCTATGTACCAGGCCTGATATAGCACATGCTCTTAGTGTCACGAGTAGATATCAGGCAGATCCAGACTTGGAGCACTGGAAAGCAATAAAATGTATCTTTAAGTACTTGAGAAGGACCAAGGATCTTTTACTAGTATTTGAATGTAGTAGCCCCAAGGTTGACGGCTACACGAACTTGAGCTTCCAGTCCGATGTCGATGATAGCAAGTTTAATTTAGGGTATGTGTTCACCTTGAATGGAGGAGCAGTATGCTGGAAGAGTTCCAAGCAAGATACTACTGCTGAATCGACCATAGAGGCGGAATACATTGCTGTGACAGAGGCAGCAAAGGAGGGAGTCTGGATGAAGAGGTTCATCACAGACCTAGGAGTCATATCGAGCAGCAAGGATATGATTCCCTTATATTACGACAACTACGGGGTGATTACTCAAATAAGGGAACCCGGGTCTTATCAGAAGTGTTTTGAGGAGGTTCTAGCTTATTAGAGAGATCGTGGCCCGAAAAGATGTAGTAATGGAAAGAGTTCCATCCGAAGATAACATTGTAGATCCACTAACAAAGCCATTGACTCAAATTGTCTTTGAGCATCATAGAGGTCTGATGGGGATCAGACATGTTGGTGATTAGCTTTAGGTCAAGTGGGAGATTGCTAGTTATACGTACCTTACAAGCCAATCACATGAGTGATTGTACTTGTAACACGTTGCGTCAATCTCTTTGCTTATGATTATTGGCATTATCTTACATTATCTAGATGTATATTGTGATGTCCTTGGATCTGTGGAATGGGAATTGGATTGTGATGAG
Organism: Musa troglodytarum; assembly: GCA_023547065.1. Classification (NCBI taxonomy): domain Eukaryota; kingdom Viridiplantae; phylum Streptophyta; class Magnoliopsida; order Zingiberales; family Musaceae; genus Musa; species Musa troglodytarum. The sequence continues at coordinate 33,046,641 of CP097508.1, forward strand.
ATTATGATAATAAGACCAATTCACCTTTAAACACAGACCCTAAATTATCTTGGTCATAGGTTACTTGAGAAGGACATCGAGATAACTGGATAGACTGGTGCGCTGTATACCCGTTCATATGATGGAGGTAGCTGGTCATATAGCTACTCATATGGGGACACTAAGGGTACAGTGCAGGTGCTCATTGGAGAATGAGTTCACTGATTGATCCGCCTACAAAATGCTGGATGGTTATTGATAATTCATATCAGACAGCGATTTCGTAGTCCTAATAGTGTATCTGGTCCTTAGACTTGAGATACCAAAGATGTCCTATATGAGTACTCCACTCTTTGATACCAGACGTATAGGTTTAGAAAGTTCCAGATCTAGTACAACTGGTCATTGGGAGTGGTAGCCAACCTTACGAGGGCTATTGAGTGTTCATAGAGGATCATCCACTTTCAATATCATGAGAGGAATATCCCATGTGTTCTTACTCGAACAAATCCTTGGCCAAGGTTATTCGGATTGAGAGAGAAAGAGTTCTCTGGGAGAATCCGACAAGAGCAAGACTCGAGGAGAGACCACATGGGCCTATAGCACCATGCCCGGTATAAGGTCTCTGGGATATTGGATGGATGAGGGACTATAGATATATGGTAATTGAGGATAGATAGGTCCGAAGGAGTGGATTCCCCTGTATCGTCTGGGGCCGCGGAGTAGTGGCCTGGTACATCCGTAGTCGATGAGTTGGGTGAATTATTATAGAGATAATAATTCACTAAGTCAGAAGGAGTTCTGACAAGTATGACTCACGACCAGCTCGATATTGGGCCTAGAGGGTCACACACATATGGTAGGTGTTGTGACGAGTAGAGGTTCGGTTATGAGATATTCGCTGAACCCCCTATCTTATTGGATATCCATTAAGCCCCTGAATTATTGGATCCTGAGATGAGATCCAATAATTGCTAATAAGAGATTATTGGGTAGAAACCCACTAATCCAAGAGGCTTGGGTGATTGGATAGAAATCCAATACCTAATAGGGAAAAAAGATCCATTAGGATTTTCAGGGGGCCTCTATAAATAGGAGGGAACCAAAGCTCTATAGGTTGAGGGTTTTTGGTAGCCACCTCCTATTCTCCTCTTCCTAGAGAGAGAGAGGTGCATTGTCGCAATCCCTATCGTGTGGATACCACTAGAGAGGAGGACGCTTGACCTCCTTCATCCTCTCCCACAGATCTGCAGGGATTCAGGGATATACGATCTCCCTAGGTACTTTCTTTTACACATGCAGTTTTACGGATTTATTTTTGATGCACCGATCTTTGCACGACGACGGAAATTTTCTACGAGAAATCTAGGGTGTTTTGTTTTTATTCTTCCGCTGTGCATGTGATGTCGCTCCCCTTATGGATTTCCCAACAAAGACTCGCGGAGAGATCGTATGGGCCTGACAGCATAATGCCCGATATAGGGTCTCTGGGATATTAGTTAGATGAGAGACTATAAATACATGGTAACTGAGGACAGATAGGTCCAAAGGATTGGATTCCCTTGTATCGTCTGGGGGCTTTGGTATAGTGGCCTAATACGTCCGTAATCATTGAGTTGGGTGAATTATTATAGAGATAATAATTCACTAAGTCAGAAGGAGTTCTGACAAGTATGACTCACGGCTAGCTCGATATTAGGCTTAGAGGGTCATACATATATGGTAGGTATTGCGATGAGTAGAGATTCGGATATAAGATATCCATGTAGCCCCTATCTTATTGGATATCCATTAAGCCCCTGAATTATTGAATCCTAAGATGAGATCCAATAATTGCTAATAAGAGATTATTGGGTATAGACCCACTAATCTAAGAGGCTTGGGTAATTGGATGGAGATCCAATACCCAACAAGGCAAGATCCATTAGGGTTTACAGGGGGCCTCTATAAATAAGAGGGAACCAAAGATCTATAGGCTGGGGGTTCTTTTGGTAGCCATCTCCTGTTCTCCTCTCCCTAGAGAGGTGCATCATCGCAGTCCTTGCCATGTGGATACCGCTAGAGAGGAGGACGCTTGGCCTTCTTTATCCTCTCCTACAAATCTGTAGGGATTCAGGGATATATGATCTCCCTACGTACTTTCTTTTACACATGTAGTTTTTACGGATTTATTTTTGATGCACCGATCTTCGCATGATGACGGAACCTTTCGTAGAAATCCAAGGTTTTTTGTTTTTCTGTTCTTCCACTGCGAATGAGATGTCGCCCCCTGTGGATTTCCCAATAGGAGCCACTTCAGGTAGTGGCACTATCAGGGTAGGCGATGGAACCACCTGAAGGCTTAGTCTCTAAGGCTGAGTCTAGGTAGTGATATCGCCTAGTGTCAGGCTACTTGGGCGGTGGTACCACCTAGTGTCAGGTAGCTTGGATCATGGTACTACCCAGGTCCAATAGCCGAGACTCTACTTGGGTGATGGTATTGCCAGACTGGGCGATGGTACCGCCCAGTGTTAGAGTCAACTGGCGATGGTACCGCCAGCATTGGCAGTGGTACAACAAGCACCCTAAAAATTGGGGTGATTCAAATTTAGGCTCCAAATTTGAATCCGCTTGAGGCCTATAAATACCACTCTCATCCATAGTTAGAATATACACTAACTAAGAAAAAAAAGAAGGAAAAACTCTGTTAAAATCTTATCAAAATTCCTCTCCTCTAGTTTAGTGTTGGCTATGCTTAAGAAAGGGGTGAGAGGTCTTGTAAAAGGAGAATTGCGTTGTAAAGGTAGTTAGTTTTCATTCGGTTGAAAGAAGACTACTAGTAAAAGCCGATGGCCTTGATGAAGGAGGAATCGAGAGTAGACGTAGGTCGGATAACTGAACCACTATAAATTGGTTTGCCTTTAATTTCTTGCTATTTATCATTTTGCAAACCACTTTATCTACTTCCTCATCACTTTCTTACATTCACTCTCTAGCTAAAGTATTTCTGATATGCTTTTAATCAAAATAATTTTTTAATTGTATGAACCGATTTTTCCAAAATCATGAAATTATCATTTTTAATTACTGCACTAATTCACCCCCCCCCTCTCTTAGTGTTAATCTTGATCCTAACACTAATATGTGTTTAGAGTGACATAGGATTATCTTCGATCACGAAGAGATAATTAAAGTAGGAGGAATTGAATGTTGAGCTAGAGTGAAACATGTCAGATTATTGGAGTTGAGCCGAAGGATCGATCAACGTAATTAGTAGAAGGTTTCGTGCCATGGGTTCGTACATCGGGCCAAGAAGAGCAAAAATTACACCAAGGAAATAGGAGTTGCAAAGGTTAACTAGCCGATTGGGCAATAGGCTGCAAGAGAGGACGATGTGTCGAAGGATTGGATGAAGCACTGATGAACCAATGACATGCCAGATAACAATTGATTCAAAGCTTTGTAATAATATCTAAATCGAAGTGATTTTAGGTGTAATTAGGTTGGAATTGGGTCAACTCAATTAGGGGCCAATTGAGCCCAAGTTAGGGCTGTGTTGGGCCAAGTGAAAGGCCCAAACAGTGACCCAATAGGTGGGTTAAGTGATGGCACTACTAGAACAAGTGAGGCATATCATCGATGGCTTAGTCTCCAAGACACAATCTCTGAGACTATGTCAGGCAGTGGTATCGCTAAATTGGGCGATGGCACTACCTATACCCGGAAGACCCAGGATGAGATTGGTTTTGACTCTAAGTTTGAATCCATGTGGAGCCTATAAATACCCCTCTCATCCCTGGTAAGCAGATATAAGCACTAAGAACATAATAATTGGAAAACACTATTGTAATCACTTCAGGTCTCCCCTCCTCTTATTTTAGTTTAGATTCTAGTTTAAGAAAGGTTGTCTCCTAAACCTGTGAAAAGGAGAAGAGGGCTGTAAGGGTAGTTGGTCCTCACGCATTGAAGGAAGACCATTAATGGATGTGCTGGTGGTCTCGACGAAGGAGGAATCGGGAGTGGACGTAGGTCGAACAACCGAACCACTATAAAATTAGTTTACTACCTTTCCTCGCTATTTACTCTTACTGCAAATGACTTTACTTGCTCACTGTCCTCATTACATTCTTTACGAACATTTTTGAAGTTAAACGTCATTTCCAAAATGTGTTTTGATCGAACAAATCTTTGAATCAAATGAAGTTTTTCAAATCGAAGTAATTTTTATCACTGTACTAATTCATCACCCTTCCCCCCCCCCATTTAGTGCCACCTTGATCCTAACAAAAATTCATAGGAATATTTTAAAAAGATAAGGGGTATGGAATATTCTCAAAAAAATCAAAGGACAACTCTGGTCGATTACGAATCGACTTCCCTATAGAATATTCAAAGGAATATTCTTGGCAGTTTATGAGGCAGCTCAGGTCGATTACGAACTGCCTTCCCTATCAAATCTTTATGGGATATTTCTTCTCAAGGTTAGTATAAAAGCCTATCCTTAACTTTAGATTAAGAGAAGAAAAAAAGGACCATGATACTGACTTAAGTATCGGAGAGATCAGTTCAGGAAGCCACCTCTAATCTTAGTCTTTATGCAGGCAATGAGTCTAGAGAGGTTGTGCTCTACTCCATATAACTCCTCACATACAGATCAATGCCGCATTGTATTGACAAAGATATCACGATATTTTTTCCTAACATTTTAGCATTAGAAGGAGAGCTTGATGTCGCAAGAGAGTCCGTAAGCTGATCTTGCCTATGCATATGCAAGTGAGGCTTTGCTTCTGTCCTATGATACTTTCACTCAAATAGGGCAACAACCACCCTTTCCCTATTAAGATATGTCCATCTTATCATGAGCACCAATGTAGTACTAGCGTTCGCTCAATGATTTTAGACTCTCATATCTAGTGTTAGGATCAAGAACGACAATAAGAGGGGGGGGGAATGAATTATTGTAGTAGATAAAAACGTTGATTTATGCGATTTTGAAAAACTTTGTACGATGAAAATATTTTGTTCAACAAAAATCATTTCGGAAAGATGTTTGACTTGAATAAGTTTGTAAGTGAGTAAAGAGGAAGAAGTTGGATAGTTGTATTTAAGTAAAGAAGAATGCTGTAAAAATAAAGTACGCACCAAGAAGAGAACACACCAATTTTATAGTGGTTCGATCGTTCGACCTATGTCCACTCCCAATACCTCCTTCGATGAGGTCATCGACTTCCACTATTGATATTTCTTCAAGGGCATAGATCAATCACCCCTTTACACAACTTTTACATGTGGCACAGTCTCCTTTTACAGCTTCTAACACTTAGAATTAGTGGAGGTAAACTCTCGACTTTTATAATTGTTTTTCACTATAATCTTAGTTCTTTTTATTCACTTCTCTATCGTTGCGAGCTGAGAAGTAAGAAGTATTTATAGGCCTCAATTAGCTTCAAAAATAGAGCCAAAAATGGTCTTATCCTAGATTTTAGGGGTCCTGGTGGTACTATCGCGCCCATTCTGGGTTGTACCATTGCCTAGTCTAGGCGGTACCATCACCTAGACACTTAGGAGACTGAGCCCTGGGTGGTTCCACAGCCCCAGTTAGGCATTGCCACCACCAGACAGGGTTTAGCAACACTATTTGAGCCTTGAGTCCGGCCTAAACCAGTCCAATTATAGGCCCAATTGGCCCTTAACAGAGTTAGTGGGATTACCTTCTAAACCTAACTCTAATTACATGCTAACTATGACATTTAAGGCATATACTAAAGGAAACAAGTCCAGTAAGTCAAAGTTTCTTTTGACGAGCTTTCGATAATCTTTCGGTAGACTTCCAACGAGATGAACTCTTGGCAACCATTTAGTGGACTCCCGGCAAGCTCCTAGACTTCACGGCGATCTACTTGGAGTGTTCCGATGAGCTTCTTTGGCAAGCTTCAATCATCTTCGACGAGCTCTGATGAACTTCTTGGCGAACTTCCGACGTATGTTTCAGTAAGTTCCTGATGAACTCTTGGCAACTTCTGGCAACACTCCCGATGAACCTTCGGACTCCTGACGAACTCTCGAACTCCCAACGTATCATTCGATCTTGACTTTGACATTTCATTTTGCTTTATACCTGCATCGCTATCGTAGTTAATCTTGCACACTTTTCTCAACATATAGATTAGATCAATAATTAATCAATTGATTACATCATCAAAATCTGAGATTCAACAGTCTCCCCCTTTTTAATGATAACAACCAATGGATGATGGAATTAACCTTAACTCCCCCTATCAAGCACCAATCACATTCAAGGCCTTTGAATTCAAGCACTAATCGATAAGTTTTATGCATTTCAAATTATCAGTATGCAAAACATTATACTAAGCATGATTCTTCTTCTCAAAATATGATATCATGTATTTATCACAATACCAAAATGATGTCAAAGCATAACATTTATTTTCCAGTCCAATATCAAATGATGATAGACAATCATCATTTCAAAGCATGAGACAAACTTTAAATATGAAATTTAGCATAATTCAAACTTCAAGTTTGATACTTCATCATATTGAGGCATGATACTAATTTCAAGTAGCATGTTAAGCATAATAAGTTCGATACCAAATCAAGATGATAGGCATTCATCATTTTGATACTAAATCAAGTACGATAATGAGTATGATTTTAAATATGAAACCTTTTCAAGTATCCATGCTACATTTCAAGCATTTATGATGCATCTCAAGCATTCATGATATATTCAAGTATTTACAATACATTTACGATACATACGATACATTTTATGCTTTTACGATACAAAGCATATTTCAAGCATTTCGAAACATTTTGATACATTTCAAGTATTTACGATGTATTTGATGATACCAATCACATTTCAAGCATTCATAATACTAAGCATGATATGCCTCAAGTTTTCATCAATTTGTCACTTTCTCCCCCTTTGTCATCAACAAAAAAGAAATGTGCAATCGTTTTACTCAAGCAAAATCTTCCTTATTGCAATAGGATTCTTCTCGAAAGGGAAAAAGAAGAATGAAAAGTTCATGAATAGTCCATTCATCAAGAAGAATCATGATGTTAAAAATTCATGAATAATTCAAGGAAAACAATCCGTTCGAGCTATTGAAAATTCATTTCATCAAGAGCTAAAGAACTCATATTCATGAAGTTAAAGATGTGAATGAAATCTATATTCATGAAGTAGATGGAAAAGAGATCATTCAAGCTATCAAAAATTCATGAAACTTCTACTTTTCATCAAGAGCTCATGGCATAAGAAAGAATATGTGAATAAAGAGAAAAGAGCTTGTGACATACAAGGAAAGCAATTCATTTAAGCTAATAGAAATTGAGTTCATCAAGAGCTAAAGTGTATCATTTAATGGCATAGAATCTGTGAATGTTCTTTTATGAAATAAAATCCGTGAATGCCATTTCTATTAAATAAAAATCGTGAACACTATTTTTATCAAATCTATTCATAATCTTTGCAAAAATTCACAAGTCAATAAAATCTATTTCTTATTGCAAAAATTCATAAGAGTGAAATTTGTGAAAGATCCATTAGTCAATAAAATCCATGAGTGAGGGGAGGGTTCTAAGAGTATCAAAAGTCATCAAGTGATGGAGTAAGAATATCATGATACCAAGATAAGAGGAAGATGATAAAAGCTCCATTTACGAAATTGAAAAGATGATACCAAGATAGGAGGAAGATGATATGAAATCAAAAAATTTCAGAAAAGGCATACAACAAACTCATGCATTCGGACAATTCAGCATGCCTAATTCCCTTCTAATGAAATCAAATTGTTCTTCATTTAAAGGTTTTTTAAAAATATCAGCTAATTGATGTTTCGTATCAATAAACTCTAAGGTTACATCATGATTATTAGCATGATCTTTATATAAAGTGATGCCTAATGTCAATATGTTTAGTTCTAGAGTGTTGAATAGGATTTTTTGTTAAACATTTTGCACTTGTGTTATCATATTTTATGAGAACATTCTGTAAGTGAATTCCATAATTTTCTAATGTATTTTTCATCCACACAACTTATGCATAACATATACTTGCTGCTATGTATTTGCTGGGAAATACTTTAGGGGAATGACATCACATACGCAGTGGAAGAACAGAAAACAAAACCCTAGATTTCCCATAGAAAGTTTCCATCATCGTACGAAGATTGGGGCATCTAAAACAAATCCGAAAAATTGCACATGTAAAAGAAGATACCTAGGGAGATCGTATATCCCTAAATTCCTGCAGATCTGTGGGAGAGGATGAAGGAGGTCAAGAGTCCTCCTCTCTAGCGGTATCCACATGACAGGGATTGCGACGATGCACCTCTCTCTCTCGGGAGAGGAGAACAGGAGATGGCTACCAAGAAAAACCCTCAGCCTATAGAGCTTTGGTTCCCTCCTATTTATAGAGGCCCCCTGAAAACCCTATTGGATCTTTTGCCCTATTGGGTATTGGATCTTCATCCAATTACCCAAGCCTCTTGGATTAGTGAGTCTATACCCAATAATCTCTTATTAGCAATTATTGAATCTCATCTCAGGATCCAATAATTCAGGGGCTTAATAGATATCCAATAAGATAGGGGATTCAGCGAATATCTCATATCTGAACTTCTACTCGTCGCAACACCTACCATATATGTGTGACCCTCTAGGCCCAATATCGAGTTGGCTGTGAGTCATACTTGTCAGAACTCCTTCTGACTTATTGAATTATTATCTCTATAATAATTCACCCAATTCATCGACTGCAGACGTACCAGGCCACTACGCGCGGCCCCCAGACAATATAGGGGAATCCAATCCTTTGGACTTATCTGTCCTCAATTACCATGTATCTATATTCCCTCATCCATCCAATATCTCAAAGACCTTATATTGGGCATGGTGCTGTCAGGCCCATATGATCTCTCCTCGAGTCTTGCTCTTATTGGATTCTCCCGAAGAACCCTTTCTCTCTCAATCCGAATAACAATGGCCAAGGATTTGTTCAAGCAAGAATACATGGGATATTCCTCTCATGATACCTAGAGCGGATGATCCTCTATTGACACTCAATAGCCCTCATAAGAATGGCTACCACTCCCAATGACCGACTGTAAAGATCTGGAACTTTCCAAACCTATAAGTCCGGTATCAAAGAGTAGAGTACTCATACAGGACATCCTTGGTATCTCAAGTCGAAGGACCAGATATACTACTGTGACTACGGAATCGTTGTTTGACATGAGGTATCAATAACCATCCAGCATTCCGTAGGCGGATCAATTAGTGAACTCATTCCCCAATGAGCACCTGCACTATACTCTTAGTGTCCCCACATGAGTAGCTATGAGACCAGCTACCTCTATCATATGGATGAGTATACAGCACACTAGTCTATCTGGTTATCTCGATGTCCTTCTCGAGTAACCTATGACCAGGATAATTTAGGGTCTGTGTTTAAAGGTGAATTGGTCTCATTATCGTTATCTCATCACGACCCGATTCCCATTGCACAGATCCAGGGACATCATAATATATGCAACATGCAAGATAAAGTGATAAAACGCCTAATAATAAGCAAAGATAAAAAGTGCATATCAAGTCACAAGTGCCATCACTCATGTGATTGGCTTGCAGGGCACATATGACTAGCAATCTCCCACTTGACCTAAAGCTAATCACCAACATGTCTGATCTCCATTAGACCTCTATGACGCTCAAAGACAATCTGAGTCAATGGCTTTGTTAGTGGATCTGCAATGTTATCTTCGGATGAAACTCTTTCCATTGCTACATCTCTTCGGGCCATGGTCTCTATAATAAGTTGGAACCTCCTTAGAACACTTATAATAAGACCCAGGTTCCCTTATTTGAGTAATCATCTCATATTTGTCACAATATAAAGGAATCAGCTCCTCACTACTCGAGATGACTCCTAGATCTGTGATAAACTTCTTCATCCAAACTCCCTCCTTTGCTGTCGTTACCGCAGTAATGTATTCCGTCTCTATGGTTGAGTCAGTAGTAATGTCTTGCTTGGAACTCTTTCAGCATACTGCTCCTCCATTCAGGGTGAATACATACCCCGAATTAGACTTGCTATCATTGATATTGGACTGGAAGCTCGAGTCCGTGTAGCCCTTAACCCTGAGGCTACGACCTCCATATACCAGTAAAAGATCCTTAGACCTTCTCAAGTACTTAAGGATACTTTTTATTGCTTTCCAGTGCTCCAAGCCTGGATCTACCTGATATCTGCTCATGACACTCAAAGCATGCGCTATATCAAGCCTGGTACATAGCATAGCATACATGATAGATCCTATCGCTGATGCATATGGTATCATATCCATGTGTGCCCTTTCTTTAAGAGTCTTTGGGGACATACTCCTAGAAAGTGATATTCCATGTCTCATTGGTATGAGACCTCTCTTGAAATTTTTCATGCCAAACCTTTTGACAATAGTGTCAATGTACCTGGACTGGGACAAGCCAAGCATCCTCTTAGATCTATCTCTATAGATCCGTATCTCTAATATGCAGGATGCTTCCCTAAGTCCTTCATGGAGAACTGCCTAGATAACCAAGTCTTTACTGTGGAGAGCATTCCTACATCATTTCCAATGATCAGGATGTTATCCATATATAATACCAAAAAGGTGATAGTGCTCCCACTTACTTTTTTGTACACACAAGGCTCATCTTCATTCTTAACGAAATCATAAGATCTGATCGCCTCATCAAATCTTATGTTCCAACTTCGGGAAGCTTGCTTCAATCCATAAATGGACCTAAGCAACCTGCACACCTTATCTAGGTTATCCCTGGACACGAATCCTTCAGGCTATATAATATACACCTCATCCTCGAGGTTACTATTGAGGAATACGATTTTGACATCCATCTGCCAAATCTCATAATCATAGCATTCTGCAATAGCCAATAGAATTCGAATGGATTTTAGCATGGCTACAGGTGAGAAAGTTTCATCATAGTCAACACCTTGTCTTTGACGATACCGTTTAGCCACTAGCCTTGCTTTATAAGTCTCTACCTTTCCATCTACTCCAATTTTCTTTTTGAAGATCCACTTGCAGCAAATGGGTACATTACCCTCGGGTGCATTAACTAGGTTCCAAACCTTGTTGGAGTACATGGAATCCATTTCTGAATTCATGGCTTCCTGTCATTTCCCGAAGTCTATGCTCATAATAGCCTCCTCGAAGGTCTGAAGATCAATATCCTCAATATCCTCTCTTCTGATATGTCCCACATATCTCTCAGGAGGATGGGATACTCTATCGGACCTACGTAAAGTTGGAACTTGTGTGTTAGGTATCTGAACAGATTCTGGAATAGTGCTTGAGCTAGGTTCTCCAATCTCGCTCAACTCTACAATGCTCCCACTGTCTCCACCAAGAATGTGTTCCTTCTCAAGGAATATTGCTCTCTTAGCTACAAAAACATTTTGGTCCTTAGGGTGATAGAAATAATATCCACAAGCTTCCTTGGGGTATCCCATGAACTTGCACCGTTCCGTTCTGGATTCCAACTTGTTAGAGTTGTATCTCTTAATGTGGGCAGGTCAGCCTCAAATCTTAACAATCTTAAGATCAAGTATCTTCCCATTCCATATCTCATATGGAGTAGACATCACTAACTTGGTTGGAATTTTGTTAAGAATGTAAGTTGCAGTCTCTAGAGCATATCCCCAGAATGAGATGGGTAGGTCGACGAAACACATCATGGATCGCACCATGTCTAATAGTGTGCGATTCCTCCTTTTTGATACATCATTAGGCTGTAGTGTATAAGGAGGTGTCCATTAGGATAAAATCCCATGGTCTTTGAGGAACTAGGTGAACTCTATGCTAAAGTACTCACCTCCTCAATCTGATCGAAGGGTTTTAATACTCTTTCTTGTTTGATTCTCCACTTCTCATTTCCTCTTAGACTCACTTACACTCATGATATGTGGAGTTGTATCTAGCATAAATAAACCATTATGCATCATTCCTCTCGTGATGATCTCATCATCTAATATTATTGAATAACCATTATTCTCAAAAACTAATTTATATCCACTAACTATCAAATATGAAATGGAAATAATATTTTTGATAATAGAAGGAACATAATAGCATACATCTAATGCAATAATAGCTCCACCAAGCAGATGTAAGGTGACCTTGCCAACAGCTACTGCAGTAACCTTTGTTCCATTGCCTATCTTAATGTCCATCTCGCCTCTATTCAATCTCCTAGGTCTTGCCAGAACTTGCAATGAATTGCAGATATGATAAACACTCCCGGTATCTAATACCCATGTGTTATCATAAGATTCTGACAAATAGAGACTGATCATGAATGTGCTTGAAGCTTTTCCAAGCTTCTATTTCACCCTCTTTACAAGGTACTCTTTGTAGTTCCTCTTCCAATGCACATCTTTGCCGCAGTGGAAGCACTGGCCTTTGTCCTTTGTTGGGTCTTTCTTGGCAACCTTTGCCCTACCCATTTTACCCTTACCCTTGCCCTTCTTAAGGGTCTTCTTAGCCTTCCTTTTCTTTCTGGTCTCACCAGTATAGAGAACTGGCTTCTCTTTCTTGATGGTGCTCTCTGCTTCTCTCAACATATTGAGGAGCTCTAGGAGGGTTACCTCAAGTTTGTTCATATTAAAATTTATTATGAACTGAGAAAAGGAATCTCGTAGGGACTGAAGCACAAGATCCACACACAGGTTATCCTCTAGGACCATTCCAAGACCTGTGAGTTTCTCGATCTACTTGATCATCTTAAGGACATGGTTCTGAACCGGTGTCCCCTCAGTCATCCTGGCACGGAAAAGACTCTTTAATATCTCATATCGCTGAGTTCTTCTGTATTCCTCAAACAGTTTTTGGAGATGTAGGAGTATGGAATTAGCATCCATATTTTCATGTTGCCTTTGTAACTCAGTAGTCATAGAGGCTAACATATAACACTAAGCAAGAGTGGAATCATCTAAGTACTTCATATAACTAGCGATCTCATCCTCGCTTGCCCCTTCGTCGGGCGTAGGGATCACTGTATCAAGGACATACATGATTTTCTCTACCGTGAGAATGATTCTCAGGTTACGAAGCCAATCTATATAATTTGGACCAGTGAGGCGGTTGGCATCAAGTATGCCATGTAAAGGATTTGAAAGCGACATTTTCTGAAATTAAAGATGTAGCAGAAATAAATAACATGCAGACTTTACAAAAATTAAATAGTTAAGATAATGACTTCTATCTTAATGTACTCCCACTAATTTTTTGCGAGACACACAACACCCTCCGGTATATGAATCAGAGACCCCCGGCGGATCTCTAGTGGAGATCAGGATCCAATCGACATCTTAACATAACCTCGAGGGACTCGACCAATCACGTTAAGCCCATAAAGGTAGGAAACTCTTGCCAATCACAACTCCTTGTGATTCTCATCTTGTTCGGCCTCCGAACAACCATGGCCTCGAGGGACTCGACCAACCATGATGTTCGGTTAAGTCATCACTATCGTTACAAGATGAGTCTGATTCGGTGATATACTCTCAAGGGACTCGACCAAGCATACCATATCCTCAAGTCATCAGTGACATCTCTATGTCGTAGATAAGATAGCAAGACGTGATATAGGTGAGTCTCGAGGGACTCGACTAACTCAACCTACACTGGGAATCGGTTCCTAGCTATAACGATGGAAGGCTACGTGGGTCAATCTAACTGCCTCACGTTTACCGACTTAATATTATTAATGGAGAAGATTTTTGATTTGGTCTCCTAACATAATATGTCACACACATACGTATTTAATATATATATATATATCTACATCATATGCAAATATATATATATATACATATCTAGTAGGTGTATATCTAATCACACATCACATGAGCAATCATACCAGATGATCATGGACCACATCCTAATGTGATCAGGCCCAAGCCAGTGGACCTAATCACTTATATCAAGATCTATGTGTGTTTCAGTGCATCTCTATGCCCTGTGATCGTCTATCTCACTTTGTCAGATCCGTTGGCATCTCAACGCATCTTCATGCGTCGGATCGTCCGTCTCGGCCTCATAAGTCACGCTACTGCTGCGTCTCCTCATGTAATTATAACATAATTAAATGCATGCAGGCCCGACAATAAATGAGAAAAGAATAGAGGCTCGTAGGCCCTAATAATAATAATCATATGTACACACATCACATCATAGGTCCATGATCATCTGTCCACATCATACATCACATGTATATGTTATTTTGTAGGACTACTAGATAAAGAAAATAATAATTAATTGAACTATTTAATTAACATATTTATTTTTCTGAAATCAGGGACATAAATGGAATTTTTTGAATTCCCAGGGGTATTTTGGTAATTCAGCCAAAGGGGTATTTTGATAATTTTGTCAAAAGAGATAGAATCTGAAATTTCTAAAATTTTGAGGGATATTTTAGTAATTCTGTAAAAAGGGCAAGAATCTGAAATTTCTGTAATTCCGGGTGGTAGCGGTGTCACGCCCCATCAAATTTATCACATTCAGGAGGTGTGACCCTGTCTTAAAAATCCATAACATTAAAATTTTAAGAACAATTCAATCCAGGATCCATTCTAACAATTTGAGGATACTAAGAACCATTCAAATCAATATTTAAACCCTTAAATTCACAATTCGTAAACCTATACAGTTTCATAAATTATACTCCACTTCATTCATTGATTCATAAAGTCCAAAATTAACTCAACTAAACAACATCCACATCATAAATCCACAAGTGTGAGAAATCCATACAATCTCAAAACCAACCTTTACCACTAGTTCATATCATTATACAAATTAAACTTAACATTCCAAATCCTAACATAGAGGTTCTTTAACATTTACAAAACACATAAGTTTAGATTTATCATAGATATTTCCTTAAGCACAAAATATTCTTGTACAATGAAACTTATCAACCATTAAAGCTCAAGCCAAAATCTTCTAGCATTCCTTCCTTAACCCAATTTAAACATTCCAGAGACTGATAAGCTAGCCTAAAAAAAAAAGTTATAGCAATCGGAGTGAGCATAACAGAGCTCAGCAAGTGACTAACATATCCATGGCATATGAAATGTTTCGAAGCAAATCAAGAATAGATGAAACATTCCTGAATATAACAAATAGCATATGAAATGGTTTTAGAATATATTTCAAAGGATAACAATGGCATATGAAATATCTCAGAGCATATCAGAAGAACAAATCAGAAACATAAGCTCAATTGTCATATCTGACGTTCATTCATTTCATTCTCATCCAAAGCGTATATATAAACACATAAGCAAGGCTTTGGATATCACATCAAAAACATAGAGGGTGCAGTGGGATCTCAAACAGAATCTCCCACGTCTGGGAGTGTCATACATCCACGTCTAGATGAAGCCAGAGGGGGCCGGTAGAGCATCGTGGGCTCTAAGCATACACCCTTTACCATTTCTGGCAAAGGTCCAAATAATCCCTTTACTATTTCTGGCAAAGGTCCAAATAATCCCACAAGATACCAAAATACAAAAGGGTAGTATGAACAATAACATTAGCACATATCGGAAGCACATGCGGAATAACGAAAATATGTGTATGCCTTTACGAAACAAGATAGTGCCAACATGAACATTACATAATAGATTTCAGATATACAAATAATCTCACAAGACACCAAAATACAAAAGGGTAGTATGAACAATAACATTAGCACATATCGGAAGCACATGCGGAACAGCGAAAATATGCGTGTGCCTTTACGAAACAAGATAGTGCCAACATGAACATTACATAATAGATTTCAGATATATAAAAAATTTTAGGATGAACAATATAAGAATTTCAAAGGACCAATATAAAGCTCAATTGAAGAATAATTTAGTAGAAATCAAATTTCCAATAGGATCAAGCTTGAATAGGCAAAACTCAACAAAATTTTAATTCTGGCAGAATTTGAGTGGTATATTTCCTGAATTGTTTGAGTGATTAATTATGCTCCAATTTGCTCAAAATAGGTATAATTAGAAAGATTTATCAATCTATTTTCAGATGAACTTAGATTTGTAAATTTTTGAGTTCCTAACTGTAAGTTACAATAAATAGAGTAAAGAAAGGTCAGAATTGATCATCTCTGTTTTGTAGAATTGGTAGAATCAATTTAAACAGATGTTTCAGAGGGAAAACATACTTCAAAATTTCCAAATTAGGTATCAAAAGAAAGATACACGAATCTAGTTTCCAAAGAATAAAATTATGCATAATTCATAATTTTTATCAGAGAGTTATGAGCCATTTAGTAACAGAAGGTTAGGAGCTATAGTATCTATTTTACCGAATACATAAGGTCTATTCATTCATATATTTGGATAGGTAAATTTACTCCAAATCCTTCAATTTTTATATCAATTAAAAGTTCTATAAGTCTTATTTCGTATGAAATAGGTTTTTCCTCAATCAGAATTTGGTGCAAAAAGTTATGTTCACAAGAGTTCTGAAAGGTCAAAAAATCTGAAACTTTTCAGATTCAACATTTGATGTATAAATGGCATAGATATCTTACATGAAGCCACAATCTTCCAATTTTCTCAGAATCAAGATGAAACAAGGATCAAAATTTATCTCTAGGATGGGGTTAGAATGCTTGTCTTACAAAAGTTTGATTCCCAACTATGGAGAGTTGATGCAAAACCTTGAGCTAAGACAAAAGTTCATATTCTCCTTTAATTCTTTCTTCTTCAATTCCTTCTCCTTCTCTTCTACGTTGGCAGCAAGTTTTCTCCTCTAATCACTAAGGTTTGGCTCATGCAAAGATTTGCAAGATGGCAAGCATGCATGAGGAAAGCTTAGGTGTCATTCTTAGAATAAACACAAGTGGCTCATAGAATAAAAATAGCGGTATCCACATGGCAGGGATTGCGACAATGCACCTCTCTCTCTCGGGAAAGGAGAACAGGAGGTGGCTACCAAGAAAAACCCTCAACCTATAGAGCTTTGGTTCCCTCTTATTTATAAAGGCTCCCTGAAAACCCTAATGGATCTTTTGCCCTATTGGATATTGGATTTTCATCCAATTACCCAAGCCTCTTGGATTAGTGGGTCTCTACCCAATAATCTCTTATTAGCAATTATTGGATCTCATTTCAGGATCCAATAATTCATGGGCTTAATGGATATCCAATAAGATAGAGGGTTCAGAAGATATCTCATATCCGAACCTCTACTCGTTGCAACACCTATCATATGTGTGTGACCCTCTAGGCCCAATATTGAGCTAGCCATGAGTCATACTTGTCAAAACTCCTTCTGACTTAGTGAATTATTATCTTTATAATAATTCACCTAACTCATCGACTGCGGACGTACCAGGCCACAGGCCGCAGTCGCTAGACGATATAGGGGAATCCAATCCTTTGGACCTATCTATCCTCAGTTACCATGTATCTATAGTCCCTCATCTATCCAATATCCCAGAGACCCTATACTATGCATGGTGTTGTCAGGCCCATATGGTCTCTCCTCGAGTCTTGCTGTTGTCATATTCTCCCGGAGAACCCTTTCTCTCTCAATCCGAATAATCTTGGCCAAGGATTTGTTCAAGCAAGAATACATGGGATATTCCTCCCATGATACCAAGAGCGGATGATCCTCTATTGATACTCAATAGCCCTCGCAAGGTTGGCTAGCACTCCCAATGACCGGTTGTACTAGATCTGAAACTTTCCAAACCTATAAGTCCGGTATCAAAGAGTCGAGTACTCATACAGGACATCCTTGGTGTCTCAAGTCTAAGGACCAGATATACTACTGGGACTACGGAATCGTTGTCTGACGTGAGGTATCAATAACCATACAGCATTCCATAGGCAGATCAATCAGTGAACTCATTCCCCAATAAGTACCTGCACTGTACCCTTAGTGTCCCCACACGAGTAGCTATGAGACCAGTTACCTCTATCATATGGACGGGTATACAATACACCAGTCTATCTGGTTATCTCGATGTCCTTCTCGAGTAACCTATGACCAGGATAATTCAGGGTCTGTGTTTAAAGGTGAATCGATCTCATTATCTTAATCTCATCACGATCCGATTCCCATTGCACAGATCTAGGAACATCACAATATATGCAACATGCAAGATAAAGTGATAAAACACCTAATAATAAGTAAAGAGAAAAAGTGCATATCAAATCACAAGTGCCATCACTCATGTGATTGGCTTGCAGGGCACATATGACTAGCAGTGTTCGACTTCGATTGTAGATAGTGCAACCGAATTTCGTTTCTTAGAAGACCAAGAGACAAGTGCATGACCCAAAAATTGATATGTTTCGATTGTACTTTTTTGATCAATTCTACATCCGACAAAATCGGCATCAGCATAAGCAATTAGTTTAAAGTTTTCGGATTTTAGATACCATAAACCTAGATTAGGGGTTTCTTTAAGATATCTAAGAATTTTTTTAACGACTTTAAATTATGATAATTTAGGATTAGATCAAAATCTAACACAAAGTCCTACACTAAACATAATGTCTGGTCTAGTTGCGGTGAGGTATAGTGAACTACCTATCATACCCCTATAAGTTTTTTTATCGAAGCTTTCTCCACTCTCGTCTATGTCTAACTTAGTAGAGGTACTCATTGGTGTATTGATAGCCTTTGAACCATCCATATTAAACCATTTTAATAATTCTAATATATATTTAGTTTGACTAAGAAAAATATCATCACTAAGTTGTTTGATTTGTAAGCCTAAGAAGAAAGTTAGTTCTCTCATTAAGCTCATTTCAAACTCTTGGCTCATACTCTTGACAAATGATCACATAAGGACTCATTTATAGAACAAAAAATAATATCATCAACATAAATTTGAATAATAAGAAAATTACTTTTAAATTTTTTAATAAATAATATAGTATCGACCTTGCCTTTAGAGAAATTATTTTGGATAAGAAATGAGTTAAGTCTCTCATACTAAGCCTATGGAGCTGGTTTTTATCTATAGAGAACCTTAGTTAACTTAAACACATGATTAGGCAAAAGAGAATTCTCAAATCCGGGTTGTTGTTCAACATACACTTCTTCAAAAATAAAGCCATCTGAAAAAGTACTTTTGACATCCATTTGAAATAACATAAAATTATTATTACTAGCATAGGGAAGGAGCATTCTTATGGCTTCTAATCTTGCCATAGGAGAGAAGATTTCTTTATAATCGATATCTTCTTCTTAGTTAAAACCTTTGGCCACTAATCTAGCCTTGTTTCTAACCATGATACCAAATTCATCTTGCTTATTTCTAAAGACCTATTTAGTACTAATAACTAAATGGTCACTAGGTCTAGGAACAAGCTTCCATACCTCATTTCTCTCAAATTGATTTAACTATTCTTGCATTGTGATAACCCATGAATCATCTTTTAAGGCCTTGTCAATATATTTAGGTTCAATTTGAGATTGAAAAGTGGTGTTGGCACAAAAATTCTTAAAAGAAAAATGAGTTTGAACACCTTTTGATGTGTCTCCTATGATTAGCTCCTTAGGATGAGCATCTACGTACTTCCATTCCTTAGGTAATGATGTTTCAGAAGAAGATGCATCCAAGTTACTAGTGGGAGGAGAGGTTCCATTCAAATTTAAAGTATCAAAATCAAGATCATCATCAAAATCATTTTTCTTAAATTTGGAAACTTCATTAAAAACAACATGAATAGATTATTCTATAACTAAAGTTTTTTTTATTAAAGATACAAAAAGCTTTAAAAGTAAAAGAATAACCAAGAAAAATGTCTTCATCGGATTTTGCATCAAACTTTCCTAAGGTATTTTTTTCATTTAAGCTAAAATATTTAGATCCGAAAACTTTAAAATACTAAACGTTGGGTTTTTTGTTATTTCACAATTCATAAGGAGTTTTGAAAAGTAATGGTCTTACTAGAACCCTATTCATGACATAGCATGCCATAATAACAGCTTCGGCCCAAAAATATTTGGGTAGGCTATGTTCGTTCAATATGGTTCTTGTTGTTATGATCGAAAAGGCACTAAGAGGGGGGGATGAATTAGTGCAGCGGATTAAAAATGTAACTTTGAAGCCGATTTCGTATAAAGACAAGTTAGTAGGAAGATTTCGATTCGATGAAAGAGAACTTGTAAGAAGTTGCTTGAGTAAATGAAGCAGCAAGGAACTAAACAATTTGCAGCTAAGTAATGAAATGATTCAGAAATGTAAACACTCACACATTCATGAACACAATGATGTATAGTGGTTCGGTCAAATGACCTACATCTACTCTTGAAGCCTTCCCGATGAGGCTCCGCATTTCCACTAGCAATCCTTTGAAGGGGAAGGACGAATACCCCCTTTTTACAACCCTTTACAAGAAGTTCACACTCTTACAAGATTTCTCAAGAAGAAGAAGGAGGTGAACACTTAGCAAGAACAAGACTTTTCAAAGACTCAAAACCAAGATTCTAACTCTCAAAAGGGTGCCCTTTCAGCTGAGAAAGGGGAGGTATTTATAGATCCAAAATGGATTCAAAATTGGGCTCCAAATTTGAAATCAAATTTGGAGTTCCCGAGTCTGGGCGGTGCTACCACCTGTCAGATTGATCTTTGAGGGGATCAACCCTTGGAACGCTATAGGGGTTCCACCCTCCAAGTAGCCTGGTGGCTGCAATTATAGATTGATCTTTCTTATTCCAAAGAGGTGGAGGCTACAAGCTTATATAGAGCTCCAAACCCTAGCCCTAGGGGCTGCTTCCTAAGTGAACTACCCAATTTGCCCTCAACCGTAGCGGGTCGGCCCAATAATAAGGGGGCGATGGCTAAGAAGCCCAAAGACCCAAATATAAACCCTAGCCTCTCTTCTTTATAGGATAGAGGCGGCTAAGTGGGGTTTATTATATTCTCACAGGGTTTTTATTAGCTGCTACATGGTTGAGTAGGACCTTACCCTGCTAGGGTCCTATCAAGCCCGCCCTCTTCAAATCAGCCTTGTCCTCAAGGCTGGGGTTCCATGAACTCAGGGAACCGAGACTTCAGCTCCTCATATGATTCCCATGTGGCATCTTCGAGTGGTAAATTAGTCCAATGTACTAGTACTTCAGTAGAGGGACGTCGACGACGCATCATGACTCTGCGGTCGAGGATGGCTTGTGGTTGGGCTTGAATATTTCCAACATCAGTGGTGTTGGGCAGTTGGATCTGGGGTGTCTCGTGTTCTCCCAACTTGAGCTTCAAGCATGACACGTGGAAGACAAGGTGAATTTTGGCATCTTCAAGTAATTTAAGTCTGTACGCCATAGCTCTAATATGCTCTATGATATGATAGGGCCCATAAAAATGTGGAGATAGCTTCATGGAGGCTCGTGTGTTGATGGATAGTTGCTTGTATAGTTGTAGGTGAAGATAAACCCAGTCTCCTACTAAAAATTCTCTTTCACTTCTTCGTGTGTCACCTTGCTGCTTCATTCTAGCTTGAGCGGTAGAGAGATTATCCTTTAGCAGCTGTAAGAGTTTGTCCCTATCAATTAAATCTTGATCGACCTGATCTACCTTAGCCGAGCCAATAACATACTTTGGAATCACAAGGGTCGGCCGACCATATAATGCTTCATATGGGGTACATTTTGTAGATGAATGATATATAGTATTGTACCATCATTCGGCCTAGGGGAGCCATTTTGTCCACTCCTTTGGCCGATCACTGGAGAAACATCGAAGGTATGTCTCTAAACATCTATTCACCACTTCTGTTTGGCCGTCAGTTTGTGAATGATATGCTGTGCTCATCTTGAGTTTGGTACCCTGCAACTGAAATAACTCGGTCCAAAATTTACTAGTGAAGACCCTATCACAATCACTTACGATGGACCTTGGCATCCCATGTAGTTTGATAATATTTTCTATGAAAATCTAAGCAATACTAATAGCAGTGTAGGGATTTCGCACAACACAAAAATGAGCATATTTCGTAAGTCGATCAACCACCACAAGGATTGTGCTTTTACCTTTGGAAGGTGGCAGCCCTTCGATGAAGTCCATGGAGATGTCAGTCCACACCGAGTCTGGTATGGGTAGTGGTTGTAGTTTCCCTGGACTCGCCACTGTTTCACCTTTTTGCTGTTGACATACATCACATTGTGCTACGTATTCAGAAATAATTTTTTTCATCCCTTTCCAATAAAAGTTTTGCTTCACTCTTTTGTAGGTTCTTAGAAATCCGGAGTGCCCTGCTAAAGGTATGGAGTGCATTTCGTACAGAATGACTTTGATGCAAGGGGAGTTTGGTATAAGCACAATACGACCTTTATAGCGTAGATCCCTCGAATCCCAAGTATAGTGAGCTATTGCGCTTGGATCCTCCTCCAATTTTTTGATGATGTTGCTGGTTTCTGGATCCTTCTTCCATTCCTCCCCCTCTGGTTGCTACTGGAGATGCATAAGAAAACCACCATTTATCTTGTGTAAAACTTTCTCCATTCGTTAGGTTGAAACGGTGGTTACGTTGCTTCCGCGCTTCCCGCGTAGGGTGACCTATTTACCTTTGCAATAGAATTTCATAATCAATTTGGAAAAGTTCCAAGAGACATCACCTAGTGTCGTCAGCCATTCTATGCCCAGCACAACCTCATAATCATCAATTGGTAGGAGGAAGAAGTCGGCAACAATTTCTTGGCCCTGCAGTAATAGTTTCACCTGTGGGCATCTTTGGTCGCATTTTAGGATTCGACCGTCGGCAACCTTTACGTCGAACTTGCTGCAACCTTTGATATAGAGCGCCATCCAAGCAGCAACCTTACTATTTATAAAATTATTAGTACTGCCTGCATCGATGAGAACGGTGATTGGTTGTTGTTTGAGCAGGCCTCCAACTTTCATCGCTTATGGATTTGAGAAATGGCTAGCGCATGTACCATAAAGTCGGTTGATTGTGGCTCTTCTTCCACATCTTCATCCTCATGTTCAAGACTCTCTTCTGGCTGTTCACTAATCTATTCTTCCACTGGTTCAATCACAAGAAGTCTCCCTTTTTTACAGCGATGCTCGTGGCTCCACGGCTCGTCATAATGCTAACATAACCCCTTGGCAGATTGGTCTCGAAGCTCTTCTCTTGTCAACCTTTTTGCTGCAGGAGCTCGACTGATAGTAGGGGGGGCTGAGGGATTCAATATTGCTGGTTGGGGAACGACCCTAGTCCTCCGGGCTTCGTGGTTCAATCGCTCCTCCTGAAGTCGTGCAAAAGAGATGGCTGCCATAAGCGTGTACGATTGTCATGCTTTAACTTCTCCCCGGATCTCCGGCTTCAAGCCCTCAATAAATGTCCCCAATAACTGTTTTTCAGACCAATCATGAGTTTGATTAGATAACCTTTCAAACCTGGTTTGATACTCCTGGATGGTGGAGGTTTGTCGGATCTTTGCTAGTTGTCCGTCGATGTTCTCGTAATCGGTTGGTCCGAAGCGGATCAGCAGTCCTTCTTTGAATTGTTGCCATGAGAGGACTCCATGAGTATGTTCAAACCAATCAAACCATTGTATGGCATCCCCTTCAAGATGTATAGCTGCAATTTCTACCATAGATGCATCCGCGGTTTTGTGATACCGAAAATATCGCTCCGCGTGCGAGATCCAACCAATCGGGTCTCCTTCTTCCCATCTAGGGAAGTCCACCCTCATATGTGGATAGTAGGGATCAGTCATAGAGCCTCCTTTCTCTTGGGAGTTATCTCTTCGGTCAGAGCTCTCTCCTTGATGAGATTTCTTTGAGCTCGGTGTTTGACCCAAACTGAGTTCGGCAAAGAGAGCCCGAATCTTATCCTCCATTCGCGTCTAAAAGGCTTCGAATTTAGCATTTATCGTCTTCTCAGATGCCATAGTATATGCCTCTAGATCTGTAATATTAAGATCTCTCTTTTGTTGTCGGGTTAAAGGCATGAATTGTTTGAGGGAAGTGGTGGCCGAAAGGGTTTGTGGATTAGTGGATGTAGGCTGCGGTTTAGGCTTGTTTTGTGGCTATTTTGGGTACTGTTTGAGGCTGCGATTTGATGGAGTTTTGGGCTGAGATGGTAGTGGATAAAGGTTAGGGAAGAGGGTTCTATATCTGTGGTAGATTGCAGCAAAGATTTGACAAAAATCAGTGGCAATTGCTGCCTATGTGCGCTGCCTCGTAAGAGCAGAATTATCGTCGAAGAAATAGCGATTTCTCGACAAAATTTCCAGTGAAAACTCAGGGATTTGAGGAGGGGGTTTGATGGTAGAATCTTAGTTTAGATAGCAACAAGGATAACAAATTATATCAAGAAATTTTAGCAGCAAAGCAGTAAAGAAATCGGTGCAAGTTGCGATAGCAGAATGATAGGACCCTAGCAGGGTAAGGTCCTACTCAACCATGTAGCAGCTAATAAAAACCCTGTGAGAATGTAATAAACCCCACCTAGCCGCCTCTATCCTATAAAGAAGTGAGGCTATGGTTTATATTTGGGTCTTTGGGCTTCTTAGCCACCGCCCCCCTTGTTACTGGGCCGGCCCGCTGAGGTTAAGGGCAAATTAGGTAGTTCACTTAGGAAGCAGCCCCTAGGGCTAGGGTTTGGAGCTCTATATAAGCTTGTAGCCTCTACCTCTTTGGAATAAGAAAGATCAATCTAAAATTGCAGCCACTAGGCTACTTGGAGGGTGGAACCCCTATAACGTTCCAAGGATTGATCCCCCTCAAAGATCAATCTCCATAGAATTCCTCTGGGGTTCTATTAATCTCCTATGCCAAAGCCAAGCATCGTCGTTTAAAATCAAAAAATACATTTCATTATAAAGATCATCAATGTCAATTGTGTATATATTATTTTGTTTTAGGGCAATAATTGATGTGTTTTTGTGTGGTTTTTCAATAATACAAGCATTAGATTCAAATCTTATGATATATGTTTTATCACACAATTGACTAATACTCAAAAGATTATGCTTTAAGCCATCTAACAATAATACATATTCAATAAAAAGTTTGATTTATTTCCTGTGGTTCCTTTGCCAATGATTTTACCCTTGTTATCTCCGAAGGTGACATACCCTTTGTCTTGGCTAGTGAGCTTAGAGAATTGAGTTAGATCTTCAGTCATGTGCTTTGAGCATCCACTATCAAGGTACCATCTCTTGCTCCTAGCTTGTGATGGTAAACATTTCTATAAAAAAAGATGAATTTTAGGTACCCATTTGACCTTAGATGCCTCAAAAATCGATCTACTCAACTTATCATTTTGCATAGAGTTCTTTACAGTTCCTTTAGGAACCCAAAGTTGCATTTAGTGTGAGGTGATATATGCAAGGTAGGGCCTTTAACAAAGATGGTTGGATTTTAGTGAGAGCTACACACAAATCTAATTTCACCTCTTTTATGAACGTGACCCTTATTGGCATGGATCATGTTCAAGGACTTGCTACCAATCTTAAATTTTTCTAGAGTTTCTTTGAGTAGCATGTTTTCCTTCTTAAATGCCTCTATGTGTTCACACTTAGTGCATAGAGGCAATGAAGCATTGTCAAGCTTAAGTTTTTCAAATTCACTAATTAAAAGGATATGCTCCTTTTTTAATGAATTATACTTTTTAATAATTATCCTACATTCATCGAATAAATCATGAAAAACACTTAAAAGCTCATCGAAAGATAAATTTACATCTAATGAACTACTCACCTCTTTGCCAATAGCCATTAGCACGTAGTTAGCAATTTCTTTGTTGCTTTGCTCTTCGTCTTCGGAAGCACTCAAATCATCCCACGTTGCTTTGAGCCCCTTCTTCTTCTTTGGTGGTTTCTTCTTCATTTGGGGACATTCATTTTTTGAAGTGTCTCGGCTTTTTACATTCATAGTATATAACTTGTTCTTTCTTGAGTTCGATTTTATTTTTAGTGTCATTTTTAGATTTGTTTCTTCTTATGAATTTTTTAAACTTTCTTGTTAAGAGTGCCAAGTCATCATCATAGTCCTCATCACTTGCACTTTCTTTCAAGTGGTTTTTATGAGTTCTTAGTACCATATCCTTCCTGTCCTTAGTAACTATCATTCATTTTATGAGGTTGTTCTCAAGCTCTTCATGAGCATTATAAGTTATCTTATAGGTCATTAAAAACCTGATAAATTCTTCAAGTGAAAAATTATTCAAATCCTTGGCCTCTTGAATGGTAGTTACTTTAGGGTTCCAACTCTTTCAAAGAGATCTTAATATTTTATTAGCAAGTTCAAAGTTAGAAAAACTTTTACTAAGAGCTTTTAGACCATTGATGACATCCATAAACTATGTATGTATATGTCCAATGGTCTCACTTGGTTTCATCCGAAACAATTCATAACTATGAACTAAAAGATTTATTTTAGACTCCTTTACTCTACTAGTGCCTTCGTGTGTAATTTCGAGTAAGTGCCAAATATCGAAAGCCGTTTCACAAATAGAAACTCGATTAAACTCATTTTTATCTAAAGCGTAAAACAAGGCATTCCTTGGCATTTAAAGAGAAAGTCTTCTTCTCCAATTCATTCCAATCGTTCATTGGAAGAGAAGACTTTTGAAAACTATTTTTGACAATGTTCCATAACTTCAAATCCATAGAAATAAAAAAGATTCTCATCCTAGCTTTCCAATATGTGTAATTCGTCCCATTGAACATGGGTGGATGTGTGATTGAATGACCCTCTTGGTTGCCGGCAATTGCCATCTCTCTTGGGTTTCAAGCCAAACCGAGAGTGACCTCGCTTTGATACCAATTGATATGATCAAGAACTATTGAATCTCAGATTTTGATGATGAAGTCAATTGATAGGTTATTTGATCTAATCCATATTATTGAGATAAGTATACAGGATCAAGTACGAAGACATGCAGCAAAGTGTTGGAGTTCAGTACAATCATTACGTTGAGAGTCCAAGAGTCCGCCGGAAGTACGAAGGTTCATCAAAAGTACTACCGAAACTGGTAGAGAATGAATCGAGGACTAGCCGAAGGAGTGTCAGAAGTTCATCGGAAGGTTCGTCGGAGGTTCGCGGAGCTCACTGAGAGAATTAGAAGCTTGACAAATAGACTCATCAGAACTCGTCGTAAAGTCCAAGAGCATGCTAGGAGGCCGCTAGAAGACTATTCGAAGGTTCATCGGAAGTCTGTCGGAAGTTCACTGGAAGCTTGCCGAAAGAAGACTCGATATTGCTAGATTATATTTTACTTAGAAATATATTTTCAACTTCATAGTTAGCACGTAATTAGGGTTAGGATTAGGTAATAATCCTTTAACCCTGGTGGGGGTTAGGCCCAAAATTTAAATGGATTAGACTGAATTCAAGGCCCATCCAAAGTTTGCTGAACCTGTCTAGTAGTGGCACTGCTAGACTAGGGCGATGGCACTACCTCGAGAATAGGTTCCCAAGTGGTCTGGGCAGTGGTACCGCCCTAGGTCAACAATGGTACTATTAACAGTTATTACCTATCAGCGATGGTATCGCCTAACAGGCAATAGTACCGCTCCTCCACAGAACCTGAGGACCCTGTCAGGCAGTAGTACCACTAGACTAGGTGGTGATACCACCTAGTACATTGAGAAAGCATGGTCAACTAGCAGTGGTACTACTAGTGAAAAGCGGTGGTGCCGCTAGTACTCAGAAATTTTAGATATGACTCTTTTTGGCTCTAATTCTAAATCTAATTGAGCCTATAAATACCCTTTACTTCTCAGCTGGCCTTGCACATTGAGAAGTGAAAAGAATTGTGTCAAAACTCTAAAGAAATTGCTTTCGAAAGTTTGAGTGTTCACCTCCCAAAGTCTCATTTGTAAAAGTTCTATAAGTGAGTGTGAACCACTTGTAAAAATTTGAAAGAGGGATGCTTAGTCCCTCCCCTTCAAAAAGAATTGATAGTGGAAGTCAGAAACCTCATCGTAGGAGGTTTCAGAAGTGGACGTAGGTCATTTGACCGAACTACTATAAATTGCTACATACTTCTCTTGGTGTGAGTTTTTAAATTACTGCATTTCAATTTTTATTTGGCTGCAATCTCTCAACTCTCTTTCGTATTCAATCGAAACATTCACTTTGTCAAAATCATTTTTGTCAGACCAAAACTTCTTAATACGCAACTCTTTTAGGAATTGATTTGAATTTATAGTTTTCATTCACTACACTAATTCATCCCTTCCTCCAAATACTGCCCTAGATCCTAATAGTTGGTATCAGAGCGAGGTCGCTCTCATTTGGTTTAAAACCCAAGAGAGAGCATTTTTTGGCATATAGGAGGGTCATTTAATCACACGTCCACCTATGTTTAATGGGTCGGATTATACTTATTGGAAGACTCGCATAAGAATTTTTCTTATTTCTATATATTTGAAACTTTGGAATATTGTTGAAAACGATTTTCAAAAATCTTCTCTTCCGATGAACAAATAGAATGAATCGGAGAAGAAGGTTTTCACTCTTAATGCCAAGGCTATGAATACCTTATTTTGCACTCTTGATAAAAATAAATTTAATCATGTTTTAATTTACAAATCAAATTTTGATATTTGGCATACTCTTGAAATCACTCATGAAGGCACTAGCCGAGTGAAAGAGTCCAAAATCAACCTTTTGGTGTATTCTTACAAATTATTTTGGATGAAACCAAGTGAGTCCATCGGAGACATGTACACCCTTTTTGCGGATGTCGTCAAATTTAATTTTAAGATCCCTTCCACAGAGTTGGGATCCAAAAGTTACAGCCATTCAAAAGGCCAAGGACTTAAAGAACTTTCCTCTTAAAGAACTAATTCGGTCATTAATGACCTATGAGATGATATGTCATGCTCATGATGAGCTCAAGAATCTCCTTCCAAAGAACATGAAGGATATGGTATTGAGAATATAAGACCACTTGAAAGAATCTTCAAGTGCTGAGAATCTTGATGACGAACTTGCACTATTGACATGAAAATTCAAAAAATTTATAAAAAGAAACAAATTTAAAAATGACACTAAAAATAAACTTAAACCCAAAAAAGAATAAGTGATATGTTATGAATGCAAGAAGCTAGGGCATTTCAAAAGTGAATGCCGCCAAGATAAGAAGAAGCAACCGGAAAAAAAGAAGGCTCTACTACATGGTATGATTCGAGCAGCTCCAAAGACGAAGAAGCAACAAACAAGTGTTGAGTCTCAGATTTTGATGATTAAACTAATTGATTATGGTTTATTATCTAATTATGTTTTAAGTCACGCAAGTCTACTTTGTTGAATTTTGAATTTTGATGATGAAGTCAATTGCTAGGTTATTTAATCTAATCCATATTATTAAGATAAGTATGTAGAACTAACTACGATAGCAATGAAGATATAAAATAAATTACCAGAGTCAAGTATGTTAGGAGTCCAAGAGTCCACCGGAAGTTTGAAGGTTCATCGAAAGTACTGCTAGAACTAGTGGAGAATGAATCGGGGACTTGTCGAAGGAATGTCAAAAGTTCGTCGAAAGGTTCGTCGAATGTTTGCGGAGCTCACCGAGATGGTCGAAAGCTTACCAAATAGACTCATTAGAACTCGTCGTAAAGTACAAGAGCCTAGTGGGAGTCCATTGGAAGACTAGCTAAGGGTTCATCGGAAGTCCGTCAGAAGTTCGTCGGAAGCTTGCTAAAAGAAGACTCGACGTCGTCGGATTGTAATTTATTTAGAATATGTTTTCAATTTCATAGTTAGCATGTAATTAGGGTTAGGATTAGGTAATAATCCTTTAACCCTGGTAGGGGCCAGCTAGGCCTATAATTTAAGTGGATTGGGGTAGACTCAAGGACCATCCAAGTTTGTTGGACCTGTTTGGCGATGGTGGCACTGCCCCGAGAATAGGTTCCTAAGTGGTCTAGGTGGTGGTACCGCCCCTGGTCAACGGTGGCACCATTGACAGTAATTACCTGTCAACGATGGTACCACCTAACAAGTGGTGGCACCGCCCCGTTATAGAGGCTGAGGACCCTATCAAGTAGGAGTCCCGTCAGATTAGGTGGTGGTACCATCCAGTACACTGACAGAACAGGGTCAACTGGTGATGGTGCCATCAATACTCGAAAATCTGGGATGTGACTCTTTTTGGCTCCAATTCTGAAGCCAATTGAGTCTATAAATACCCCTTACTTCTCAGTTGGCTAGGCACATTAGAAGTGATTAGAATTAAGTCAAAACTTTAGCAAAATTACTTTTGAAAGTTTGAGTGTTCACCTCCCAAAGTCTCATTTGTAAAAGTTATGTAAGAGAGTGTGAACCACTTGTAAAAATCTAAAAGAGGAGTACTTGGTCCGTTCCCTTCAAGAAGAATTGATAGTAGAAGTCGGGAACCTTATCGGAGGATATTTCGGAAGTAGACATAGTTCATTTGATCGAACCGCTATAAATCGCTACGTACTTCTCTTAGTGTGAGTTTTTAAATTACTACATTTTAATTTTTACAGATATCATCAATGGACTAAAAGCACTTGAAAAAAGGCTTTCTAATTTCAAACTTGTAACTAAAATTTTAAGATCCCTTCCAAAGAGTTGGGATCTAAAAGTTATGGCTATTCAAAAGGCCAAGGACCTAAAGAACTTTCCTCTCAAAGAACTAATTGGGTTATTAATGACTTATGAGATGATATGTCATACTCATGATGAGCTCGAGAACCCCCTTCCAAAGAACAGGAATGATATGACATTGAGAACACAAGAAGACCACTTGAAAGAATCTTCAAGTGCTAAGAACCTTGATGATGGACTTGTACTATTGACACGAAAATTTAAAAAATTTATAAGAAGAAACAAATTTAAAAATGACACTAAAAATAAACTTAAACCAAAAGAAAAACAAATGATATGTTATGAATGCAAGAAGTTGAGGCATTTCAAAAGTGAATGCCCCCAAGTCAAGAAGAAGCAACCGAAGAAAAAGAAGGCTCTACTACATGGGATGACTCAAGCAGCTCCGAAGACGAAGAAGCAACCAACAAGTGTTGAGTCTTGAATTTTGATGATGAAACTAATTGATTATGGTTTATTATCTAATTACATTTTAAGTCACACAAGTCTACTTTATTGAATCTCAGATTTTGATGATGAAGTTAATTGCTAGGTTATTTGATTTAATCCATATTATTGAGATAAGTATGCAGGATTAACTATGATAGCAATGAAGACATAAAGCAAATTACTGGAGTCAAGTACATTGGGAGTCCAAGAGTCCACCGGATGTTCGAAGGTTCGTTGGAAGTGCTGCTGGAACTAGCGGAGAATGAATCAGGGACTTGTTGAAGGAGTGTCGGAAGTTCGTTGGAAGGTTCACCGGAGGTTCACGGAGCTCACCGAGATGGTCAGAAGCTTACCAAATAGACTCATCGAAACTCGCCGTAAAGTACGAGAGCCTACTAGGAGTCTGCTGGAAGACTGTTTGAGGGTTTGTCGGAAGTCCGTCGAAAGTTCATCGGAAGTTTGCCAAAAGAAGACTTGACATCATTGGATTATATTTTGCTTAGAATATATTTTAATTTCATAGTTAGCACGTAGTTAGGGTTAGGATTAGGTAATAATTCTTTAACCATGGTAGGGGCCAATTGGGCTTATAATTTAAGTGGATTGGGCCAGATTCAAGGCCCATCCAAGTTTGCAGTACCTGTTTGGTGGTGGCACTGCCAGATTGGAGTAGTGGCACTACTAGATTGGGGTAGTGGCACTACCCTTAGAATAGGTTCCCAAGTGGTCTGGGTGATGGTATCGCCCTAGGTTAGCCATAGTACCGTTGACAGTTATTAACTGTCAACAATGGTATAGTTGTTGAATCTCAGATTTTGATGATGAAACTAATTAAGAGTGATTTATGATCTAACTATACTTTGAGTCATGCAGGTTTACTCTCGATCAGGCTTAGACAATTGACGCAAGAAGAATCAACGTTGGGTCGGAGGAAAATACGTCAGGAGATTGGACATCGAGCTGGAGGTCCGATCGATGATCGACAGAAGGCTTCGGACAAAGAAATTGAGCATCGGGATAAGAAGAGTGGAGTTGTGCCAAGAAGATCAAGGTTGGAGGTGTCAATTGCTGATTGGGCAACAGGCCACATGAAAGGACGATGCGCTGAAGAAATGAATGAAGCGCCGATGTGCCAATGACGTGTCGGGCGACATTTCAATTAAAGCGTTGTAATAATTGTCTAGATCAAAGCAGGATTGAGGACTAATTGGGTTATAATTGGGCTAATCTAGTTAGGGGCCATTTGAGCCCGCACCCAAATAAGTTTGGCCCGGACTCAAGGCCTAAATAGGGTTGTTGAACCCTGTCTAGCGGTGGCTGTTAGGGATCGAGCAGCACTAAGAGGGGGGGGAGGTGAATTAGTGCAGCGGTAAAGAACGATAGATTTTCAATGATTTAAACAAGTTTAGAAACTTCGTACGATAAAAATCAATGTTTCGTTTAAAACCGTTTCGATTGCGTATAAACTTAAAATGATACGTATGAAGATGAAGAGGAAGTTAAGTAAGTAAGGCAGCAAATGAAGAAGGTTTGCAGCAAAGTAAGTTGCGAGAAAGTAAATGCAAACCGATTTATAGTGGTTCGGTCATCCGACCTACATCCACTTCCGAAGCCTTCTCCGATAAGGCTCCCAACTTCCACTAGCAAATCCTTTTGAAGGGGAAGGACCAAACACCCCTCTTACAACACTTTTACAAGAAGTTCACACTCTTACAGATTTTTCAAAGAGAAAGAAGGAGGTGAACACAAGCTATTGAAAACTAGACTTTCCTAAGCCTTTTGCTCAATTTCTAACTCTCAACTGAAAAAGGATTCTCCTTTCAACTGAAAAAGGGGGGGTATTTATAGATCCAAGAAGATTCAAATTTGAGCTCCGAATTTGAATTCTGTTTGGGTTTCTCAGTGCTGGCGGTGCTACTCGTCCGTGGCGTGGTACTACACTCGCCGCTTGTCAAACCGACAGCAGTGTTCCACCGCCCAAGGCAGGCGGTGCTACCGTCGCTGCCTTCTGGCGCTGGGCGATGGTACCACCCCAGGCTAGGTGGTACTACCACTTGGTGCTTGGCTGGTGGGCGGTACCACCACCTGGCACAGGTGGTTCCACTGCCTGGTTCGACCACTGGGCGTTGCCACCGCCTAGGTCATTTCAGCACTGGTTTCGACCGAAAACTCGACCGAAACTGGTCCAAATGAAGTCTGAATTAGCCCAAATTTGGTTTATAGGATTGACACCTAATCCTAAACCAAATTATGTGCTAACTATAAATTTTAAAGATATTTTCTAATCTATTACAAAGTCCACAAGACAAGACTTCTTTCGATGAGCTTCCGGTGAACTTCCGGTGGTCTTCCGACGAACCCTCAGAAACCATTCTGTAGACTCCCGGCAAGCTCCCGGACTTCACGATGATCTTGGCGAGTTCCACTGAGCTTCTTTGACAAGCTCCGATCTTTCTTGGTAAGCTCCACAAGCTTCCGATGAACCTTCCGGTGAACTTCCGAAAACCCTTCGGCAAGCTCCCTACTCGTTCTCGACTGGTTCTAGCAACACTCCCAACGAATCTTCAGACTTCTGTCAAACTCTCGAACTCCCAATGATCCATCACACTTGTCTTCCGGCACTTTGTTTCACTATACATCTTCATCATCATCATAGTTGTTGAATCTTGGATTTTGATAATGAAGTCAATTGGTGAAATATTTGTTCTAATCTATTTTGTCGAGATAAGTGTGCTAGAATAACTACGATGGGATGAAAATATAAAGTGATTTACCGAGGTCAAGTCCGTCGGGTGTTCAAGAGTTTATCGGAAGTTCGAGAAATCATCGGAAGTGTTGCCGGAACCATCCAAGATCGAATCAGGGACTTGCCGAAGTTTTCGGAAGTTCGTCGCAAAGATCGTTGAAGGTTCGTGAAACTTACCAGGAAGATTCGGAAGCTAGCCGAAGACTCGTTGACCTCGCCATACACTCCAGGAGTATGCTAGGAGTCCGTTGGAAGAAATCCAAGAGAAGTGTCAGAAGTCCACTGGAATCTCACCGTAAAGCTCGCCGGAAGTTGACTTGAAGAATGTCGGGTTAAATCACTTAGAATTATGTTTTAATTTCGTAGTTTGTACGTGATTAGAGCAAGGATTTAGAAATAATCCTATCTAAATTTAGTAAGGGCCAACCCGACTCCTACTAGGCCAATTGGGTTTTAACAGTGGCCACCATTCACCTGTCGATGGACCAAGCTGTTGAACTATCCACTGGCAGTTGGCACCACTTCACCGCATAAAGTGAGATAATCGTCACGGGCGAGCACCGCCTTCAGTCGCCAATCTGTGTAGCATCGTCGTTGGGGCGGTAAGTAGCGCTCTACCAGGTCAATCGCTAGACCATTATGCATAGCGGGCACCGCCTCGACGTGTGGTAGCACCGCTCGACATGTGTTGCACCGCCATTAGGCTTCTAAACTGGAAATCAGGGCCTGAGCTCCAAATTGGGAGCCCAATTGAAACCTCTTGAGCCTATAAATACCCCCTTTCTCAAATCAAAGGTACCTTTGAGAAAGAATCTTGAGTTAAAGTCTTTGAATAGTCTTGAAAAGTTTTGTCTCTTGCTAAGTGTTCACCTCCTTCTTCTTCTTGAGAAATCTTGTAAGAGTGTGAACTTCTTGTAAATGGTTGTAAAAAGGGGTATTTGGTCCTTCCCCTTTAAAGGATTTGCTAGTGGAAGTATGGAGCCTCATCGTGAAGGCTTCAAGAGTGGATGTAGGTCATTTGACCGAACCACTATACATCATTATGTTTATAAATGTGTGAGTGTTTACATTTCTGAATCATTTCATTACTTAGCTGCAAATTGCTTAGTTCCTTGCTATTTCCTTTACTCAAGCAACTTCTTATAAGTTCTCTTTCATCGAATCGAAATCTTCCTACGAACTTGTCTTTTTGTAAAATCGGTTTCAAAATTACGATTTTAATCTGCTGCACTAATTCACCCCCCCCCCCCCTCTTAGTGCCTTTTCGATCCTAACAATAGTTAATCCTGCACACACACAAAAAAACTCTACTTTGATCTAGTCAGTTATTACAACGCAAATTGACATTCAGTTACCCGGCAAGTCATTAGTCAACGCTTCGCCCGATTCTTTGACACATTGTCCTCTCTTGCGATCCATTGCCCAATCGACGGTTGACCTCCGGAACTCCAATATCCTTGGCACAACACGTTCTTCTTGGCCCGATGCCCAATGTACGAAGCCTTCTACCGATTATCGATCGAACCTCTGGCTCGACATCCAATATCCTGACGTGATCACCTCCGGCACAATGTCAATTCCTCCAGTGTCAACTATCTAATCCTGATCGATATTAGACCTGCGTAACTCAAAATGTAGTTAAACAATAAACCACAATCAATTAGTTTCATCATCAAAATCTGAGATTTAATAGTGGCACCTCCAGACTAGGGTGGTGGTACCGCTTGGGTTTAATCTCCCAGGTGGTCTGGGCGGTGGTACCACCCTAGGGCAGAGTGCCTTAGCGGTGGCACCATTGGCTGGGCGGTGGTACCACCCAGTACATTGATCGTGTCAGTGTGTCAAGCGGTGGTACCGCCCAGTACACTGATAGAACCAGAGTGCACTGGTAGTGGTACCGCTAGTGTCAGGCGGTGGTACCGCCAACACTTGAAAATCTGGGATGATTCAAATTTGGGCTCCAAATTTGAATCACATTGAGGCCTATAAATACCTCTTTCATCCATGGTTGAAATACATACAAAATCTAAGAAAGAAAAAGGAAAAACTCTATTGTAATAGTGTCAAAATCTTCTCTCTAAGCTTTAAGTGTGATCTAGTCCAAGAGAGGGGTGAGAGGCTTTATAAGGGTTATCTCTTAAGCTTGTCAAAATGAAAGAGCTGAAAGGGAGTCAGTTCTCGCCCATTGGAAGGAGAACAACTAGTGGAAAAGCCAGTGGCCTCAAGAGGAGAGGAATCGGGAGTGGACATAGGTCGTATGACCGAACCACTATAAAAATCCTGGTTTGCATTTACTATTGTTCTTTAT
Source organism: Musa troglodytarum (assembly GCA_023547065.1). Taxonomy (NCBI): domain Eukaryota; kingdom Viridiplantae; phylum Streptophyta; class Magnoliopsida; order Zingiberales; family Musaceae; genus Musa; species Musa troglodytarum. The sequence continues at coordinate 33,082,742 of CP097508.1, forward strand.
ATTTCAGCAAACCTTATTTACTTGGTACTCTACTTCCTCATCTCCTCCTTACAAATCATTTTAGGTTTATATGCAATCGAAACCGAATTTTATCAAAATGAAGTTTTCAACGTACGAGATATCTGAACTTGTTTGAATCGTCGAAATTTATCATTCTTAATCGTTGCACTAATTCACCCCCCCCCCTCTTAGTGCCGCTCTAGATCCCAACAATTGATATCAGAGCCTCATTATTTCTCTTTTGGATTCACACCCATGAGAAATGGCTCTTTATAGCTTTCAAGAGGGTTTTTTGATTGTTCGTCCTCCGTTGTTTAATAGTTTGGACTACACTTATTGGAAAACTCGAATGAGAGTTTTTCTGATTTCTATGAATTTAGATTTATGGAATATTATTGAAAATAGTTTTCAACTTCCCTCTAAACCAACGAATGAATGATTGGATTTGGGGAGTGATAGGGGTATTAAGTATGACGAGACACCTGGTCTTCGGTCGTACACCCGGATGACGTCATCGCCCCTCCTACGCTCCATTACGCCCACGATTTGATCGCCCGACGTCGCTTCTCCTCAGCATCGCCCCAACTACCCACCAAGTTGACCACGGCACCGACCTGCGAGGTCAGGCCCATCGCCACTGCGAGACGGAAGTCGGCCCTCGTCGACCTATTTAAGCCGAACAGGTAAGACAGGAGGGAGGATCTTTCTCAGGACCTTTTCTTTCCTGGATCTCTTTTCAGGACCCTTTCTTTACATGAACACTCCGAGAGGTGAGTAGACTCGAACACCCCCGCAATTCTCTCTGGGGAACTCCGGCCGGCGGGCGGCGACTTAGGCGTCGGAGGGTCGGGCGAACATCCGACCCGCCTTGCTGCAGGTCTCGTTCTCGGCGTCCGGGCGTGCCGTCGCCTTCGGAGAGTCGGTTGGGAGGCGGGAAGCGAGAGCCATCGACGGGCCCGAACGTGCAGCGACCCCGGTTTCGGATTCCGTGCGTGCGCCCGGGAGTCATGGTAAAAGTTGTTTCCCCTAGCAGTTGGCGCTAGAAGGAGGCCACTGCAGCCGAAGGACTACTGCTCCGCCCTTAACGACACATGGGCGAAAGGTCGTTTCGGTGGCACCTCGGCGGAGGTCCGCGGACCTCCGAACCGGAGGGCGATCCTGCGCAACTATAGATCGCTCATATATTTAGCGACGCTGGGCTCTACCCGCCGAGTCGGGTTCCACCGCTTCCCCCCACCGTCACGGTGGAGGCTTTTCAGGACCTTTCCCAACAGGTCCGGACCCTGGCAAGTACTGTCCAGGCTGTCCTCCCTCGCCTACTCCAGGAGGCGGCAGACCCGACCCTCCAAGGGCCGGAACCTCTTCCCCGGCATCATGAGGCGATACCGCCGGTACCATCTTCTCCAGCCTCCCGCCGGGTTCAGGACGGAACCCGGGCTCTTGAAAATCTGGACGTCCGCTTTGAACTCGGCGGTGTCTTGAACTCGGCGGACCTATTTCGGGCTCAGATCCGGTCCATCGCACGCGTCGGAGGAGTGCAAAGGGCGTCGCAAGTCAAAGAAGAAGCGAGAGGAAGTGTCCCCGGAGTCCCGTTCGCGACATGCAGGGAATACCCAGTGCCCTTGAACTTCCGTCTCCCCTCCATCGACCTTTATGATGGAGTCAGTGATCCAGCCGATCACGTCGTCGCCTTCCGGGCTCAAATGGCCCTATATGGAACTTCGGACGCCTTGATGTGCAGGGCGTTCCCCACCACGTTGAAAGGATCCGCCCGCATGCAGTACGATTACCTTAAAAAGCGGGTCGGATAACATCCTTTGAACAGCTCGCCAAGGACTTGAGCTACGCTTTTGGCGTTCTTGCGACCAAAGCCTTCCGCCGCGCTCCTCACGGGTTTGAAGCAAAGGAGGGCGAACCCCTCTCCCGCCGTGCGAAGGTTCACCACGGAGTGCAGGAGTTATCGGATGCTCACCCATCGTTATTAGTGCAGGCATTCATGATGGGGCTGCGGCCGTCGAGGTTTCTGGTCCTTGGTGGGCGACCCCGCGTCCATCGCGGAAATGTTTCAGTGGCGAGTCAATACGTGGCGGCGAGTCACGGATGTCGGGGAGGAAGGAAGAGCAGACCGAGGGCCTCCTAATCCATCCGATCGGGAGCGACAACTAGGCGGAGGCCCCACACCAAGAGCGCGCCGCATGGGCCACCGACCCCCCCTTGAAGGCGTCTCGGGCGCCAAATATTCCTCGGATAAAGGAGGCGGGAATGCTCGGGCCGCCCCGGATGAAGGGCGGCGGCGGTGATAGCACCGGTATTGCGCTTTCGCCGGCAAAGCGGACATGACGCGAGCAATGCTACGGTGAGGCGACAAATTGAAGAGCTGATCCGAAGAGGTCACCTCGATCAATACCTCCGGCATCCGCGGGCACCATCCTGCGCCCGAAGGCCCGGTCGAGCAACACATCGGCGTGATCACGGGGACCCGCTGGAGGACATAGCGCCGGGTCGAAGGGCTTACGCCCGAGCCGTTGCGGCCAGAATATCACCCTCCCTCCGAGCGGGAGATCACATTCCCCTCAGGGGATATGGGAGTAACCGAGCATGACGATGCGCTGGTGGTGTCGGCCCGAATAGCCAACGCACAGGTCCGAAGGATTATGGTCGACAACGGCGGCTCGGCCGACATCCTCTATTTGAGGCCTTTACGAAGTTGGGGTTGCGAAGGAAGCCTGAAGCCTTTGCACTTCGGCGCTCACCGGCTTCGGCGACTCGATCTCGCCCGCGAGTGCGGTAACCCTACCATTGACCCTCGGGGATTCCCGAAGGCCAAAACTCTCTGGTAACTGCGGTGGTCGACCTTCCTCTGCGTACAACGCCATCACGAGCCGACCCACCCTCCAACGAGCTAAGGCCGTTCTATCCACATACCACCGGACGCTGAAGTTCCCCACCAGCGCCGGAGTCGGGGAGGTTCGGGGAGATCCTCAGGTGTCCAGACGGTGTTACTTGCCGGCGACCTCCCTGGGTAAGAGGAAAAGGCCGGAACCGCCCCTCGAAGACCCACGCGGGGCGCGCCCGACCGAGCATCGAGCCGACAAACCCGGCGGTTAATATTCCGCTGCAAGGTGACCGTCCCGATCCGACGGATCGGGATCGGCGGACCTGGATAATCAGAGCGGGCGCGGCTGGACCTCCTCGGAAAGCGCCGATGTCTTCGCACAGGCGGTGCCGACCTCCGGGAATCGACTCCGTAGTCGCCCAACACCATCTACACATTTCCCCGCCCGCCCGCTCGGTGAGGCGAGACCCGGCCTCGGTCCCTCGGCGCCAACAAACTGTGCGGAAGGAAGTCGGCGGGCTCTTGGCGTCGACTTCATTGAGAAGTCCGGTACCCTCAGTGGCTGTCCAATGTAGTCCTCGTCAAGAAGCCTAATGGAAGCTGGAGGATGTGTGTTGACTACACCGACCTAAATCGTGCTTGCCCGAAGGATTGCTTCCCCCTACCTAGGATCGACCAGCTGGTCGACTCAACGCCAGATGCGCCGCTTCTCCTTCATGGGCGCCTACTCGGTTACAACCGGATCCGGATGGCCCCAGGGATCGCAACATCTGACCTTCCACACACCCCAAGGAGCCTACTTCTACAAAGTTATGCCATTCGGGTTAAAGAATGCAGCGCCACCTACCAAAGGATGGTGAACAAGGTGTTCGCCCGGCAAATAGGCGAAACATGGAGGTATCGTTGTGATATGATCGTGAAAAGTCGCACGAGGGCTGCACACCTCGGCGACTTGCGGGAAACCTTCTCTCTGGCCCGAGAAGACACGGGATGCGCCTTAATCCGGCCAAGTCGTCTTGGCGTGACATCGGAAGTTCCTCGGGTTTATCATACGAGAGAGGAATTGATGCCAACCCGAGAAGATCCGAGCTCTCACCGACATGAGATCTCCGAGTCGATAAAGGAGCTTGATTGCCTTAACGGAAGGATAGCGGCTCTGTCGGTTTCTATCGGTCGGGAGATAAGTGCCTTCCTTTCTTCCGAGTCCTCAAAGACCCAAAGAACTTCCAATGGGCGGCGAATGCGAGGAAGCCTTCGCCGGCTGAAGCGGCACTTATGCTCTACCCGACTTACCTCGGTGGCTGCGCCAGAAAAACTTACACTCTACCTGGCGGCATCTCAGCATACAGTGAGCTCGGTGCTTGTAAAGGAAGCCCCCGGTGCGCAACACCCGATTTACTACACCCGCCACGTCTTTGCGTGGGCGGGCGGCGCTATACTCCCATTGAACGGCTGGCCTTGGCACTTGTTCTGGCGGCTCGGAAGCTCCGCACCTACTCTCAAGCCCATACGATTGAGGTATTACCCGACACACCCCTGCGTCAAGTTCTTTCTAAGTTTGGCGTGGCGGGCGTCTCCTAAAGTGGTCGGTGGAGCTATCAAAGTTGACCTGCTCTGGCCAGGGACGGCCATCAAGGCCGAGCCTTGGCGATTTCATCTCGGAGTTGACACCACGAAGCGAGGCGTTGAGCAAATCACGTAGAGGCGGGCGCTACGTGGATGGGTCTTCCGGCTCGAGGGGCGGCGCGGACTCGTGCGGAGGACCCCGACGGACGCGCTTTCGGCGTTCCCTCGCCGGTTTGAGGCCACAAACAATGAGGCGAATACGGTATTCTTGGCGAAACCTCAGTTTGGCGGCGAGAGATGCAGCGCAATCCACATTCTCACGGATTCCCAACATCGCGAGCAAGTTGGTGGAAATGTCGGGCGCGAGACTTCGACCATGTCGGATCTGGCCGAGGGTAGAAACTTACCCGCTGCGCCCGTATCCTCGATTCGACAGCACTTTTCTCGCGAGCCCGTTTTTGAGCGACCACGGCGGTGGTTGGTTTCTAGGTCTTGAGCGGCTCGACCCGCGATCTTACAGGCCTTGGCGGCGGCTCGGCCACACGCATCGAAGCAGCGGTTCGGCTATTCTGGTTTCTAGGTCTTGGCGGCGGCTCGACCGCTTACTTACGGGCCTTGGCGGCTCGGCCACACACATCCCGAGCAGCGGTTCGGCGTCTGGTTTTCTAGGTCTTGGCGGTAGCTCGACCGCGTGATACGGGCCTTGGCGGCGGCTCGGCACACACACATCGAGCGGCGGTTGGCGATTACAGTCTTCAGGTCTTGGCGGCTCGACCACCTTTGAGCGCGGCGGCCTCGGCCCACATCCCGGCAAGCGGTTGGCGATTCTGTATTCCTAGGTCTTGGCGGCGGCTTCGACCACGTGATACAGGCACAGGCGGCGGCTCGGCACACACATATCGAGCGGCGGTTCGGCTATCTTGGTCTTCAGTGGTGTCGTGACCTCGACCCCTTGCACCAAAGCGGCGGTGCCGGATGGCGAGGAGGACCTAGCGGCGTCTCAACCACGACTTCGGACGTCGGCAGCTGCGAATCGGCGTCTCCTCGACCCCTTTATCGAGCGGCGGTTGGCTATCATGGTTTCTCGGTGCGTGTGCGTGACCTCGACCCCTTGCACCAAAAGCGGCGGGTGATGGCGGGAGAGACCTGCGCGTCTCAACCCACGACTTCGGACGTCGGCAACAAGCGAGAATCGGGCGTCTCTCGGACCACGCCTTCATCGAGCGGCGGTTCGGCTATCATGGTTTCTCGGTCGTGTGCGTGACCTCGACCCCTTGCACCAGCAGCGGGTGATGGCGAGGAGGACACTGGCGTCTCAACCTGACCGGACGTCGGCAAGCACAGAATCGGCGTCTCCTCGGCCCTTTATCGAAGCGATGGATTGGCTATTCTGGTTTCCACGAGGCCTTGGCGGCGGCTCGGCCACACACATCGAGCGGTAGTTCGGCTATCATGTTTTTGGTGCGTGTGCGTGACCTCGACTAGTACCCAACGGCGGGTGTGCGAGGACTTGGGCGTCGCTGCCCTTACCTCGGCGCTCACCCATTAGTTCCGCGGGCTAAGCGCGAGTCTCAACCCACGATTACGGGGCGTCGGCAGCAAAGCGGAAATCGGGCGTCTCCTCGACCCCATTTATCCGAGCGGCGGTTGGTACGTAGTCTTGGCGGCGATCGCCGGCATCCTAGGCCTTGAAGCGGTGGCTCGGCCCTATATCGAGCAGCGGTTCGGTGATTATAACTACGGGTCTTGAGGTTCCTCGACCCCCTTTATCGAGCAGCGGTTGATTCGGAGATCTCGAGCTTCCTCGATCGCCGGTTTCGGGTCTTGGCGGCGCCTCGACCGTATCCTGCAAAGATTGGTCAATTATGACACGACCGCGGTAGAACTTCCGCGAGATCTCGATCGGCAACGATTCTTCGAGCAACACCCCTCAAATTGTCCGCGAGTAGGCTTTTTGAGGGTAGTGATAATAGGGTATTAAGTATGGCAGACACACGGTCTTGGTCGTACACCGGATGGCGTCATCGCCCCTCTGCGCTCCATTCGCCACGATTTGGCCGCTTTGGCGTCGCTTCTCTCGATCGCCCCAACTACCCGCCAAGTTGACCACGGCACCGACCTGCGAGGTCAGGCCCATACGCCACCTGCAGACAGTCGGAAGCATGCCCTCCGTCCGACCTATTTAAGCCGAACAGGTAAGACAGGAGGGAGGATCTTTCTCAGGACCTTTTCTTTCCTGGATCTCTTTTCAGGACCCTTTCTTTACATGAACACTCCGAGAGGTGAGTAGACTCGAACACCCCCGCAATTCTCTCTGGGGAACTCCGGCCGACGGGCCAAGATCGCAGGCGTCGGAGGGTGGGCGGAGCATCCGACCCGCCTTTGCTGCAGTTCTCGTTCGACGTCCGGAGCGTGCCGTCGCCTTTCGGAGGAGTCGGTCGGGAGGCGGGAGCAGGAGCCATCGACGGGCCCGAACCGTACCGAGACGACCCCCTGGTTTCCGGATTCCGCGCCGTGCGCCCCGGGGTCACGGTAAAAAGTTGTTTCCCCTAACAGAGAGAAAATCTTTTTCTTTAAATGCAAAGGCTATGAATGCCTTATTTTGCGCTTTGGGCAAAAACGAGTTCAATCAGATTTTTACGTGCAAAACAGCTTTTGATATTTGGCGGACACTTGAAATCACACATGAGGGAACTAGTAGAGTCAAAGACTCGAAAATAAATCTCTTATTGCATAATTTTAAGCTCTTCCGAATGACACCAAGTGAGTCTATCGGTGACATGTACACCTATTTCACAGATGTCATCAATAACTTGAAAAGTCTTGGTATATGTTTTTCAAATTTTAAACTCACTAGCAAGATCTTAAGATCCCTTCTAAAAAGGTGGGATCCTAAAGTAACTACAATACAAGAGACTAAAAATTTAAGTGATTTTCCATTGGAAGAACTAATCGGGTCATTAATGACCTATGAAATGACACTCTTGGAACACAATGAACATGATGATCACAAGAATCACCTTCCAAAAAATAGGAAGGATTTAAAATTTTGGACAAATGAAGACCTCTTGAGTGATAACTCAAGTGATGGTGATGAGGACATTGAACACATAACAATGAATTTTAATAAGTTCATTAAACAAAAATGTAAAACTAAAAATGAACTTGAACGGAGAAAGAGGCTAAAGAAAAGGAAGGCACCCAAGGACGAATCAAGAACTTCCAAAGGCGAAATGACATATTGCACTTTGTCGAGCTTTGACTACAAGGTAAGCAACTTAACCAAAACTCCCTTGAACTATTTTGAAATTACATGATCGTTTCTTGAGTTACTTGATATAGTTAGTAGGATTTTTTTTAGTATTATTGAAAAGTAAAACAAAATTAAAATGATACTAGCATGATTTGTGATAATGCTTAGGATTAATCCATGCATGTGTATTTTGACGTTTTATATTGCCTTTCATTTCTAAACATGATGCTTGATGATTCTATATCATGCATAAGTTTTTGAAGTAATGTTGATTTGAAACTCTATGTTTTGGATTAGCATGTTTTTGGTCTAATCATTTTCATGACGAATTAAGATGATGCTTTAAGATGACTTAATTCCATGTATACTCTCTGTATCGGTTTTCGCTTTTAAACATGATACATATCTATGTATGAATTTCTTGAAAGTCTTTTGATGATAGATGTGTGTATTATATGAAAACTTTTATCTTGGATTAATGAGTCTTAACTGTTTTTATGATAAAATTTTTAGATGATGCATGTCTACATGAAATCAATTGCAAAACTAAATGACCCAACCCACATTGCTATCAATAAATTTTTTGAATGAAAGAAACATTCCTTTGATAATGATTTTGAATTTATATGATGCTTAGCTTTTGTGTGAAAATGTGAACATGCTTATACGAGATCAACCACATAAAATAAAACACATAAAAATTGAAAATGTGTTATCATGATGTTTTTGATGTGTTTGGTCTTGATGGTTTTATGATGAAACTTATATCTCATTTTTTTTATATTGATACATGTTTTCATAAAAGACTTGAATATGCTCACATAAAATCAATTGCATGAAATGAAAATGTATTTTCGATCTTATTGAGGTTAATGAATTCATTTCAAGAATCTTGTGAATCTCTTGAAAATAATCAAGTTGAATGTTTTGAAAATTAATATGTGTATGGTCTCAATGATTTCTCTTGAAACTTACTTTTCGGATCTATACGATGATAAAAGCATGCTTACATGAAATAAATCATAAAAAGGAAAGGCATGTTCTTAAAAAAAATTTCTCTCTAAAGTTTTCGATTTTGATGAATCCATGTGAATCTCTTGAATTGAATTTTTTGGAAGATGCCACATGCTTAATGTGATTCAACTTAATGATCTTTATGATGAAATTTGCTTTTTTATCTTGAATGTGATACTTGTCTTTATTAAAGGCAAAGGCATGCTTATAAAAAGCAAATCACATGAATAGAAACTTGTAAAAATGAAATGCAATCCTCTATCTCAATCTAATCGATCTTTTTATTAAGAAATTTATGAATCTATGCTTGTCATGTATGAATTTATTGAATGTGATTTTGAGGATAATTTCAGATTTGACAAATGCTTGATTCGTATTTACGACGTGTGATACATTTTAAATATGAATCATGCCTCAATCATGTTCAATGTTTCAACCATGTTCTATCTCCCTTAATTCATTTTGTTCTCCTATATTTCTTTACTAAAGAGGAGAACCTTCCAAATGAATTATGAAATTGATGATTTGATAATAAATTTTTATCAAAAATCTATTTGTTATTTTGAATCTCTAAAAAGTTGATGATGTGATAACAACTTTATTCATGAATCTCAAAATTGATTTTGATTTGATTATGAGTTTCGAGTTGACAAATTGATTTGAATGAGATCTTTTGTTTCAAGCGAATCATGAACTCTTTTTTGATTTCTTGACTTGAAATATTTTTTATGCAAATCGAAATACTTTTCCTCTATGACTCCATTCTATCATTTGGTAAAGAGGAAAACAATCTAAGTCTTGATATCTTGATGGTTGATACTTGAAATTATTTCTTATGATTCATGATGAATTTAGAAATATAATGCATATATCATGATCTCTTCTTTATTTTCCTAAGATCTTTTGCTATTTACAAAAGAAGAGACATATTGAAATGAATCATGAATTGATCATTGATATTGATATTTTGATTCTTTATATTGGTTGTCATGATTTGAAGATTGATATAGAATATTGATTGATGCAAATTTACAATTGATGTAAAAGTCTATATCATTGGTTCCTCCCTTCTTTTCGATAATAATAAAGGGGGAGTTAGATTGCTAGCTTATGCATAAAAAGTAGCTAGCTTATGCATCAAAAGTTGCTAGCTTGAACATTGAGAAGCAAAAAGTTACTATCTCAAAAGAGGCAAAAATTTTGCTAAACTTCACTTTTTCAACAAAATTGCATGCATTTTTGTTACCAATTGTTGAATCTCATCCAAGATTATTTGAAGTAGTAATCCTCTCATTCTTTTTGACAAAAACAAAGGGGAAGAAAGTTTTTGCTAGCTAGAACATGCAAAGGAAGGCAAAGTTTGCACTTCTCAAAGAGAGAAGAAACAAAAATTACATGCACATTACAAAGGAAGCAAAGAAAGTGCAACTTGCACATCTCAATAAAAGAATGAAAAATTGCTATCTTGCTTATCTTTAGAAAGAAAAAAACTTGCTATGTTGTAAATCTAGCTTATATGTAGACTTACATATCTTTTAAAATAACTAAATGTTACTTCTCCTTTTTGTCGATGACAAAGGGGAGAAATAGATTGATGATTTCATGCATTGAATTGAAGATTTTAAATATTTGCATGATGTTTTAATATTCTCATAACATGTGATGAATATTGCTTGGATTTGGAATAATCCAAGTGTTCTATCAATGGTATATTGATAGGGGGAGTTTGGTTAAACTCTAGGAGTTAAGGTTAACTCCGTCATCAATTAGTTGTCATCATCAAAAAGGGGGAGATTGTTGAATCTCGAATTTTGATGATAAAATTAATTGAGAGTGATTTATGATCTAACTACATTTTGAGTCATGCAGGTCTACTCTCAATCAGGCTTAGATAATTGACACAGGAAGAATCGATATTGCGACGGAGGAAAACACGTCAGGAGATTAGATGTCGAGCTGGAGGTCCGGTCGACGATCGGTAGAAGGCTTCAGACAAAGAAATTGAGCATCGGGCCACGAAGAGCGAAGTTACACTAAGAAGATCAGGGTTGTAGGCGTCAACTGTTGATTGGGCAATAGGCCACTAGAAATGTTGATGCGCCGAAGAAACGGATGAAGCGCCGATGTGCCAATGACGTGTCGGGCGATATTTCGATTAAAGCATTATAATAATTATCTAGATCGAAGTAGGATTAAGGACTAATTTGATTGTAATTGGGCTAACTACTAGTCATATGTGCCATGCAAGCCAATCACATGAGTGATGGCACTTGTGATTTGATATGCACTTTTTCTCTTTGTGTATTATTAGGTATTTTATCATTTTATCTTACGTGTTGTATATATTGTGATGTCCTTGGATCTGTGCAATGGGAATGAATCGTGATGAGATCATGATAATGAGACCAATTCACCTTTAAACACAGACCCTAAATTATCCTAGTCATAGGTTACTCGAGAAGGATATCAAGATAACCGGATAGACTGGTGTGCTGTATACCCATCCATATGATGGAGGTGGCTGGTCTCATAGCTACTCATGTGGGGACACTAAGAGTACAGCGTTGGTGCTCATTGGGGAATGAGTTCACTGATTGATCCGCCTATGGAATGCTGGATGGTTATTGATACCTCACGTCAGACAGCGATTCTGTAGTCCCAGTAGTGTATCTGGTCCTTAGACTTGAGACACCAAGGATGTCCTGTATGAGTACTCCACTCTTTGATACCGGACTTATAGGTTTGGAAAGTTCCAAATCTAGTACAGCCGATTATTGGGAGTGGTAGCCAACCTTACTAGGGCTATTGAGTGTCAATAGAGGATCATCCGCTCTCGGTATCATGAGAGGAATATCCCATGTGTTCTTGCTCGAACAAATCCTTGGCCAAGGTTATTCGGATTGAGAGAGAAAGAGTTCTCCGGGAGAATCCGACAAGAGCAAGATTCGAGGAGAGACCGTATGGGCCTGATAGCACCATGCCCGGTATAGGATCTCTAGGATATTAGATGGATGAAGGACTATAGATACATGGTAACTGAGGACAGATAGGTCCAAAGGATTGGATTCCCCTCTTTCATTTAGGGACCGCGGCGTAGTGGCCTGGTATGTCTACAATCGATGAGTTGGGTGAATTATTATAGAGATAATAATTCACTGAGTCAGAAGGAGTTCTGACAAGTATGACTCACGGCTAGCTCGATATTGGGCCTAGAGGGTCACACACATATGGTATGTGTTGCGACGAGTAGAGGTTCGGTTATGAGATATCCGTTGAACCCCCTATCTTATTGGATATCCATTAAGCCCTTGAATTATTGGATCCTGAGATGAGATCCAATAATTTCTAATAAGAGATTATTGGGTACAGACCCATTAATCCAAGAGGCTTGGGTAATTGGATGGAGATCCAATACCCAATAGGGCAAAAGATCCATTAGGGTTTTCAAGGGGCCTTTATAAATAGGAGGGAACCAAACCTATATGAAAGAGTTCTCTTGGTAGCCACCTCCTGTTCTCTTCTCCCCAGAGAGAGAGGTGCATCGTCGCAATCCCTGTCGTGTGGATACTACTAGAGAGGAGGACGCTTGTCCTCCTTCATCCTCTCCTATAGATCTACAGGGATTCAGGGATATACGATCTCCCTAGGTACTTTCTTTAACACATGTAGTTTTCGCGGATTTATTTTGATGCATCGATCTTCGCACGACGATAAAAATTTTCTACGGGAAATCTGGGGTGTTTTCTTTTTGTTCTTCCACTGCACATGAGATGTCGCTCCCCTTGTGGATTTCCTAATAATAGTATCAGAGCTAGGTTGTTCGTGCGAAGATCGGATCTTAAACTGCGTGTGTTGTGTTTTGGATCTACTTTTGACGCCAAAATCATTGGCGCAAAAGGGCTAGGAAGGGCAGCAACTATTGCTGCCCTTGCTGCGCTCGTGCAGCGGCCGCAAGGCTGCTTGCAGCCTTGCTGCTCGCAGCAAATGCCACAAGCCGGCGGTCGCCGCAAGCCGCCAGGCGCGGCTCGCGCCCGCCCGCAGGGGTGCTGGCGGACGCTGCGCCCGTGCGTAGAGTTGCTGGTACTAGGCACCCGTGCTCGTGGGCACTAGCGGCGGGCACTCCGCCCATAGGGCAGCAGCAGCGTCGTCGCCCACCCCGCGTGCAAGGGGCACCACCGGTAGGGTGGCGGAGGTCGCAGGCGCAATAAGGGTGAGGGATTAGGGTTTTAGGGTAAAAGATGGTTTTACCCCTCAAAATTTCAGAAATTTCAGATTCTATCCCTTTTGACAGAATTACCAAAATACCCTTTTGGTCAAATTACCAAAATACCCATAATAATTCAAAAATTCTCTTTATATCCCTGATTTCAATAAAAATAAATATATTAATTAAATATATTTATTTAATTACAGATATGATAAGTACCTAAGTCCTGCCAGAACCTGCAACAAATTACAGATATGATAAGTACTCCCGATATCTAATACCCATGTATTATCAAAAGATTCTGACAAATGGAGACTGATCATGAATATACCTGAAGCTTCTGCAAGCTTTTGTTTCGCCCTCTCTATAAGGTACTCTTTGTAGTTCCTCTTTCAGTGCCCATCTTTGCCGTAGTGGAAGCACTAGCCTTTGTCCTTTGTTGGGTCTTTCTTGATAACCTTTGCCTTACCCATTTTGCCCTTGCCCTTGCCCTTCTTAAGGGTCTTCTCAGCCTTCCTTTTCTTTCTGGTCTTACTAGTGTAGAGAATCGGCTTCTCTTTCTTGATGGTACTCTCTGCTTCTCTTAACATATTGAGGAGCTCTAGGAGGGTCACCTCAAGTTTGTTCATATTAAAATTTATTATGAACTAAGAAAAGGAATCTGGTAGGGACTGAAGTACAAGATCCACACACAGGTTATCCTCTAAGACCATTCCTAGACCTGTGAGTTTTTCGATCCACTCAATCATCTTAAGAACATGGTTCTGAACCGGTGTCCCCTCAGTCATCCTAGCACGGAAAAGACTCTTTGATATCTCATATCACTGAGTTCTTCCCTGTTCCTCAAATAGTTTGCGGAGATGCAGGAGTATGGAATTAGCATCTATATTTTCATGCTATCTCTGTAACTCAGTAGTCATAGAGGCCAACATATAACATTGAGCAAGAGTGGAATCATCTAAGTACTTCACATAACGAGCGATCTCATCCTCACTTGCCCCTTCGTTGGGCGTAGGGATCACTGTATCAAGGACATATGCGATTTTCTTCACCGTGAGAATGATTCTCAGATTGCAAAGCCAATCCGTATAATTTGGACCGGTGAGGCGGTTGGCATCAAGTATGCCACGTAAAGGATTTGAAAGCGACATTTTTCTGAAATAATGGATGTAGAAGAAATAAATAATATGTAGACTTTGTAAAAATTTAAATAATTAAGATAAGGACTTCTATCTTAACATATTCCCACTAATTTTTCACGAGACACACAACACCCTCCGGTATATGAATCGGAGACCCCCGGCGGATCTCTAGTGGGGATCAGGATCCAATCGGCGTCTTAACGTAACCTCGAGGGACTCGACCAATCATGTTAAGCCCGTAAAGGTAGACAACTCTTGCCAATCACAACTCCTTGTGATTCCCGTCCTATTCGACCTCTGAACCACTATGGCCTCGAGGGACTCGACCAACCATGATGTTCGGTTAAGTCATTAACATCGTTACCATATGAGTCTGATTCGGTGATATACTCTCGAATGACTCGACCAAGGATACCATGACCTCAGGTCACCTCTGACATCTCTATGTCGTAGATAAGATGGCGAGACGTGATATAGGTGAGTCTCGGGGGACTTGACCAACTCAACCTATACTGAGAATCGGCTCCCAGCTATAACGATGGAAGGTCACGTGGGTCAATTTAATTGCCTCACATTTACCGACTTAATATTATTAATGGAGAGGATTTTTTATTTGGTCTCCTAACATAATGTGTCACACACATACGTATTTAATATATATATCTATATCGCATGCATATATATATATCTAGTAGGTGTATAACTCATCACACATCACATGAGCAATCACACTAGATGATCGTGGACCATATCCTAATATGATCAGGCCCGAGCTAGTGAGCCCAATCACTCATATCAAGATCTATGTGTACTTCAGCGCATCTCTATGTCCTGTGATCGTCCATCTCGCTTCGTCGGATCCGGTCGCATCTCAACGATCTCCATGCTACCGATTGTCCATTCTGCCTCGTGAGTCATGCTACCACTACGCCTCCTCTAATAATTACAACATAATTACAAGCATGCAGGCCCGACAATAAACGAGAAAAATAGAGGCTCACAGACCCTAATAATAATAATCACATGTACACACATCACATCACAAGTCCATGATCATCTGTCCGCATCATAAATCACATGTATATGTTATTTTATAGAACTACTAGATAAATAATAATAGTTAATTAATCTATTTAATTAACTAATATTTCTGAAAATAGGGACATAGAGGGAATTTTTTGAATTTCTAAGGGTATTTTGGTCATTCGACCAAAAGGGACAGAGACTAAAATTTCTTAAATTCCGAGGGTATTTTGGAAATTCTATCAAATGGGACAGAATCTGGAATTTCTAAAATTCTAAGGGGCAAAACCATCTTTTGCCCGAAAACCCTAACTCCTCTCCCTCTGCGGCACTGCGTTGCGGCTACGACCGTCGCACCTTGTCGGCGGCGCCCCTTGCGCACAGGGAGGGCGGCGGCGCTGCCGCCTGCCCCTTGTAGGCACGCTGTAGGTCGCCAGTAGAGGCAGCCTGCAGGCGTTGCTGCTCGCTGCGCGTGCCGCCGTCGGCTGCCGCAACAGCGGAGCATACAGGCGCTAGCAGCAAGGGCAAAGCAAGCGAGCTTGATGCCAACGATTTTGGCGATAAAACCTGTTCTACATCACAATCCATGCAGTTTAAGATCCGATCTTCGCACGAACAACCTGGCTATGATACCATTGTTGGGAAATCTATCTAGGGGAGCGACATCACATGCGCAGCGGAAGAATAGAAAACAAAACACCCCAGATTTCCCGTAGAAAGTTTTCGTCATCGTGCGAAGATCGGTGCGTCAAAAACAAATCTGCAAAACTACACATGTAAAAGAAAGTACCTAGGGAGATCGTATATCCCTGAATTCCTGCAGATCTGTGGGAGAGGATGAAGGAGGTCAAGCGTCCTCCTCTCTAGCGGTATCCACATGGCAGGGATTGCGACAATGCACTTCTCTCTATTGGGGGAGGAGAACAGGAGGTGGTTACCAAAAGAAACCCCCAGCCTATAGAGCTTTGGTCCCCTCATATTTATAGAGGCCGCCCTTAGAAACCCTAATGGATTTTTTGCCCTATTGGGTATTGGATCTCCATCCAATTACCCAAGCCTCTTGGATTAGTGGGCCTCTACCTAATAATCTCTTATTAGAAATTATTGGATCTCATATCAGGATCCAATAATTCAGGGGCTTAATGGATATCCAATAAGATAGGGGGTTCAGCAGATATCTCATTTCCGAACCTCTACTCGTCGTAACACCTACCATATGTGTGTGACCCTCTAGGCCCAATATCGAGCTAGCCGTGAGTCATACTTATCAAAACTCCTTCTGACTTAGTGAATTATTATCTCTATAATAATTCACCCAACTCATCGACCGCGGACGTACTAGGCCACTATGCCATGGTCCCCAGACGATACAAGGAAATCCAATCCTTTGGACCTATCGGCTCTCAGTTACCATGTATCTATAGTCTCTCATCCATCTAATATCCCAGAGACCCTATACCGGGCATGGTGCTGTCAGGCCCATACGATCTCTCCTCGAGTCTTGCTCTTATCGGATTCTCCCGGAGAACTCTTTCTCTCTCAATCCAAATAACCTTGGCCAAAGATTTGTTCAAGCAAGAATACATGGGATATTCCTCACATGATACCGAGAGCGGATCCTCTATTGACACTCAATAGCCCTCGTAAGGTTGGCTACCACTCCCAATGACCGGCTGTACTAGATATGGAGCTTTCCAAACCTATAAGTCCGGTATCAAGGAGTGGAGTACTCATACAGGACATCCTTGGTGTCTCAAGTCTAAGGACCAGATACACTACTGGGACTACAGAATCGCTGTTTGACGTGAGGTATCAATAACCATTCAGCATTTCGTAGGCGGATCAATCAGTGAACTTATTCTCCAATGAGCACCTGCACTGTACCCTTAGTATCCCCACATTAGTAGCTATGAGACCAGCTACCTCCATCATATGAACGGGTATACAGCACACCAGTCTATCCGGTTATCTCGATGTCCTTCTCGAGTAACCTATGACCAGGATAATTTAGGGTCTGTGTTTAAAGGTGAATCGATCTCATTA
This sequence comes from Musa troglodytarum, assembly GCA_023547065.1. Taxonomy (NCBI): domain Eukaryota; kingdom Viridiplantae; phylum Streptophyta; class Magnoliopsida; order Zingiberales; family Musaceae; genus Musa; species Musa troglodytarum. Next base: position 33,099,826 of record CP097508.1, read on the forward strand.
TCGTGATCTCATCACGATCCGATTCCCATTGCACAGATCTAGGGACATCACAATATATATCTAGATAATGTGAGATAATGCCAATAATCATAAGCAAAGAGATTGACGCAGCGTGTTACAGGTGCAATCACTCATGTGATTGGCTTGTAGGGCACCTATAACTAGCAATTTGACTATAAGTCAGATGCGATATATGAACCTTGCCTTCGGGGAAAGATGACCAACTCTCTATTTAGTGGAACTAGAGAGAGAGTCATTGAGTTACCAGAACTCATACATAGTGATGTATGCAGTCCCATGTCGACTCATGCCATAGGTGGTTACTCCTACTTTATTACTTTCACTAATGATTTCTCAAGACACGGACATGTGTACTTGATGAAGTACAAGTCTGAAGTTTTTGAGAAATTCAGGGAATATAAAAATGAAGTGGAGAACCAAACAGGAAAGAGTATTAAAACCCTTCGATCAGATTAAGAAGGTGAGTACTTGAGTACAAAGTTCACCCAGTTCCTCAAAGACTATGGGATCTTATCTCAAAGGACACCTCCTTATACACCACAGCTTAATGATGTATTAGAAAGGAGGAATCATATACTGTTAGACATGATGCGTTCCATGATGTGTTTCGCCGACCTACCTATCTCATTCTGGGGATATGCCCTAGAGACCGCAGCTTACCTTCTGAACAAAATTCCAACCAAGTCAGTGATGTCTACTCTATATGAGATATCGAATGAGAAGATTTCTGATCTTAAGATTGTTAAGATTTGGGGCTGCCCTGCCCACGTTAAGAGACACAACCCTGGCAAGTTGGAATCTAGAACAGAACGGTGCAAGTTCGTGGGATACCCCAAGGAAATTTATGGGTATTATTTCTATCACCCTAAGGACCAAAAGGTTTTTGTAGCCAAAAGAGCAGTGTTCCTTGAGAAGGAACACATTCTTCGTGGAGACAGTGGGAGCATGATAGAGTTGAACGAGGTTGGAGAACCTAGCTTAAGCACCATTCCAGAATCTGTTCAGATACCTAACACACAAGTTCCAACTTTACGTAGGTCTGATAGAGTATCCCATCCTCCTGAGAGATATATGGGACATATCAGAAAAGAGGATGTTGAGGATATTGATCCTCAGACCTACAAGGAGGCTATTATGAGCATAGACTTCGGGAAATGGCACGAAGCCATGAATTCAGAAATGGATTCCATGTACTCCAACAAGGTTTGAAACCTAGTTAATGCACCCAAGGGTATTGTATCCATTGGCTGCAAGTGGATCTTCAAAAAGAAGATTGGAGTAGATGGAAAGATAGAGACTTATAAAGCAAGGCTAGTGGCTAAGGGGTATCATCAAAGGCAAGGCATTGACTATGACGAAACTTTCTCACCTGTAGCTATGCTAAAATCCATTCGAATTCTATTGGCAATTATAGCACACTGTGATTATGAGATCTGGCAGATGGACGTCAAAACTGCATTCCTCAATGGTAACCTCCAGGAGGAGGTATATATTGTTAGGATCGGAGAGGCACTAAGACAGGGGGGGGTGAATTAGTGCAGCGGATTAAAAACATAAGTTAAAACACGATTTCGTAAATGGCTAGTTCGTATGAAAACTTCGATGCGATGAAAGATGACTTGATTGAAGTTGCTTAAGTAAAGGTGCTGAAAAACTGAAAGATTTGTAGCCAAGTAAAGGAATGATTCAAAACTTTAAACACTCATGCATTCAAGAACGCCACGATGTATAGTGGTTCGGTCAAGTGACCTGCATCCACTTCCGAAGCCTTCTCCGATGAGGCTCCCAACTTCCACTAGTAAATCCTTTGAAGGGGAAGGACCAAACACCCCTTTTACAACCCTTTTACAAGAAGTTCACACTCTTACAAATTTTTCAAAGAGAAAGGATGTGAACACAAGCTATTGAAAACAAGACTTTTCTAAGACTTTAGCTCAATTTCTAACTCTCAAACGGTTGACCTTTCAGCTGAGAAAGGGGGAGGGTATTTATAGATCCAAAGAGGATTCAAATTTAAGCTCCAAATTTGAATTCAGTTTGGATTTCTTGATGCTGGCAGTGCTACCACCTATTAGGGGCGGTGCTACCGCCTGTCAGTTGTCAGACTGATAATGCATAGGCGGTTCCACCGCCCAAGGTAGGCGGTACTACCATCGCTGCACACAAGCGCTGGGTGGTACTACCACCCCAGGCTGGGCGGTACCACCGCCTGGCGCCTGGCTGGTGGGTGGTTCCACTGCTTGGTACAGGCGGTTCTACCGCTTGGCCCATTGAATGGGCCTTGTTTTAGGCCCAAATTGACCCAATAAGAACCCGGTTGGCCCCTACAAGATTTTTTCAAAATCCTTACCCTAATTACGTGCCAACTACAAAATTTAAACATAATTCTAAGTGATTTAAACTAACATTCTTCAAGTCTACTTCCAGCGAGCTTTACGACGAGATTCCGATGGACTTTCGACACTTCCTTTGGATTTCTTCCGACAAACTCCCAACATGCTCCCGGATTATATGGCGAGCTCAACGAGTCTTCGACAAGCTTCCGAACCTTTTCGGTAAACTCCATGATTCTTCGACGATCTTTGCGGTGAACTTCCAAAATCTTTGGTAAGTCCCTGATTCGATCTCGGTTGGTTCCGACAACACTACCAACGATCCTTCGGACTTCCGATGAACTCTTGAACTCCCGACGGACTTGACTTCGGTAAATCACTTTATGTTTCCATCCCATTGTAGTTAATCCTGCACGCTTATCTTGACAATATAGATCAAAACAAATATTTTACCAATTGATTTCATAATCAAAATCCGAGATTCAACAATCTCTCCCTTTTTGATGATGACAATCAATTGATGATGGAGTTACTCTTAACTCCCCCATCTATATGCCATATCTTGAGAAAGTAAAAACACCTGAATTCAATCTTTTGAATTCAAGCCAAAACCGATAAGTTTCATCTAACATCAAGCTTAATAAGTAAGCTTAAGCATAAATGCAAAAACTTCGTAATTTAACCAATATCAAGGTATTGCACCTATAATGACAAGAAATATTAATTCAAGGATCAAATGATATCACAAATAGTGTTCAATATTAAGGCATGATATCAAATGAAGAAATAGCTTATTTCAAGAAAATTTATATTTAAGCATTTGTGATGCGATACAATTAATTCATTTTAAACATTTACTCCATCATAGCAATATTTACTCCATCATAGCAATTTTATATTTTTCTCCCTCTTTGTCATCAACAAAAAAGGAGGTCAAGAAATCATCCATTACTCTAAAGGAAAATTCCTCATTTATCAAGCAATGAGAGGGAGATTATAAAATTCGATTAATCATCAAAAAATTTGATTCATTATTGAGCCATGGAGGGAGCATGAAATCATTCGAGGAAGATATCAAATCATAAAAAATGTCATCCAAAAATTATGATCGAATGAAAAGTTTATGCAAAAGCCGAGTAGATGAAGTGAAAGTAACATCATATAACATCATCCATAGTAGTCATAACCATAACAGGACATGAGTTAAAAACAACAGTTATTCCGTAGGGGGAATTCCAAAATTCCTATACAAGTGATCTATTTTACGGTTCATCTGTTGCACTTCCTTCAAAATTTTAGCTTGTTGGAGGTTGATTTGATTTTGCTGTGATGTGATTTGATTTAAAGCTAGCATGATCGAATCGTCAGTGGATGGAGCAGCAACTGGCTCAAATGGTGCTGGACCAAAGGGACTAGATGGAGGAGATTTACTTCCCCTATAAATTGGTGTTTCAGGTCGCTCTACTGGTGGGGGAACTATATCAACCCTTCTAGGTTGCCTAATCCGTAGGCCATCTCTAAAGGTGCATCTAAGTCGCATTAGGAGACTTCTGTTTATTGTGTTATATCTATCGACCTGCATTATTTCCTCATCGGGTGACACACAAATATCATGGGCAATTATTAATCTAGTGATCAACCCACCATATGACAACATTAAGTCTCTAGAGAAGATTTCCATCATGTGTTGTCTTATCAAGTATCCAAAGTAGTTATTTTGTCGGGTCATGATCCAATACATGGTACTTAATTCTAACATACTAATCTCATCAAGGTGAAACTGTTTCGGAATAAGAATGCTTAAGAGGATGTGATGAAGTAATTTCAAATTAAAAGGTACTAAGTGTTCGCAGCTTTTAGGAATGATTCCTAGGTTATGATTAGCAAAGATCGTCTCTAAGGCTTCGGAGTGGGTTGCTCCTATTACATCCATATCCCATTGCCCTTTGAAATAACATCCTCTATTCTTTTCTTCAATTCCAATTAGCTCACAAATGGTATGATCCAAAATCTGAATTGTGGTTCCCAAAATATAGGTAGTCAATCCATCATCTTCAATACTCATGTTAGCGTAAAATAGCTTAACCAACCTAGGGTAGATTGGTTCATCAATTTGCAAGATTGGTAAGACATTTAGATCGACAAACCATCTAATGGGTTCTAGGTTTCCTAGCTCACCTAAATCAACATGTTTTCCTTTATGTATGGCTTTAGAATCAAAATTTGGGTACCTTAGAGCTACCTCATTAGATCTAAAAAGGATTGGGTCAAATGAATCTCCTTCCACCCTTTTTCCTCTGCCTCTTGATGATTTCTTAGGAGCCATATCTATTCATAATGATGGAACATAAAGAAACAATAAGGAAAAGACAAAGAAATGAAAAGAGAAGAGAAAATTATAGATTTTACCTTTTTTGAGTTTCCTAGGGAGGTGAGGAGCTTGAATCAAGAGAAAGCCTTCGTTAGCCCTTTTGGAGGAAGAAGAAATGGAGAGGAGTGGATTGAAGGGGTTGGAGGAAGAAGAGGGGCTGAGAAAAAGGGTTGGGGTCGGTTCTACCACCGACCTTAACACGTTCCTTAAGAAAGGGGGTGTTCGGGCGGTACTACCGCCAACCAAGCGGTATTACTGTTGGCTCTGGCGGTGCCACCGTTGGCACCTAATTTTTTTTTTTTTTTGGTTTCATAATTTTTGTTTTTATGTGTTGAATTGAAATGAGATGTTATCTTAGATCACTCTTTGAAATTAAAATGAGGGAGGCAAATCCATGAAAGCTGAAAATATATATATAATGTAGCTCATTCATGAGGACAATTCAACATGCTTAATTCCCTTCTAAGGAAGTCAAATTGTTCTTCATTTAAGGGTTTTGTAATAATGTTCACTAATTGATGTTTTGTATCAATAAATTCAAGAGTGACATCATTACTGTTGACATGATCTCGTATAAAGTGATGTCTTATGTCGATATGTTTAGTTCTAGAGTATTGAATAGGATTTTTGGTTAAACAAATAGCACTTGTATTATCACATTTTATGAGAATATTATTTAAATGAATTTCATAATCTTCTAATGTATTTTTCATCCAAATGACTTGAGCACAACATGCACTTGCAGCTATATATTCATCTTCGGCTATAGATAAAGCAATCGAGTTTTGTTTCTTGGAAGTCCAAGAAACAAGTGCATGTCTTAAGAATTGACATGTTCCGGATGTACTTTTTCTATCTATCCTACATCTGTCAAAATTGGCATCCGCATAAGCTATTAAATCAATGTTATCAGATTTTGGATATCATAATCCTAGATTAGGAGTACATTTAAGATATCTAAGAATTCTTTTAATGGCTTTAAGATGAGACAGCTTAGCATCAGCTTGAAATCTCGCACAAAGTCCTATGCTAAACATGATATCTGTTGTAGTTGCGGTAAGATAGAGCAAGCTACCTATCATTCCCCTATATGTCTTTTGATTAAAATTTTCTCCGCTTTCATCCAAATCTAACTTAGTGGAAGTACTCATAGGAGTATTTATGGCTTTTGAATTATCCATGTTAAATCTTTTTAACAATTCTAATGTATATTTGGATTGATTAAGGAATATGTCATTACCAAGTTGTTTAATTTATAATCCAAGAAAGAAAGTTAATTCTCCCATTAGACTCATTTCAAATTCATGACTCATACACTTGGCAAAAGATTCACATAGTGATTTATCCGAAGAACCAAAAATAATGTCGTCAATATAAATTTGAACAATAAGAAAATTATTTTTAAAATATTTGATAAACAATGTAGTATCAACCTTGCCTTTTGTAAAATTATTTGAGATAAGAAAGGAGCTAAGCCTTTCATACCAAGCTCTAGGAGCTTGTTTTAGTCCACAAAGAGCCTTAGTTAATTTAAACACATGATTAGGAAGAAGAGAATTTTTGAATCCGGGAGGTTCTTCAACATATACTTCTTCGGAAATAAAGCCATTTAAAAAAGTATTTTTGACATCCATTTGAAATAGCTTAAAATCATTACTACTAGCATAGGCAAGAAGCATCCTGATGGCTTCTAATCTAGCCACAGGAGTGAAGGTCTCTTCATAATCAATACCTTCTTCTTGGTTGAAACCTTTGGCTACTAATCTAGCCTTGTTTCTAACCACGATGCCATATTCATCTTGCTTGTTTCTAAAAACCCATTTAGTACCAATAACTAAATGGTCATTAGGTCTAGGAACAAGCTTCCATACCTCATTCCTCTCAAATTGATTTAATTCTTCTTGCATTACGATGACCCAAGAATTATTTTTCAAGGCATCATCAATGCATTTTGGTTCAATTTGAGAAAGGAAAGCGGCATGGGCACAAAAATTTTTAAATGAAGAACGAGTTTGAACCCTTTTAGATGTATCTCCTATAATTAACTCCTTGGGATGGGCATCTACATACTTCCATTCCTTGGGTAAGGAAATTTGGGAAGAAGATGCATCCAAGTTATCATTTTGAGAAGAGAGTTCATTCAAATTCAAATCATCTAAACCAAGATCATCATCAAAATCTTTTTTCTTAAATTCAAGAAATTCATTAAAAATAACATGAATAGATTCTTCTATAACTAAAGTTCTTTTGTTGAAAACCCGAAAAGCTTTAGAAATAGAAGAGTAACAAAGAAAGATGCCTTCATCGGATTTAGCATCAAATTTTCCTAAGGCATCCTTTTCATTCAAGATAAAGCATTTGCAACCGAAAACTTTAAAGTAAGAGATATTGGGTTTTTTTATTATTCTATAATTCATATAGAGTCTTAGATAGAGATGGTCTTACTAGAACTCTATTCATGACATAGCAAGCCGTGTTCACGGCTTCGGCCCAAAAATATTTGAGTAAATTATATTCATTTAACATGGTTCTAGCCATTTCTTATAAATTTCTATTTTTTCTTTCTACTATTCTATTTTTTTGAGGATTCCTCGGAGTAGAGAAGTTATGGTTATATCTGTTTAGAAATAGAAGAGTAACAAAGAAAGTTGGCCTCCTCTTTGATGCTTGCTTCTTCAACCTCGAAGTCACTTGAATCATCCTATGTAGCCTTCAATGCTTTCTTCTTCTTTGGTTGCTTCTTCTTGGCTTAGGAGCATTCATATTTGAAATGCCCGACTTCTTACACTCGTAGCAAATGACTTGGTCCTTTTTATATTCAAGTTTATTTTTTGTCATTTATAGATTTGTTCTTTCTTATAAATTTTTAAAATTTTTGAGTTAAAAGTGCAATATCATTGTCACTGTCCTCATCACTTAATGTTCCTTTCAAGTGGTCTTCTTATGTTCTTAGTGTCATATCTTTCCTGTTCTTTGGAAGAGGGTTCTTGAGCTTTTCATGAGCATGACACATCATTTTATAGGTCATTAGAGACCCAATAAGTTCTTCGAGAGGAAAAGTCTTAAGATCCTTGGCCTCTTGAATGGCCATAACTTTTGGATCTCAACTCTTTGGAAGGGATCTTAAAATCTTAGTTACAAGTTCAAAGTTAGAAAAACCTTTACCAAGTGCTTTGAGTCCATTGATGACATCCGTAAAGCGGGTGTACATATCTCCGATGGACTCACTTGGTTTTATTCGGAAAAGTTCATAAGAATGCATAAGAATATTGATTTTAGACTCTTTCACTGGGCTAGTGCCTTCATGAGTGATCTCAAGTGTACGCCAAATATCAAAAGTCGATTCACAAACTGATACGTGATTAAATTCATTTTTGTCTAGTGCACAAAACAAGGCGTTCATAGCCTTTGCATTTAAAGTAAAAACCTTCTTCTCCGACTCATTCCATTCACTCATCAGAAGAGAAGATTTTTGAAACCCATTTTCAACAATATTCCAAAGCTCAAAATCCACAGAAATAAAAAAGATTTTCATACGAGTCTTCCAATATGTATAATCCGACTCATTGAACATAGGCGAACGAGTAATGGAGTGACCCTCTTGCATGCCATAATAGGCCATCTCTCTTGGGTTTTAAACCAAATGTGAGAGTGAACCTTGCAGTGATACCAACTATTAGGATCGGAGAGGCACTAAGAGGGGGGGGGGTGAATTAGTGCAGTGGATTAAAAACGTAAGTTAAAACACGATTTCGTAAATGGCTAGTTCGTATGAAAACTTCGATGCGACGAAAGATGACTTGATTGAAGTTGCTTAAGTAAAGGTGCTGAAAAACTAAAAGATTTGTAGCCAAGTAAAGGAATGATTCAAAACTTTAAACACTCACGCACTCAAGAATGCCACGATGTATAGTGGTTCGGTTAAGTGACCTACATCCACTTCCGAAGCCTTCTTCGATGAGGCTCCCAACTTCCACTAGCAAATCCTTTGAAGGGGAAGGACCAAACACCCCTCTTACAACCCTTTTACAAGAAGTTCATACTCTTACAGATTTTTCAAAGAGAAAGAAGGAGGTGAACACAAGCTATTGAAAACAAGACTTTTCCAAGACTTTAGCTCAATTTCTAACTCTCAAAAGGTTGCCCTTTTAGCTGAGAAAGGGGGGGTATTTATAGATCCAAAGAGGATTTAAATTTGAGCTCCAAATTTGAATTCAGTTTGGGTTTCCCGGTGCTGGCAGTGCTACCGCCTGTCAAGGGCGATACTCCCACATGTCAATTGTCAAACTAATAGTGCACAGGCGGTTCCACCGCCCAAGGCAAGCGGTACTACCACCACTGCACACAGGCGCTGGGCGGTACTACCACCCTAGGCTGGGCAGTACCATCGCCTAGCGCCTAGCTAGTGGGCGGTTCCATCGCTTGGCATGGGTGATTCTATCACTTGGCTCATTCAGCTTTGTTGAATGGGCCCTGTTTTAGGCCCAAATTGACCCAATAAGAGCTCGGTTGGCCCCTACAGGATTTTTTCAAAATCCTTACCCTAATTTCATACCAACTACGAAATTGAAACATAATTCTAAGTGATTTAAACTGACATTCTTTAAGTTTACTTTCAGTGAGCTTTACGACGAGATTCCGGTGGACTTTCGACACTTCCTTCGGATTTCTTTCGGCAGACTCCCAGCATGCTCCCAGATTGTATGGCGAGCTCAACGAGTCTTCAGCAAGCTTCGAACCTTCTCGGTAAACTCCGCGAACCTTCAACGATCTTTGCGGTGAACTTTCGAAAACTTCAGTAAGTCCCTGATTCGATCTCGGTTGGTTCTGGCAATACTACCGACGATCCTTCGGACTTCCAATGAACTCTTGAACTCCCAACGGACTTGACTTTGGTAAATCACTTTATGTTTTCATCCCATCGTAGTTAATCCTGCACACTTATCTCGATAATATAGATTAGAACAAATATTTCACCAATTGATTTCATCATCAAAATTCAAGATTCAACATATATGATACAGCCTGAGGGATTCGTGTCCTGGGATAACCTAGATAAGGTGTGTAGGTTGCTTAGGTCCATTTATGGATTGAAGCAAGCTTCTCGAAGTTGGAACATAAGATTTAATGAGATGATTAGATCTTATGACTTCGTTAAGAATGAAGATGAGCCTTGTGTGTGCAGGAAAGTAAGTGGGAGCACTATCACCTTTTTGGTATTATATGTGGATGACATCCTGATCATTGGGAATGATATAGGAATGCTCTCCACAGCAAAGACTTGGTTATCTAGGCACTTCTCCATGAAGGACTTAGGGGAAGCATCTTGCATATTGGGGATACGGATCTATAGAGATAGATCCAAGAGGATGCTTAGCTTATCCCAGTCCAGGTACATAGACACCATTGTCAAAAGGTTTGGTATGAAAAATTTCAAGAGAGGTCTCATACCAATGAGACATGGAATATCACTTTCTAGGAGTATGTCCCCAAAGACTCATAAAGAAAGGGCACACATGGATATGATACCATATACATCAACGATAGGATCTATCATATATGCTATGCTATGTACCAGGCCTGACATAGTGCATGCTCTGAGTGTCACAAGTAGATATCAGGCAGATCTAGGCTTGGAGCACTGGAAAGCAGTAAAAAGTATCTTTAAGTACTTAAGAAGGACTAAGGATCTTTTACTGGTATATGGAGGTAGTAGCCTCAAGGTTGAGGGCTACACGGATTCGAGCTTCCAGTCCGATGTCGATGATAGCAAGTCTAATTCAGGGTATGTGTTCACCATGAATGGAGGAGCAGTATGCTGGAAGAGTTCCAAGCAAGACACTACTGCTGACTTGACCACAGAGACGGAATACATTGCTGCGGTAGAGGCAGCAAAGGAGGGAGTCTGGATAAGGAAGTTCATCACAGATCTAGGAGCCATCCCGAGCAGCGAGGAGCCGATTCCTTTATATTACGACAACAACGGGGCAATTGCTCAAGCGAAGGAACCTAGGTCTCATCAGAAGTCAAAACATATTCCGAGGAGGTTCCACTTGATAAGAGAGATTGTCACCAGAAAAGATGTAGCAATGGAAAGAGTTCCATCCGAAGATAACATTACAGATCCACTGACAAAGCCATTGACTCAGATTGTCTTTGAGCGTCACAAAGGTCTGATGGGGATCAGACATGTTGGTGATTGACTTTAGGTCAAGTGGGAGATTACTAGTTATATGTGCCCTGCAAGCCAATCACATGAGTGATGACACTTGTGACTTGATATGCACTTTTTCTCTTTGCTTATTATTAAGCATTTTATAACTTTATCTTGCGTGTTGCATATATTTTGATGTTCTTAGATCTGTGCAATGGGAGTTGGATCGTGATGAGATGACAATAATGAGACCGATTCACCTTTAAACACAGACCCTGAATTATCCTAGTCATAGGTTACTCGAGAAGGATATCGAGATAACCGGATAGACTGGTGTGCTGTATACCCATCCATATGATGGAGGTAGCTAGTCTCATAGCTACTCGTGTGGGGACACTAAGGGTACAGTGCAGATGCTCATTGGGGAATGAGTTCACTAATTGATCCACCTATGGAATGCTAAATGGTTATTGATACCTCACGTCAAACAACGATTCTATAGTCCTAGTAGTGTATCTGGTCCTTAGACTTGAGGCACCAAGGATATCCTATATGAGTACTCCACTCTTTGATACCAGACTTATAGGTTTGGAAAGTTCTAGATCTAGTACAACTGGTTATTGGGAGTGGTAGTCAATCTTACGAGGGCTATTGAGTGTCAATAGAGGATCATCCACTCTCAATATCATGAGAGGAATATCCCATGTGTTCTTGCTCGAATAAATTCTTGGCCAAGATTATTCAGATTGAGAGAGAAAGAGTTCTCCGGGAGAATCCGACAAGAGCAAGACTCGAGGAGAGACTGTATGGGCCTAACAACACCATGCCCGGTATAGGGTCTCTAGGATATTGGATGGATGAGGGACTATAGATACATGGTAACTGAGTGCAGATAGGTCCAAAGATTGGATTCCCCTGTATCGTCTAGGTGTTGCGACATAGTGGTCTGGTACGTCCACAGTCGATGAGTTGGGTGAATTATTATAGAGATAATAATTCACTGAGTCAGAAGGAGTTCTGACAAGTATGACTCACGGCCAGCTTGATATTGGGCCTAGAGAGTCACACACATATGGTATGTCTTGTGACGAGTAGAGGTTTGGATATGAGATATCCGTTGAACCCCCTATCTTATTGGATATCCATTAAGCCCCTGAATTATTGGATCTTGAGATGAGATCCAATAATTGCTAATAAGAGATTATTGGGTAGAGACCCACTAATCCTGTTGAATCTCAGATTTTGATGATGAAACTAATTGAGTGTGATTTGTTGTCTAACTGTGTGTTGAGTTACGCAGGTCTACTATCGGTCAGGATATTGGGTGTCGAGCCAGAGGTTCGGTCGACTATCGGCAGGAGGCTTCATACGTCGGGCATCGGGCCAAGAAGTGCGGAGTTGTGCCATGGATATCGAGTTTGTTTGTGTAGGAGTAACTACGAAAGGGATGAAGATGTAAAGCGAAATCAAGGGCTGAAGTCAAGTGCGATGGATCGTTGGGAGTTCGAGAGTTTGACGGAAGCCTGAAGATTCATTGGGAGTGCTACCGGAATTGGCTGAGAACAAGTAGGGAGCTTGCCGAAGGGTTTTAGGAAGCTCGCCGGGAGGTTCATCGGAAGTTCGCGGAGCTTGACAAGAAAGATCGAAGCTTGCCAAAGAAGCTCGGGGGAACTCGCCAAAATCATCGTGGAGTCCGAGAGCTTGCCGGGAGTCCGCAGGATGGTTTCCGAGGGATCGTCGGAAGACCGCCGGAGGTTCGTCGGAAACTCGACGGAAGAAGACTTGACTTGCGGACTTTGTAATAGCTTAGGAAACATCTTTAAAATTTGTAGTTAGCACGTATTTTGGGTTAGGATTAGATAACCCAAAGTGGGGGCCCATTGGGCCTTGATTAGGATGAGTTTGGGCCAAAATTTTGGCCCAAACCGAACCAGCTACGTGCATGCATGCTACTGATGGCAGTGTAGCCGATTACTGTGGCCGCTCACGTAGCGACGGTGGAACCGCTTTGCACGAAGCGATAGCATCGCCCCGACTCACGCGGTGGAAGCTGAAGCGGTGGCACACCCACGTGTGGCGATCCACAACGCCACGGTGATCAGCAGGTCGCGACCACCACCGCAACAAATTGATTTCAAATTTGGAGCCCAATTTTGAATCCACTTTGGATCTATAAATACCCCCTTTCTCATGAAAGGGCAACCCTTTGAGCAAAAATTCTTAAGTCTTGAGCTTTTGTAGAGTGTTGAAAGGTCTTGTTCTTGCTAAGTGTTCACCTTCTTCTTTTCTTGAGAAATCTTGTACAAGTGTGAACATCTTGTAAAGGGCTGTAAAGGGGTATTTGATCCTTCCCTTCAAAGGATTTGATAGTGGAAGAAGGAGCCTCAACGGAGAAGGCTTCGGAAGTGGATGTAGGTCACTTTGACCGAACCACTATACATCGCTGCGTCTTGATTGTGTGAGTGTTTAAATTTCTGTTTCACTTTGTTGCAAGCCTTTACTTTACTTGCTCCACTTCCTTTTTATCTTTGTACACATGCTCTAAAGTTAGAACGCAAAAATCGATTTCAAACGAAACGTTGTTTTCATCGTACGAAGTTTCCGAAGCTTGTTTTAAATCGCTGAAAAATCCATCGTTTTATCCGCAGCACTAATTCACCCCCCCCCCCTCTTAGTGCCACTCGATCCCTAACAAATCCAAGAGGCTTGGGTAATTGGATGGAGATCCAATACCCAATAGGAAAAAAGATCCATTAGGATTTTCAGGATGCCTCTATAAATAGGAGGGAACCAAACCTATATAGAGAGAGTTCTCTTGGTAGCCACCTCCTGTTCTCTTCTCCCTAGAGAGAGTGGTACATCGTCGCAGTCCCTGTCATGTAGATACTACTAGAGAGGAGGACGCTTGACCTTATTCATCCTCTCCTACAGATCTATAGGAATTCAGGAATATACGATCTCCCTAGGTACTTTCTTTAACACATGCAGTTTTTGCGGATTTGTTTTGATGCACCGATCTTCGCACGACGATAAAAACTTTCTATGAAAAATCTGGGGTGTTTTGTTTTTGTTCTTCTGTTGCGTATTGAAAGGATCTAAAAGGCACTAAGAGGGGGGGTGAATTAGTGCAGCGGATTAAAATCGTATTCTTGAAACCGATTTGCAAAAACTCACGTTCGTAGGAAGATCTCAATTTGACGAAAGAGAACTTGAAAGTAATTGCTTGCGTAAAGGAAATAAGTATGAACTAAATAACTTGCAGCAAAGTAAAGAAATGCTTCAAGAATGTAAACACTCACACATTCATGGACACAAGGATGTATAGTGGTTCGGTCAAATGACCTACATCCACTCTTGAAGCCTTTACGATGAGGCTCCGCTCTTCCACTAGAAATCTCTTTGAAAGGGAAGGATCAAACACCCCTTTACAACCCTTTACAAGATGTTCACACTTGTACAAGATCTCTCAAGAAAAGGAAGAAGGTGAACACTAGCAAAACAAGACTTTACAACACACTTCAAGAACTCAAGACTTAGAATTTTTGCTCAAAGGGTTCCCTTTCAGCTGAGAAAGGGAGGGTATTTATAGATCCAAAGTGGATTCAAAATTGGGCTCCAAATTTGAAATCAATTTGGAGTTCCAAGATCACAGTGGTCGAGGCGGTGCCACACACTCGGCGATGCCACCGCTGTCACAATCCCGCGTGCAGCGGTGCCACCGCCCGGCGGCAGTGCTACCGCCTCTAGTCTGGCGGGGCGGTGCCACGCCCGCCAAGCGGTTCCACTGTCTGACGAGGCGGTGCTACCGCTGACGGCGGTGCCACCACGTGAGCGAGGCGGTACTACCGGCTTCCACCACTTGGCGGTTCCGCTGCCTAAATCCTTGCCTTACTCATGTGCAAACTACGAACATAAAACACAACTAAACGTGATTTTATCCGACATGCTTCAAGTCAACTTCCGGCGAGCTTTACGGCGAGATTTCGGCAAGCTTCCGATGCTTCCCTCGGATTGCTTCCAGTGGACTCCCAGCATACTCCGGATTGTATGGCGAGCTCAACGAGTCTTCGGCTAGCTTCCGAATCATCCCGGTGAGTTTCACGAACCTTCGACGATCTTTGAGAAGAACTTCCGAAAACTTCGGCAAGTCCCTGATTCGATCTTTGATGGTTCCGGCAACACATCCGATGAACTCTTGAACCCCCGATGGACTGGACCTCGGTAAATCACTTTATGTTTTCTTCCCATCGTAGTTGTTCCTGCACACTTATCTCGACAAAGTGGATTAGCACAAATATTTTACCAATTGACTTCATCATCAAAATCCGAGATTCAACAATCTCCCCCTTTTTGATGATGACAATCAATTGGTGATGGAGTTACTCTTAACTCCCCCTATCTATATGCCATAAAGAAAAATTGCTTGAATTCAATTTTTGAATTCAACACAATAAAATTAATCTTCATGATGACAAAGTTGATGTTGTCAAATAGGTATCAAAGATATCAAAGAAGTATACATAGTTAAAAACATGATATCAAGATCCTAAATAAGCATTTGAACTTGCAATAGCTTGTAAAGCATGGAAGATGTCAAATAGGTATCAAAGATATCAATGAAGTATACATAATTAAAAACATGATATCAAGAACCTAAATAGGCATTTTAACAAGCATGCATATAATTTGTCATCACATATTATTTCTCCCCCTTTGTCATCAACAAAAAGGAAACAAGGGATTCATATGTAACAATAAAGGATGGCCGAAAAATATCATAAGTGTAGAAAAGGAAATCAATCAGAAAGCCGAAAATCATTTCACAGTGGTCAAGAAGATAATGCAACATATATGTCAACATACAACATAAGTTTACATCGTTCAAAAGAAATACAGCAAGCTACTCCTCAGGAGGAATGCCAAGATGCCTATACATATGATCGATCTTTAGGTTCATCTTCCGCATTTCCTTCAAAATTTCAAGTTGCTGTAGTTTTACTTCATTTAACTCTCTCATGATCGGATCATCAGAAGATGGAGCAGGAAGTGTCACTGATGTAGCTGCAACAAAAGGATCAGGAGGAGTAGATTCATTTCCCCTAAGGACTGGTGTTTCAGGATGATCTACGGGTGGGGGAAGAATATCACATCTCCTAGGTTGTCTAATCCCTATTCCATGTTCGAATATACACCTAAGTCGCCTAAGTAATTTAACATCAATGATATTAAATCTATCCACTTGTATTGCTTCTTCATCTGGAGGAATGCTAATATTATGGGCATGCAGTAGTCTAGTTATTAAACCTCCATATGGTAACATTGATCCTTTAGAAAGGACCTCTATCATGTGCTGCCGGATTAGGTAACCAAAACAAAAATGTTGTCGGGTCATAATCCAGTATAAGGTACCTAACTCGGTGGCCGATCTCATCATGATGAAAGCTGTTTAGGAATGATAATGCTAATTAGAATGTGATGCAAAATTTTAGAGTTAAAAGGTAGTAAATGTTCACAACTCTTGGGAATTATACCCAAATTTGGGTTTGCAAACACAGTTTCTAAAGCTTGAGTGGGTGGCACCAAGCTGTGTCCATATCCCATTTTCCTCTAAAGTAGCATCCTAACTCTTTTTCAACAATTCCAATCAATGAGCATATAGTATTATCACATATTTGAATCTCATTACCTAGAAGATAAGTTGACAAGCCATCATCATTCACAATTAGATTAGCATAGAATAGTTTAACTAAGCGTGGATAAAGAGGTTCAGTAATTTGCAAAATGGGTAAGGCCTCTAAGTCTGCAAACCACATGATAGGTTCTAGGTTCCCTAATTGATTCAAATCAACATATTTTCCTTTATGAATGGGTCTAGAACCAAATTCAGAAAATCTAAGGAAGCTTCTTGTGATTTAAACAAGGAGTGGTCAAATGAATCTACCTCCATCCTTTTTCCTTTGTCTCTTGATGTTCTTTTAGGAGCCATTTCTATTTAAAGGATTGAAAAATTAATCAATTGAAAGGATTGAACAATTAACCAATTGAAGAAAGGAATGAAACTAGACAATAAGAGAAATAATTCTGTTTTTACCTTAGATTGTTCCTTGAGATGTAGGAAGCTTGAATCAAGGTAAGCTCTCCTTCTTAGGCTTCTAGAGGGAAGAATTGATACCAAAATGAGGCTTGGGAGAGTTCAAGGGAGTTTAGAAGGTGTTGTGAGGTGTTTGGGGCGGTTCTACCGAAAGGGGCAGTGAGTTCGGGCGGTTCTACCGCCGGCCCTAACTCACTCCTTATTAAAGGAGTGTTCGGGCGGTACTACCGCCCCAGCAGGCGGTTCCACCGCCTGGGGCTGACTACCCAGGCGGTGCTACCGCCAGTAGCACAAAATCCGCAGTTCATCTCCCCTTTTTTTTTACTTTAAAAAGAAATGGTCTTAGAGAAGGAATGAAGTCAAAAAGAATTTGATGAATATAAGACCAGAAAAACAAATCAAATCGATGAATCGATGAAAAAATCAAACTCAAATCAATGAAAACCATAATTTCAAGGAAAGATGTCATCAAATAGAACTTACTTATTTGGACAGTTTAACATGCCTAATTCCCTTCTAATAAAATCAAATTGTTCCTCATTTAAAGGTTTCGTAAAAATGTCCGTTAATTGATGATTTGTATCAACAAATTCAAGGGTGACATCTCTACTACTTACATGATCACGTATAAAATGATGCCTAATGTCAATGTGCTTAGTTCGAGAGTGTTGAATTGGATTTTTAGTTAGACAAATAGCACTCGTGTTATCACATTTTATAGGGATGTTTTTTAAGTAGATTCCATAGTCTTCTAGTGTATTTTTCATCCAAATAACCTGGGCACAGTATGCACTTGCAGCTATATATTCAGCTTCTGCCGTAGATAGTGCAACCAAATTTTGTTTCTTGGAAGTCCAAGAAACGAGTGCATGTCCTAGAAATTAGCATGTTTCGGAAGTGCTTTTTCTATCTATTTTACATCCACCAAATATAAGCTTTCAAGTCAAAATTTTCAGATTTTGGATACCATAATCCAAGATTAGGGGTACCTTTAAGATATCTAAGAATCCTCTTGACAGCTTTCAAGTGAGATAGCTTAGGATTAGCTTGGAATCTTGCACATAACCCTACACTAACATGATGTCAGGTCTGGTTGCAGTGAGATAAAGTAGGCTACCTATCATGCCCCTATAAGTTTTTTGATCAAAACTTTCTCCATTTTCATCCATATCAAATTTAACAGAGGTGCTCATAGGGGTGCTAACATCTTTTGAGCCATCCATGTTAAACGTTTTAATAATTCCAATGTATATTTTGATTGATTTAGAAATATACCATCACTTAGTTGCTTGAATTGTAGTCCTAAAGGGAATTTTAGTTCTCCCATTAGGCTCATCTCAAATTCATCACTCATATCCTTAGCAAATAATTCACATAGTGATTCATTACAAGAACCAAAAATAATATCATCAACATAAATTTGAACAATAAGAAAATCATTTTCAAAATGTTTAATAAACAATGTAGTATCAACCTTGCCTTTAGTGAAATTATTTGAAATCAAAAAATAACTAAGCCTTTCATACCAAGCCCTAGGGGCTTGTTTTAGACCATATAGAGCCTTAGTTAGCTTAAACACATGATTAGGAAATAGAGAGTTTTCAAATTCGGGTGGTTGTTCGACATACACTTCTTCGGAAATAAAACCATTTAAGAATGCACTTTTGACATCCATTTGAAATAATTTGAAATCTTTACTACTAGCATAGGCAAGGAGCATCCTAATGGCTTCCAATTTTGCCACCGGAGCGAAGGTCTCTTCATAATCGATACCTTCTTCTTGGTTGAAACCTTTGGCCACTAGTCTAGCCTTGTTTCGAACCATGATACCGTATTCATCTTGCTTGTTTCTAAAGACCCACTTAGTACCAATAACTAAGTGGTTATTAGGTCTAGGAACAAGCTTCCACACCTCATTCCTCTCAAATTGATTCAATTCTTCTTGCATTGCGATAACCCAAGAATCATCTTTCAGGGCATCAACAATGCATTTTGGTTCAACTTGAGAAAGAAAAGCGGCATGGGCACAAAAATTTTTGAAAGAAGAGAGTTTGAACCCCTTTCGATGTATCTCCTATAATTAACTCCTTGGGATGAGCATCTACATACTTCCATTCCTTGGGTAAGGAAGTTTGGGAAGAAGATGCATCCAAGTTGTCATTTTGAAGAGAGGGTTCATTCAAATTCAAATTATCAAGACCAAAATCATCATCAAAATCTTTCTTCTTGAATTCAGAAATTTCATTGAAAACGACATGAATCGATTCTTCAATAAGTAAGGTTCTTTTGTTGAAAACACGAAAAGCCTTAGAAACCAAAGAATAACCAAGAAATATGCCTTCATTGGATTTTGCATCGAATTTTCCTAAGGCATCCTTTTCATTTAAAATAAAGCATTTACAACCAAAAACTTTAAAATAAGAAACATTGGGTTTTTTATCATTCCATAATTCATATGGAGTTTTAGATAGGGATGGTCTCACTAGAACTCTATTCATAACATAGCATGCCGTATTTACGCTTGGTCCAAAAATATTTAGGTAAATTATATTCATTTAACATGGTTCTAGCCATTTCTTGCAAACTTCTATTTTTTCTTTCCACTACTCCATTTTGTTGTGGATTTCTTGGAGTAGAGAAGTTGTGATTGTATCCGTTTATTTCACAAAAATTTTGGAAGTCATGATTTTGAAATTCACCTCCATGATCACTATGAATTGATGAAATCATAAGGCCTTTTCATTTTGAGTGAGTTTACAAAATTTAGAGAAACATTTGAAACAATCACTTTTATGAGCTAAGAAATAGGTCCAAGTGTATCTACTATAGTCATCCACAATTACAAAGGCATATTTGCTACCCCTAGACTTGTTATGTCAATTGGTTCAAATAAGTCCAAGTGGATCAATTGCAAAGGTCTAGTGGTGCTAATTTGATTTGAAACTAGTCTTTATTTGTTTCCCTAGTTGACATGCATCACATACCTTATCCTTAAAAAATCTTGTGTTTGGGATACCTCTTACTAAATCTCTAGATGAAATCTTAGAGATTAGTTTCATGCTTGCATGGCCTAATCTCCTATGCCAAAGCCATGCATCATCATTCAAAACCAAAAAGCACATTTCATTACTTAGTTTATCAATATTTATGGTGTAGACATTGTTTTGTTTTAAAGCAATCATGGATATGTTGTTGTTGGGTTTTGCAATAATGCAAACATTAGATTCAAATCTAACAACATAACCTTTATCACATAGTTGACTAATACTTAAAAGATTATATTTTAAACCATCAACTAGTAACACATCATCAATTGAAAAATTCGATTTGTTACCTATGGTTCCTTTGCCAATGATTTTACCCTTGTTGTTGTCTCCGAAGGTGACATATCCTTCTTCTTTGCTAGAGAGCATAGAGAAATGAGATGGATCTCGGTCATGTGCCTTGAGCATCCACTATCAAGATACCATTTCTTGCTCCTAGCTTGTGAGTTTGTCTACAAAGAGGATGGTTTTAGGTACCCATTTGATTTTGGGTGCCTTACAAAATGATCTACTTACTTTGTAATTCATCATTGAATTGTTTATGGTTCCTTTAGGAACCCATATCAATTTTGTGGATTAATTTTCTTGAATGGACATTTGTAGGCAACATGTCCCGTTTGCCACAAAGTTACATTTCAAATGTGGTGATACATGCAATGTAGGCCCTTTAATGAAGGTGGTGGGATTTTGGTGAGAACCTCTCACAAATCCGATACCACTTCTATTTCGGCGTGACCTTTGTTAGCAAGAATCATGTCTAAGCCCTTGCTACCGACCTTAAACTTGTTTAGGGTCTCTTTGAGTAACAAGTTCTCCTCTTTTTTGCATCTAAGTCTTCACACTTAGAGCATGGGGGTAGAGAAGGGTTTTGAAGACTATTTAACTTACTTTGTAACAAAGCATGCTCTTTTTTAAGCAAATTGAACTTCTTACTAATAGTTTTACATTCATCAAATAACTCATGAAAAGCCATAGAAAGTTCATCAAAAGATAACTCTTCATAAAGTAACTCACTAACCTCTTCTCCAAATGCCATTAGTGCGAAGTTTGCCTCCTCTTTGTTGCTAGCCTCTTCAACCTCGGAGTCACTTGAATCATCCCGCATGGCCTTCAAAGCTCTATTCTTCTTGAATTGCTTCTTCTTGGCTTAAGGGCATTCATTCTTGAAGTGTCCTGGCTTTTTGCATTCATAGCAAAGGACTTGGTCCTTTTTGTGTTCAAATTTGCTTTTTGTGTCATTTTTGAATTTGTTCTTTCTTATAAATTTCTTAAACTTTCGAGTTAGAAGTGCAATGTCTTTGTCACTGTCCTCATCACTTGATGTTCCTTTCAAGTGGTCTTCTTGTGTTCTAAGTGCCATATCCTTCCTGTTCTTTGGAAGGGTGTTCTCAAGCACTTCATGAGCATGGCACGTCATCTCATAAGTCATTAGAGATCCGATAAGTTCTTCAAGCGGAAATACTTTAAGATCCTTGGCCTCTTGAATGGCGTCACCTTTGGATCCCAACTTTTGGAAGGGATCTTAAAATTTTAGTTACCAATTCAAAATTCAAAACCTTTACTAAGAGCTTTTAGTCCATTAATGACATCCGTAAAGCGGGTGTACATGTCTCCAATGGACTCACTTGGTTTCATCCAAAAGTTCATAAGAATGCACAAGAATGTTGATTTTGGACTCTTTCACTCGGCTAGTGCCTTCATGAGTGATTTCAAGAGTGCGCCAAATATCAAATGCCGATTCACAAATAGAAACCCGATTAAACTCATTCTTGTCAAGTGCACAAAATAAGGCATTCATAGCCTTTGCATTGAGAGCAAAAATCTTCTTCTCCGACTCATTCCATTCACTCATCGGAAGAGAGGATTTTGCAAAGCCATTTTCAACAATGTTCCAAAGTTCGAAGTCAATGGAAATAAGAAAATCCCTCATACGAGTCTTCCAATACGTATAATCCGACCTATTAAACATAGGTGGACGAGTAATGGAGAGACCTTCTTGCATACCGGAGTAGGCCATCTCTCTTGGGTTTTAAACCAATATGAGAGCAAACCTTGCTCTGATACCAATTGAAAGGATCTAAAAGGCACTAAGAGGGGGGGTGAATTAGTGCAGCGGATTAAAATCGTATTCTTAAAACCGATTTGTAAAAACTCACGTTCGAAGGAAGATCTCGATTTGACGAAAGAGAACTTGAAAGTAATTGCTTGCGTAAAGGAAATAAGTATGAACTAAATAACTTATAGCAAAGTAAAGAAATGCTTCAAGAATGTAAACACTCACACATTCATGGACACAAGGATGTATAGTGGTTCGGTCAAATGACCTACATCCACTCTTGAAGCCTTTACGATGAGGCTCCGCTCTTCCACTAGCAATCTCTTTGAAGGAAGGATCAAACACTCCTTTTACAACCCTTTACAAGATGTTCACACTTGTACAAGATCTCTCAAGAAAAGGAAGAAGGTGAACACTAGCAAAAACAAGACTTTACAACACACTTCAAGAACTCAAGACTTAGAATTTTTTGCTCAAAAGGGTACCCTTTCAGCTGGGAAAGGGAGGGGTATTTATAGATCCAAAGTGGATTCAAAATTGGGCTCCAAATTTGAAATCAATTTGGAGTTCCAAGATCTGGTGGTCAGCGCCCCAGCCAGGCGGTTCCACCGCCTGTCTGCGAACAGGGGCGGTGCTACCGCCCCAGACAGGCGGTGCCACCGCCTGTCTGTGAACAGGGGCGGTACTGCCGCCCCAGCCAGGCGGTTCCACCGCCCCAGGCTTGGCGGTTCAGCCGCCTGCCTCATTCGGCCAAGGCCGAATGAGCCCTGTTTGAGCCTTAACTTGGCTCAGTAGAGACCTGGTTGGCCCCTACTGAATTTAGGCAGGATTTTCCTCAAATCCTTGCCTTACTCATGTGCAAACTACGAACATAAAACACAACTAAACGTGATTTTATCCGACATGCTTCAAGTCAACTTCCGGCGAGCTTTACGGTGAGATTTCGGCAAGCTTTCGATGCTTCCCTCGGATTGCTTCCAGTGGACTCCCAGCATACTTTGGATTGTATGGCGAGCTCAACGAGTCTTCGACTAGCTTCCGAATCATCCCGGTGAGTTCTGCGAACCTTTGACGATCTTTGAGAAGAACTTCCGAAAACTTCGGCAAGTCCCTGATTCGATCTTTGATGGTTCCGGCAACACTTCTGATGAACTCTTGAACCCCCGACGGACTTGACCTCGGTAAATCACTTTATGTTTTCTTCCCATCGTAGTTATTCCTGCACACTTAACTTGACAAAGTGGATTAGCACAAATATTTCACCAATTGACTTCATCATCAAAATCCGAGATTCAACACGCATAAGATGTCGCTCCCCTTGTGGATTTCCCAACACTAACCCAGTTAGGGGCCAGTTGAGCCCATACCCAGATAAGTTTGGGCCACACTTAAGGCCTAAATAGGGTTGTTGAACCCTTTTTTGCGGTGGTACCGCCCTGGGGCAGAGTGCTTGGGCGGTGGCACCACTGGCTAGGTAGTGGTACCACCCAGTACATTGACCGTGTTAGTATGTCAGATGGTGGTACTACCAGACTAGGCGGTAGTACCATCTAGTACACTAACATAACCAAAGTGCACCGGCTGTGGTATCGCTAGTGTCAGGCGGTGGCACCGCCAGCACTTGAAAATCCAGGATGATTCAAATTTGGGCTCTAAATTTGAATCACATCGAATCATATAAATATCCCTCTCATCCATGGTTAAAATACACACAAAACCTGAGAAAGAAAAAGGAAAAACTCTATTGTAATAGTATCAAAATCTTTCCTCTAAGCTTTATATATGATCTAGTCCAAGAGAGGGGTGAGAGGCATTGTAAGGGTTATCTCCTAAGCCCGTCAAAAAAAGAGAACTATAAGGGAGTAAGTCCTCACCCATTGGAAGGAGGACAACTAGTGGAAATATCGGTGGTCTCAAGAGGAGAGGAATCAGAAGTGGACGTAGGTCGTATGACCGAACCACTATAAAGGTCCTAGTTTGCATTTACTATTGTTCTTTATATTTCAGTAAACCTTATTTACTTGCTACTCTACTTTCTCATCTCTTCCTTACAAATCATTTTAAGTTTATATGTAATCGAAATCATATTTTATTGAAACAAAGTTTTCAACGTATGAAGTTTTTGAACTTGTTTGAATTACTAAAATTTATCATTCTTAATCGCTGCACTAATTCACCCCCCCCCCCTCTTAGTGCTACTCTAGATCCCAACAATAGCTTGACAGGTGGTGGTACCACCCCTCTATAGAGCCCGAGGACCCTGTCAGGCGGTAGTACCACTAGATTGGGTAGTGGTATCGCCCAATACACTAATAGAGCAGGGTCAACTAACGGTGGTACTACCAGTATCTGAAAATTAGGAATGTGACTCTTTTTAGCTTCAATTCTGAAGCCAATTGTGCTTATAAATACCCCTTACTTCTTAGCTGGCTAGGCACATTGAGAAGTGATCAAAATTGAGTCAAAACTTTAGTAAAATTGTTTTCGAAAGTTTGAGTGTTCACCTCCCAAAGTCTTATTTGTAAAAGTTCTATAAAAGAGTGTGAACCACTTGTAAAAGTCTGTAAGAGGGGTGCTTGGTCCTTCCCCTTTAAGAAGAATTAATAGTGGAAGTCGAGAACCACATCGGAGGAGGTTTTGGAAGTGGACATAGGTCATTTGACTGAACTACTATAAACTCGGACATGTTGTTTATAAATATCCCTTTAAGAAACTTAGCCCACATAACTTGATAGAGACTGCAACATTCTCCTCTCTTGGGGAGAGGAGAATAGAAGTGGCTACCAAGAAAAAACCTCAGCCTATGGGCCTTTGGTTCCCTCCTATTTATAAAGGCCCCTTGTAAACCCTAATGGATCCTACCCTATTGGGTATTAGATCTTCATCCAATTACCCAAGCCTTTTCGATTAATGGATCTCTACCCAATAATCTAGCTCTTATTGGATCTCATTCATGGGATCTAATAATACACGGGCTTATTAGATATCCAATAAGATAGGGGCTCCAACGGATATCTCATATCCAAACCTCTACTCGCTACAATACCTACCATATATGTGTGACCCTCTAGGCCCAATATCGAGTTGGCCGTGAGTCATACCTATTAGAGCTCCTTTTGACTCAATGAATTATTATCTCTATAATAATTCGCTCAACTCATTGACTGCGGACGTACTAGGCCACTACGCCGCAATCCCTAGATGATATAGGGGAATCTAATCCTTTGGACTTATCTGCCCTCAGTTACTATGTACCTATAGTCCCTCATCCATCTAATATCCCATAGGCCATATATCGGGCATAGTGCAATCAGGCCCATATGGTTTTTAATTGAGTCTCGCTTTAATTGGATTCTCTGAGAGAACTCTTTCTCTCTCAATCCGAATAACCTTGGCTAGGGATTTGCCTTAACAAGAACATATGGGATATTTCTCTTATAATATCGATAGTGGATAATCCTCTATTGACACTCAATAGCCCTTGTAAGTTTGGTTGCCACTCCTCATAACCGGTTGTACTAGATCTGGAACTTCCAAACCAATAAGTCTGATATCAAAGAGTGGAGTACTCATACAGGGCTTCCTTGGTGTCTCATGTCTAAGGACCAAATACACTACTGGGACTACGAAATCACTGTCTGACATGAGGTATCAATAACTATTCAACATTTCGTAAGTGGATCAATCAGTGAACTCATTCTCCAATGAGCACCTGCATTATAACCTTAGTGTCCCCACACAAGTAGCTTTGAGACTAGTCACCTCTATCATATAGACGGGCATACAACACACTAGTATATCCGGTTATCTTGATGTCCTTCTCAAGTAACCTATGACCGAGATTATTTAGGGTCTGTGTTTAAAAGTGAATCGGTCTCATTATCATGATCTCAGCACGATCCGATTCCTATTGCATAGATCCAAGAACATCACAATATACATATAGATAATGTGAGATAATGCCAATAATCATAAGCAAAGAGATTGATGTAGCATGTTACAGGTGCCATCACTCACGTGATTGGCTTGTAGGACACCTATAACTAGCAATCTCTCACTTAACCTAAAGCTAATCACCTACGTGTCTGATCCCTATTAGACCTCTATGACACTCAAAGATAATCTGAGTGAATGGCTTTATCAATGGATCTGCAATATTATCTTCAGATGGAACTCTTTCCACTACTTTATCTCTTCAGGCCATGATATCTCTAATAAGCTGGAACTTGCCTAGAACACTTTTGATGAGACCCAGGTTTCCTTATTTGAGTAATCACCTCATAGTTATCGTAATATAAGGGAATCAGCTCCTCGTTGCTCGGCATGACTCCCAAATCTGTGATGAATTACTTCATCCATACTCCCTCCTTTTTGCCTCTACTACAGTAATGTACTCTGCCTCTTTGGTTGAGTCAGTAGTAGTATCTTAATTGGAACTCTTCCAGCATACTGCTCCTTCATTCACGGTAAATACATGCCCTGAATTGGCTTACCATCATCAACATCAGATTGGAAGGTCGAGTCCATGCAGCCCTTAACCCTGAGGCTACTTTCTCTATATACCAGTAAAAGATCCTTAGTCCTCCTCAAGTACTTAAGGATACTCTTTACTGCTTTCCAGTGCTCCAAGCCTAGATCCGCTTAATACCTGCTCGTAACACTCAAAGCATGTGCTATATTAGGCCTGGTACATCTTATAGCATATATGATATACCCTATCACTAAGGCATAGGGTATCCTATCCATGTGTGTCCTTTCTGGGAGCCTTTCGGGATATACTCTTAGAAAGTGATAGTCTATGTCTCATCGGTATGAGACCTTTCTTGGAATTTTCCATGCCAAACTTTGACAATGATGTTGTTAAGACCCTTTAGGGTTTTAACATAGATAGTAGGAAATAGCAGAAGGAAAAGGAAAGGAAAATGGTTTGATCACTTTGAGGGGATCGGCCTCCTTGATCGCTTCGAGGGGATTGACCTCCTAGGTTTAGCCAAAAGACTGAATAATTCTCATTTACCCGAAAGAAACAATTACATCCCTATTTATAGAGCCTACCAGGACTCAAACACTTAATAATTAAATATTAAATAAATACATTATTTAAGCTTAGGAAATTGGTGATGAATGAAACTCTTTCAGAATTATCCCCCGGCAAGAAGAATGTGGGGCTATAACTATTCGGCCTTTATAGCGCAAGTCCATTGAATCCCAATGATAATTTGAAACAGTATCTGAAGCTTCTTCTAGCCTTTTAATAATATTCTAGATCTCAGGATCATTTGACCATTCCCTTCTGATAGGTTCCAAGGTCTCACAATTGGGAATAGATATAGCTATTAGTTTAGCTTGTTCTAGAAGGCGTGAGAGTGCATCTATAACTAGATTCTCGCTCCTCTTTTTATAGATAATTTCATAATCGAATCCCAGTAGCTTTGTGACCCATTTCTACTGCTCTAAAGAAGAAATCTTTTACTCCAGAAAATATTTGAGGCTTTTATGATTAGTGTGTATTTGGAACCGTCAGCCAATTAAGTAGGGTCTCCACATTATGACTGCATATACAATGGCTAGCATCTCCTTGTCATAAATAGATAAACTTAAATGGGAGGGAGAGAGAGCCTTACTAGCGTAAGTAATGGGCCGGCCTTCCTGCATTAGGATAGCTCCTATACCTGCTCCCCAAGCATCAGATTCAATTTTAAATAACTTTATAAAATCAGGGAGAGCAAGCACCGGAGTCATCATCATTGCAATCTTCAAGGATTTAAACACGTGGTTTGCCTCTTCCGACCATTTGAATGCATCTTTCTTCAAAAGTGCTGCCAAGGGGGCACTAATTTTGTCATAATTCTTCATAAACTTTCAATAATAGCCTGTCAGCCCCAAGAATCCCCTTAAAGGTTTAAGTGACTTCGGAATCGACCAATCGTTCATCACGTGGATTTTGGAAGGATCAACTGCAACACCCCTTTGGGAGATGATATGGCCGAGATACTCAACATCTGGTTGCCGAAAACTACACTTGGATTTCTTAACAAAAAGACAATGCTCATGAAGAATAGTAAGGACAGTTCCTAAATCTAATAAATGGCTCTCTAAGGAGGGACTATATACCAAAATATCATCAAAGAAAATAAGAACAAACTTACGAAGATAAGCTCAAAATATATCATTCATTAAACTCTAAAAGGTAAAAGGTGCATTGGTCAACCCAAAAGGCATGATGAGAAATTCATAGTGGCCGTTATGTGTCCTAAAGGCAGTTTTCTAAATATCATCTTCATGTACTTGAATTTGATGATAGCCCGATTTGAGGTCCAATTTAGTAAATACTTGGGCTCCTCCTAACTCGTCCAATAGTTCATCCACTATTGGAATAGGATATTTATCTTTCACTATGATACTGTTGAGTGCCGGTAGTCAACACACATCCACCAAGAGCCATTCTTCTTTCTGACTAGCAAAACTGGGGAGGAATAGGGGCTAATGCTAGCTCTTATAATCCCTATTTCTAGCAACTCGCTGACAATCCTCTTTATTTCTGCCTTCTGAAAATGTGGATATCTATAGGGTCAGACATTAGTTGGTGCTCTCCTAGGTATTATTGGAATCCGATGATCATGATGTCGAAGAGGTGAGAGTCCTTGTGGTTCTGCAAATATATCTACAAATTCTTTAAGAAGTGAATCAATACTTTCAATTGGAATGTGCCCATTGATTTCTTGATCGATGCACTTAATTGTACTAGGAAACTAGTGTGTGTCTTCCAAAGAACCTTCTCCATCTGATGGCTAGTGACAATGGTGATCGTACTTCCATGTCAGCCCTTTAGAATCACCTACTTTCCATTAACAAAAAACTTCATTATTAGTTTAGAAAAGTTCTAGGAAACATCATCCAAGGTTGATAGCCATTCGATTCCTAGCACCACTTCATAGTCTTCTAAGGGAAGTAAAAAAAAATCCATGAGGAACTCTTGACCCTGCATAGTGAGCTTTATCTTGGAGCACTTGCTATCACAAGTTAGAATCCATCCATTAGCAATCTTTTCTTCAAATTTATCACAACCTTCGATGTGGTAGGATAATCAGGTGGTGACCTTTCTGTCCATAAAATTGTTGGTGCTACCCGTGTCGATCAAGATAGTAACAGGCTGATGTTTCAAAGTTCCTATAACTTGCACTATTTGTGGGTTAGAGTAGCCGGCCAATGCATGCACTGTGTATGTGATAGGTTCAATATCTTCATCAGTTTTGAAACTTCCATGGTCGGGATTCAACTCTTCTGCTTCTAATTCCTCCTTAATTGGTTCAATCGTTAGGAGTTTTCCTTGTTTCCAATGGTACTCCATACTCTATTTTTCATCATAATGCCAACACAAGCCTTTTGCTGATCTGTCTCTGAGTTTCTCTCGAGTCAGGCTGCGAGTGTTAGGGCTTTGACTGGGAGTAGATGGGGTGGACGGCTTGCTGATCACTTGTTTGTTGAAACCCCTGATTCGACGATTTTCTATACTGATTTTCTCCTCCTAGAAGTGTGCAAACAAAATTGCAGCCATCATAGTGCGAGGTTGTTGGGCCTTAACTTCACATCTGATGTTTGGATTAAGCCCTTCAATAAAGGTACCGACAAGTTATCATTCAGACCAATCCCAAGCTTGATTCGACAATCACTTAAATATACTCTGATATTCTAATACTGTAGCAATTTGATGAATTTTTGCAAGCTATCTATCAATATTCTCATATTTAGATGGTCCAAACCGAACAAGAAGCCATCTCCTGAATTGCTCCCACGAGGGAACTCCGTTGTAAGTTTCATACCAGTCATACTATTGAATTGCATCACCTCTAACTAGATGGTGGCTATTTCCACCTTGGATTCTTCTAGGGTCCTGTGGAAATGAAAGAATTTCTCTACCCTCGAAATCCAACTGGTCGGGTCTTAATCTTCCCATCTTGGAAAGTCCACCTTAATGCATGGGTAGCTAGAGTCAAATTCTCGAGGCCCCTTTCTTGTATCTCTAGATTTATTAATCATAGTGCTTGAACTTCCATCTTATTGTAATTTACTAAAATCCTCCAACAGACTTCTTTTAAATTCAGTAAGTGTCTCCTAGTCGATTCTCAATTCTGATATCTAATGCTTCCATTTGGGCCTTTACTAAGTCATTGTTAGCCATTACATAAGACTGAAGATATGTAATTCCCCGTTCATGCTTCTGATGTCTGGTTAAGGGCTTCAGTACTAGAGGCATGAACTACACAAGTGCAGCGTAAGGCTTGCTGCGATTGTCATGAGGAGAAAAAGTTCTATCACTCCATGCTACGTGCAATATTGCCACAAGGCTGCGATGCAAAGAGGTGACCGTCGAGTAACCGGGGTTGAGATTGCAATGGTGCGGTTGGAAAAAATTAGAAGGCAGCGTTTGTGGGGAGAAGGCTGCAGTGTCATGGGTGGCAGTTGCAAGCATGGCGGTTGCGGAGTTGGCACTGCCAAGATTGCAATGGTGCGGTTGGAAAAAATTGGAAGGCAGCGTTTGTGGGGAGAAGGCTGCAGTGTCATGGGCGGCAGTTGCAAGCATGGCGGTTGCGGAGTTGGCAGAGGCAGTGAGGAAGAAGAGCATCGGAGGCTGGATGGCAGTGGTCGCGGTTGGGAAGAAGGGGCTGCTGGTTGGATAGCAGCGGTGGAGGCACGTGGCTTGGAAACAGCGATGGTTGCTACTAAGATCATTGGCTGTGACAGCGATGGTCGTGAAAGGGAAGAGCAGGGGCAGCGGGGGAGTGCGCGGGCCAAGAAGTAGTGGCAGTCCATATGCAAGGCCATTGGTTGCAACAGCGAAAGTGGGGAGAATGGGTAGAGATCGCTGGCCACAGAGGTGCGGTGGCTGCAAGCCGGAGATCAGGGGCGACGAGGTGCGTGGTCACCGGTTGAAGCAGGGGGGGAAACAAGGGAGTTCCACCCCTTGCATGGCCACCAGTGAGGTGAGCGCAGGGAACATGGTCACGTTCTTCTATGTTCGCCCCTTTCTTTTTCTCTTTTTTTTGATTGGGGCTATGGCAAGGTTGATGCGAATTGTAGTGAAAATGCCGAGGATTGCTGCTCTGATACCAAATATTAAGACCCTTTAGGGTTTTAAAGTTGAAAGTAGGAAATAACAGAAGGAAAAGGAAAGGAAAATGGTTTGATCACTTTGAGGGATCGGCCTCCTTGATCGCTTCGAGGGGATCGGCCTCCTAGGTTTAGCCAAAAGACTAAATAATTCTCATTTACCCGAAAGAAATAGTTACATCCCTATTTATAGAGCCCACCAGGACTCGGACACTTAATAATTAAATATTAAATAAATATATTATGTAAGCTTAGGAAATAAAAGGTTCATAACAAGTGTCTATGTACTTGGATTGGGATAAGCCATGTATCCTCTTGGATCTATCTCTATAGATCTGAATCCCCAATAAGTAGGATGCTTACCCTAAGTCCTTCATGGAGAAGTGTCTAGATAGCCAAGCTTTTAGCATGGAAAGCATTCCTACATCATTGTTAATGACGAGGATGTCATCAACATATAGCACCAAAAAGGTGATAGCGCTCCAACTTATTTTCCTGTATCCACAAAGCTCATCTTTGTTCTTAACGAAGTCATATGATTTGACCACCTCATTAAATCTTATGTTTCAACTTTAAAAAGCTTGCTTTAGTCTGTAGATGGACCGAAGCAACCTGTACACCTTATCTGGACTGTCCTTGTATATAGATCCCTCAAGCTGTATCATATACACCTCCTCCTTGAGGTTGCCATTGAGGAACATAATTTTCATGTCCATCTGCCAGATCTCATAATCAAGGTGTGCTATAATAGCTAATAAATTCGGATGGATTTTAGCATAGCTATAGGTGAGAAGGTTTCATCATAGTCAACACCTTGGCTTTGACGAGAACCTCTAGCCACTAGCCTTGCTTTATAAGTCTCTACTTTTCTATTTACTCCAAGCTTCTTCTTGAAGATCCACTTGCAGCCAATGGGTACGATAACCTCGGGTGCATCAACTAGGTTTCAAATCTAATTGGAGTACATGGAATCTATCTTTGAATTCATAGCTTCTTGCCACTTCCCAGAGTCTATACTCATAATAGCCTCCTCGTAGGTCTGAGGATCAATATCCTCAACATCCTCTCCTCTAATATGTCCCACATATCTCTCAAGAGGATGAGATACACTTCTGAACCTACGTAAAGTTGGAACTTGTGTGCTAGGTACTTGAACAAACTCTGGCTATAGAATGATGCTTGAGCTAGGTTCTCCAAACTCGCTCAACTCTATCATGCTCCCATTGTCTCCACCAAGAATGTGTTCCTTTTCAACGAACACTACTCTCTTAGCTACAAAGGCCTTTTGGTCCTTGGGTTGATCGAAATAATACCCATAAGTTTTCTTTGGGTATCCCATAAACTTATACCATTTTGTCCTGGATTCCAACTTATCGGGTATATGTCTCTTAACATGAGCAGGGCAGCCCCAAATCTTAATAACCTTAAGATCGAGCTTCCCTTTCCATATCTCATATGGTGTAGATACTACTAACTAAGTTGAAACTCTTCTCAAAAGGTAAGTTGCGGACTCTAGGGCATATCCCCAGAATGAGACGAGTCGGTCGACGAAACTCATCATGGACTGCACATTGTCTAATAATGTACGATTCCTCCTTTCGAATACACTATTAAGCTAGGGTGTATAAGGAGTTGTCCATTGGGATAGAATCCCCTGGTCCTTGAGGAGCTAGGTGAACTCTGTACTCAAGTACTAACCTCCTCGATTTGATCGAAGAGTCTTGATACTCTTTCTAGTCTGAACATCTACTCCATTCTTATACTACCTCAATTTCTCGAAGGCTTTGGACTTGTACTTCATTAAGTACATGTGTCCGTATCTAGAGAAATCATTAGTAAAAATAATGAAGTAGAAATAACCACTAATGGCCTGAGTTGACATGGGACCATATATATCACTATGTATGAGTACCAACAACTCAGTGGCTCTCTCTCCAGTTCGACTAAATGGAGAGTTGGTCATCTTTCCATGAAAGCAAGGTTCGCAAGTCGTATATGACTCATAGTCAAATGGATCTAGGTATCTATCTGTCAGCAACTTTTAAATCCTTACCTCATGGATATGACCTAGCCTACAATGCCATAGGTATATATTGTTCACTCATCTCGTTTCCTCTTGGACTCACTTACATTCATGATATGTGGAGCAGTATCTAGCATAATCAAACCATTATGCAATGTTCCTCTCGTGATGATCTTATCATCCTTACAACTATTATTCTCAAAAACTATTTATAACCATTCAATGTCAAACATAAAATAGAAATAAAATTTTTAATAATAAAGAAAATAAAATAATATATATTTAATGCAATAGTAGCTCCACCAAATAGATGTAGGTGACATCGCTAGTAGCAATAGTAGCAACTCGTGCTTCATTGCCCATTTTGAGGTCTATCTTACTTCTTATCAATCTCCTAGGTCTTACCAAAACCTGTAACGAATTGCATATATGATAAACGCTATCAGTATCAAATACCTATGTGTTATCATATGAGTCTGATAGATAGAGACTAATTATGAATGTATATCTGAAGCTTCTCTAAGCTTCTATTTTGGCTTCTCTACAATATATTTTTTGTAGTTTCTCTTCTAATGCCCGTCTTTGCCATAGTGGAAGCACTAGCTTTTGTTCTCTTCCGGGTCTTCTTAGTAACCTTTGCTTTACCCGATCTGCCCTTTGCCCTTCTCAAGGGACTTCTCTGTTCTTTTTCTTTCTAGTCTTACTAGCATAGAGAACTGTGAAAAGGAATCGTGTAGGGACTGAAGCACAAGATCCACACACAGGTTATCCTCTAGAACCATTCCTAGACCTGTGAGTATCTCTATTCCCTCAATCATCTTAAGGACATGGTTCTGAACCAATATCCTCTCAGTCATCCTCGCACAGAAGAGACTCTTCAATATCTCATATCGTTAAGTTCTTTCCTATTTCTTAAACAATTTGTGGAGATGCAGGAGTGTTGATCTGTCATTCATCCTTTCATGTTATCTCTATAACTCGGGAGTCATGGAGCTCAACATATAACATTGAGCAAGAGTGGAGTCATCTACGTACTTCACATAGCGAGCGATCTCATCCTCGCTTGTCCCTTCCTTGGGCATAGGTATCACTATATCAAGGACATACATGACTTTCTCCGTTGTAAAAACTACTCTCAAGTTACGGAGCCAATCCACAGTTTTGACCAATAAGGCGGTTGGCATCAAGTATGTCACATAGAGAGTCTATTAGCAATATTTTCTAAAAATAAAGATGCAGCAACAAATAAATAATATGTAGATTTTATAAAAATATAAATAATCAAGATATGGATTTCTATCTTGACATGCTCCCACTATTTTTCTGGTGAGTCATGTGACACACTCAGCATGTGAAACGGAGGTCCCCGACAGACTTCTAGTGGGGATCGGGATCCAATTGGCATTTTCATGTAACCTCGAGGGACTCGAACAATCACACTGAGCCTAAAAGGTTGGCAACTCTTACCAATCATAACTCCTTGTGATTCCCGTTCTGTTCGGCCTCCGAACCACCATGATGTTCGATTAAGTCATCACCATCATTACAAGATGAGTCTGATTCGATAATATACCCTCGAGGGACTCGACCAAGCATACAATGTTCTCAAGTCATCGGTGACATCTCTATGTCATAGATAAGATAGCAAATTACGATATAGGTGAGTCTCGAGGGACTCGACCAACTCAACCTACACCGAGAATTGGTTCCTACCTATAATGATGGAAGGCCATGTGGGTCAATCTAATTGTCTCACGTTTACAAACTTAATATTATCGAGAAAGGATAATTTTGATTCAGACTCTTAATATAATATGTCACACACATACATATTTAATATATATCTACATCGCATGCAAATATATATACATATCTAGTAGGTGTATAACCAATTACACATCACATGAGTAATCACACCAGATGATTATGGACTATATGCTAATGTGATCAAGCCCGAGCTAGTGGGCCTAATCACTCACATCAAGATTTATGTGTGCCTTGGTGCATCTTTATGCCCTGTGATCGTCCATCTCGCTTCGTCGGTTCTATCGGCATCTCAACATATCTACATGTCAGATTGTCTATCTCGACTTCGTGGGTCCAGTTATCGCTTCCACGCTCCCACTATGCCTTCTCGTATAATTATAATATAATTACAAGCACGTAGACCCGATAATAAATGAGAAAAATAGAGACTCGTAGGTTCCAATAATAATAATCATATGTACACATATCACACGGTCCATGATCATCTATCCACATCATATATCACATGTATATGTTATTATATAGGACTACTAGATAAATAATAATAGTTAATTAAATATTTTAATTAATTAATATTTTCTACAAATAGGGATATATAGAGATTTTTAAATTTTGAAGGGCATTTTGGTCATTCGGCTAAAAAGGATAAAACTAGAATTTTTAAAATTTCGAGGGGCAAAACTATCTTTTTCTTGAAAAACTCTAATCCCTCCCTTGTAGCGTTCCAACCGCTATGTTGCAGCTGTAGCCACCTTCTCGACGATGGCCTCTACGTAGGGAAGGCATGGCGGTGCGTTGCCCATGCCCATGGGTGGCTCGCCTACGGGCGGTGTAGCCGCAGCAGGCAAGCGTAGCCCTCGTAGGCGCTACCCCTCCCGCAAGCAGTGCCATCCCTTCGAGGGGGCACCCTCTACGGTGCCACCCCTACTGGCGACTCCTGGCCAGCGGGTGACACCACCCCTGCGGGCGCAGCGCTTGTAGGTGACATCGGCCTATACGGGCAGGTCGCCTGCAAGCAGGCTCCAGTCTACTGGCCGTCGGCGCTATTTATTATAGCCATGGCCGTGGCCGCTTTGTGAGCACAGTAAGGGCAGCAATAGTTGCTACCCTTCCTCGCCTTTTGTGTCAATAATTTTGACGAGAAAAGCTTCTCTAATTCACAACACACGTAATTTAAAAATTCGATCTTCACACGAACAACCTAGCTCTGATACCACTATTGGAAAAATCCAGGGGGCGACATCACATGCACAGCGGAAGAACATAAAAATAAAATATCATAGATATTCGTAAAAGGTTTCATCGTCGTGCGGAGTTTAGTGCATCAATAACAAATCCGTAAATTCAAAAACTACATTTGTAAAAAGAAAGTACCTAGGGAGATCGTATTTCCCTGAGTTCCTGTAGATACATGGGGGAGGATGAAGGAGGTCAAGTGTCCTCCTCTCTAGTAGTATCCACATGGTAGGGACTACAACGATACTCCTCCCTTGGAGAGAGGAGAATAGAAGGTGGCTACCAAGAAAAAAACCTTAGCCTAAGGGCCTTTGGTTCCCTTCTATTTATAGAGACCCCTTGTAAACTCTAATGGATCTTGTCCTATTGGGTATTGGATTTCTATCCAATTACTCAAGCCTCTTAGATTAATGGGTCTCTACTTAATAATCTAGCTCTTAGTGGATCTCATCCATGGGATCTAATAATATAGGGGCTTATTAGATATCCAATAAGATATGGGCTTCAGCAGATATCTCATATCCGAACCTCTACTCGTTGCAACACCTACCATATGTATATGACCCTCTAGGCCTAATATCAAGCTGGCTGTAAGTCATACCTGTCAGAACTCCTTCTGACTGAGTGAATTATTATCTGTATAATAATTCACTCGACTCATCGATTACGGATGTACTAGGCCACTACGCCGTAGTCCCCAGACGATACAGGGGAATCCAATCCTTTAGACTTATCTACCCTTCGTTACCATATATCTATAGTCCCTCATTCATCTAATATCCTAAAGATCGTATATTGGGCATGGTGTTGTCAAGCTCATATGGTTTCCAATTGAGTCTCGCTCTAATCAGATTCTCCTAGAGAACTCTTTCTCTCTCAATCCGAATGACCCTGACCAAGGATTTGCCTAAGCAAGAACATATGGGATATTCCTCTCATGATACCAAGAGTGGATGGTTCTTTATTGACACTCGATAGCCCTCGTAAAGTTAGCTGCCACTCCCAATAACCGATTGTACCAGATTTAGAACTTCCAAACCTATAAGTCCGGTATCAAAGAGTGAAGTACTCATACAAGGCTTTCTTGGTGTCTCAAGTCTAAGGATTAGATACATTATTGAGACTACGGAATCATTATCTGACATAAGGTATCAGTAACCATTTAGCATTTTATAAGTGGATCAATCGGTGAACTCATTCTCCAATGAGCACTTGCATTGTATCCTTAGTGTCCCCACACAAGTAGCTATGA
Source organism: Musa troglodytarum (assembly GCA_023547065.1). Lineage (NCBI taxonomy): Eukaryota > Viridiplantae > Streptophyta > Magnoliopsida > Zingiberales > Musaceae > Musa > Musa troglodytarum. Next base: position 33,137,285 of record CP097508.1, read on the forward strand.
GACTGGCCACCTTCATCATATGGATGGGTATACAGCACACTTGTATGTCTAGTTATCTCGATGTCCCTCTCGGGTAACTTATGATCGAGATTATTTAGGGTCTGTGTTTAAAGGTGAATCGGTCTCATTATCATGATCTCATCATGATCCGATTCCCATTACACAGATCTAAGGATATCACAATATACATCTAGGTAATGTGAGATAATACTAATAATCATAAGCAACGAGATTGACGTAGCGTGTTACAGGTGTCATCACTCACGTGATTGGCTTGTAGGGCACCTATAACTAGCAAGCTGGGAGCAAGAGATGGTACCTTAATAATAGATGCTCAAGGCACATGACCGGAGATCCATCTCAATTCTCTAAGCTCACTAGCCAAGACGAAGGGTATGTCACCATCGGAGACAACAAGGGTAAAATCATTGGCAAGGGAACCATAGGTAACATATCAAGCTTTTTAATTGATGATGTGTCGTTAGTAGATGGCTTAAATTATAATCTTTTGAGTATTAGTCAATTGTATGATAAAGGATATATCATGAAATTTGAATCTAATGCTTGCATTATTGAGAAACCGCACAAAAACACATCTATGATTGCACTAAAATAAAATAATATCTACACCATAAACATTGATAATCTTAGCAACGAAATGTGCTTTTCGGCTTTAAATGATGATGCTTGGCTTTGGCATAGGAGATTAGGTCATGCTAGCATGAAACTAATCTCTCAAATCACATCTAAAGAATTTGTAAGAGGCATTCCCAATGTTAAGTTATTAAAGACAAAGTGTGTGATGCTTGTCAACTAGGAAAATAAATAAAAAGTAGTTTCACACTATAAAATCAAATAAGCACCTCTATGTTAGGTCTCAGATTTTGATGATGAAACTAATTGATTGTAATTTATTGTCTAACTATATTTTGAGTGACACAGGTCTACTCGATCAGGATTAGATAGTTGATGCAGGAGGAATTAACGTTGCGCTAGAGGAACACATCAGGATATTGGATGTCGAGCCGGAGGTCCGATCGACAATCGACAAAAGGCTTTGGACGTCAGGCATCGGGCCAAGAAGAGCAGAGTTGTGCCAAGGAGATCAAGGCTGCGAAGGTTAGCTGCTGATTGGGCAATAGGTCGCAAGAGAGGATGATGTGCTGAAGTATCAGACGAAGCACCGATAAGCCAATAACATGCCGAGCAATAGAATGTCAATTCGTATTGTAATAACTATCTAGAATGAAGTAGAGTTTTGGCTTGTGTGCAGGATTAACTACGATAACGATAAAGACATAAAGCAAAATAAAATGCCAGAGTCAAGTGCGATGGATCGTTGAGAGTTCGAGAGTTTGGTGAAAGTCTAAAGATTCATTGGAGTTCATTGAGAAAGATTGGAGCTTGCTGAAGAAGCTCGTTGGAACTCACCAAGATCATCATGAAGTCTAGGAGCTTGTCGGGAGTCCATAGAATGGTATCCGAGGGTTCATCGGAAGACCGCTAGAAGTTCACCGGAAGAAGAAGTCTTAACTTTTCAGACTCTGTAATAGCTTAGAAAATGTCTTTAATTTTGTAGTTAGCACATAATTAGGGTTATGATTAGGTGTTAATCCTTTAACCCTGTTAGGGGCTAATTGGGCCGATATTGGATCGGTTTGGGTTGAGTTTAAAGCTCAACTAGGAGTGCTGGATGCTGTCTGGTGGTGGCACCACCCAGGTCTAGCTCCTTAGAACATCTGGGTGGTGGTATCGCCTTGGGGCAGAGTGCCCAGGCGATGGCACCGCTGGCTGGGGCGATGGTTCCGCCCAATACACTGACCGTGTTAGTGTGTCAAGCGGTGGTACCGCCAGACTAAGTGGTGGTATCGCCTAGTATTAGAGTCAGACTAACGGTGGTATCACAAGTGATAGGCAGTGGTATCGCTAGTGACAGGCGATGGTACCGCCAGTACCCGGTAAACCCGGGATGGGAAGTTTTTTAGCTCCAAGTTTAAATCAAATTGGAGCCTATAAAAACCCCTCCCATCCCTGGGTTGTAGTGACAAGCACACTACACATAAAAGAGAGAAAACGCTGTAGAATTCTCTTTTGAATTCCCTCCTCTAACTCTCATTAGTTTTCAACCTAAAGAGGAGTGAGTGCTTATAAGGGTTTTCTCCTATGCCCATCAAAAGGAGAGTGCCGTAAGAGAGTTGGTCCTTGCTCGTTGGAAGGAAGATACCTAGCGGAAAGTCGATGGCCTCAAGAGAAGAAGAATCGAGAGTGGACGTAGGTCGTATGATTGAACCACTATAAATCAGTTTGTATTTATATTCTAGCAATTTACTTTACTACAAACTATTTCATTTTACTACAATCATCCGGCTTCTTCTTTATCTTCTCACAATCACTTCCGATATGCTTTTCAACGAAAAATCCTTTTATCGTACGAAGTTTCCAAAAGCATTATTTTAATCATTGAAATTTATCATCTTTATCCGCTACACTAATTCACCCTCCCTCTTAGTGCCACTCTAGATCCCAACAATTGGTATCAGAGCCTCATTATTTCTCTTTCGGATTAACACCCATGAGAAATAGCTCTTCAAGGCTTTCAAGAGGGTTTTTTGATTATTCGTCCTTCGTTCTTTAACAGTTTAGACTACACATATTGGAAAACTCAAATGAGAGTTTTCTTGATTTCTTAAAATTTGGATTTATGGAGCGTTATTAAAAATGGTTTTCAACTTCCCTCTAAACCGACGAATGAATGGTTAGACTTAGAGAAGAAATCTTTTTCTTTAAATGCAAAGGCTATGAATGCCTTATTTTGCACTCTAGATAAAACTTAGTTTAATCAGATTTCTACGTGTGAAACGACTCTCGATATTTAGCACACTCTTGAAATCACACACGAAGGAACGAGTAGAGTCAAAGACTCAAAAGTTAATATTTTGATGTATGATTTTGAGCTTTTTCGAATGAAACCAAGCGAGACTATTGGTGACATGTACACCCGTTTTATGGATGTCGTCAATAGCCTAAGAGCACTTGGTAAATCTTTTTCAGACTTTGAACTCATTAATAAGATTTTAAAATCTCTTCCAAAAAGATGGGATCCTAAAGTAACCACAATACAAGAGGCTAAAGATTTAAATAATTTACCTATTAAAGAACTAATTGACTCACTAATGACATATGAAATGAGCCTATTGGAATATGATGAACATATGAACCACCTTCCAAAAGACATGAAGGATTTGAAACTCCAGAATAGAATACCACTTGAGTGATGACTCAAGTGATGAGGACATTGAACAAATAATAATGAATTTTAATAAGTTCATTAAATAAAAATCTAAAACTAAAAATGAACTTGAACGGATAAAGAAGCCAAAGAAAAGGAAGACACCTAAGGACGAATCAAGAACTTCCGAAAGGTAAATGACAAATTGGGCTTTAACAGGCTCATCGATGAAGTAAGAAATTTAACTCCCTTGATTTATTTTGAAATTACACAATCTTTTCATGAGTTACTTGATATAGTTCATAGGAATTTTTTTTAGTATTCTTGAAAAGTAAAAAAAAAATTAAAATGATGCTTGCATAATTTGTGATAATGCTTAGGATTAATCCATGCATGTGTATTTTGATGTTTTATATTACCTTTCGTTTCTAAACATGATTCTTGACGATTCTATATCATGCATAAGTTTTTAAAGTAATATTGATTTAAAACTCTATGTTTTGGATTAACGTGTTTTTGGTCTAATCATTTTCATGACGAATTAAGATGATGTTTTAAGAGAACATAATTCCATTTATACTATTCGTATCGGTTTTTGAATTTAAACATGACACATATCTATGTTTGAATTTCTTGAAAGTCTTTTAATGATAGATGTGTGTATCATTTGAAAACTTTCATTTTGGATTAATGAGTCTTAATCGTTTTTATGATGAAATTTTCAGATGATGTATGTCTACATGAAATCAATTGCAAAACTAAAAGACCCAACTCACATTGCTATCAATAAATTTTTCAATGAAAGAAACATGACTTTAATAATGATTTTGAATTTATATGATGCTTGGCTTTTGTGTGAAAATATGAACATGCTTATACGAGATCAACCACATAAAATAAAACACATAAAAATTGAAAATATGTTATCATGATGTTTTTGATGTGTTTGGTTTTGACGGTTTTATAACGAAACTAATATCTCATTTTTTTTATATTGATACATGTTTTTATAATAGACTTGAACATGCTCACATGAAATCAATTGCATGGAATGAAAATGCATTTTTGAATTCATTTTATGAATCTTGTGAATTTCTTGAAAATAATCATGATGAATGCAATGAAAATAAATGTGTCTCATGTTTATGGTCTTAACGATTTCTCTTGAAACTTGCTTTTCGGACCTATATGAAAAACATTAGCATGCTCAAATGAAGGATCAAATCACTTAAATTGAAACACATAAAAAAAGGGAGAAAATGCACTATCATGATGCTTTATGTGTAATGCATTTGATCTTAACGGGTTTAATGACAAACTTGTATTTTGAATTTATACAATGATGGCTTCCATATAAATATTTGAACATACCTTATGAAATCATTTTTGATAATGATGAAATAAAAATATTAAAAATTTATTGTCATGCTTAATGGTTTTATGATATCATGAGAATTTAAAGTTGTTATATCTTGATGACAAACTCATGTTTGGTTTTAAAATTTGACCCTCATCTTTTGAAACATGAGTACACTTATATGAAATAAACAACTTAAAATAAAACATATTATTATGATAAATTGAATCTCATGTTTTGAAATAATGTATTATATTTTTGTTTTGATGATTTTTATAATGAAGTCTGCCTTTCATTTTTGAATACTTATTTTGATTTGGCATAAAAAGACAAAGGCATGTTTATACAAAATCAATAAAAATCACTAAAAGAGAAATGCATATTTCTTGAACATCTCTTTCTCTAAAATTTTAGATTATTCAAATAAAAGACAAGTGATAAACTTATTTATGATATTTTATAAATCACTTGATTTATGATTGAGATTTTGATGATGTGTTAAAAATAAAAATAATAAATAATAAAAAAATTATCCATCTAAATGAATCATGAAGTTTCTTTTGGCTTCTTGACATAAGAAATTTCAAGAAATATGATTATTACTTGATATTTGATACTTGAGATTTCTTATGAAATGTAATCTTGATGAGAATTCGTATGTATGGATCAAGTTGCTCTTTGTGCTATCTATTCTCAAATGAATTATGTTCTTCTTGAGTCTTAATATCATATCCTAGAAATGATATGATTTCTTTGCCTTGTGTGGTAATTGAAAATTTGATATAAATAAAATTTGCTTTATAATGAACCATGAATCATATCTTTGGTATTCACGAATTGATCCTTATTGATATCTTTCATAAATTCTTTACATCTATTACTTTGAACTTTTAAATTGTGATGAATTAAGGATTTTCTCCTATATAACTTCTCCTATATGTCATGATTTGAAGATTTATGAAAATTTTTATTGATGCAAGTTGATAAATGATATGAAAAGAGGATGTAAAGAAAATCTTTATAGTTGATTCTCCTATTCTTTTGACAAAAACAAAGGGGGAGAAAGTTTATTACTAGCTTACACACTTGAATGAAAAATTTGCTAGCTTGGCATATCACAAAGAAATCAAAGTGCAAACTTGCTATCTTGAACATCAAAAATTGCTACCTTGTAATTTCAAGAGAAGCAAAGTGCAAACTTGCACAAGAAGCAAGTGTTGAATTGCTATGCTTGGACATCTTAAAACTTACTATGATTGAATGTTGTAAATCTAGCTTATATGAGTTGACATGCATATCATTAAAAATAGCTAGAGCTACTTCTCCTTTTTATTGATGACAAAGGGGGCGAAGTAGATTGATGAGTTCATGCAATGTAATGTTGATTGAATATTTTACATATTTGCATGATATTTTTGTTAACATGTTTTTGGTACATGTTGCTTGGATTTGGGATAATCCAAGTGTTCTATCAATGGCATATTGATTAGGGGAGTTTGGTTAAACTTCGAAGAGTTAAGGTTAACTCCATCGGTCATCAATTAGTTGTCATCATCAAAAGGGGGAGACTGTTAGGTCTCGAATTTTGATGATGAAACTAATTGATTATGGTTTATTGTCTAATTGTATTTTGAGTGACACAGGTCTACTCGATCAGGATTAGATAGTTAATGCAGGAGGAATTGACATTGTGCCAAAGGAACACGTCAAGATATTGAATGTCGAGCCGGAGGTCCAATCGATAATCAGTAGAAGGCTTTGAACATTGGGCATCAGGCCAAGAAGAGCGCAGTTACACCAAGGAGATTGGGGCTATAGAGGTTAGCTGCCGATTGGGCAATAGGCCGAAGAGAGAATGATGTGCCAAAGTATCGGACAAAGTGTCGATAAGCCAATGACATGCCAAGCAATAGAATATCAATTTATATTGTAATAACTATCTAGATCGAAGTGGCATTTTATCTTATGTGCAGGATTAACTACAATAACAATGAAGACATAAAGTAAAACAAAGTGCTAGAGTCAAGTGCGATGGATCATTGGGAGTTTGAGAGTTCGACAAAAGTCCGAAGATTCATCGGAGTTCACCGAGAAAGATCGAAGCTTGCCGAAGAAGCTCGTTGAAACTCACCAAGATCATCATGAAGTCTAGGAGCTTGTCAGGAGTCCGTAGAATGGTATCCGAGAGTTCATCGGAAGACCATCGAAAGTTCATCGGAAGCTCGCCGGAGGAAGAAGTCTTGACTTTCCGGACTCTATAATAGCTTAGAAAATGTCTTTAATTTCATAGTTAGCACATAATTAGGGTTAGAATTATGTGTTAATCCTTTAACCTTGTTAGGGGCCAACTAGGCCCGATATTGAATCGGTTTGGGCTGGGTTTAAGGCACAACCAAGAGTGCTGGACGCTATCTGGCGGTGGCACCACCCAAGACCAACTCCCCAGAACATCTAGGCGATGGTACCGCCCTGGGACAAAGTGCCCGGGTAGTGACACCATTGGCTAGGGTGGTGGTACCGCCCAGTACACTTACCGTGTCAGTGTGTCAAGCGGTGGTAACGCCAAACTGAGAGATGGTACCGCCCAATATCAGAGTCAGACTGGCGGTGGTACCACCAGTGACAGGCGGTGGTACCGCTAGTACCCAGTAAACCCAGGATGGGAAGTTTTTTGGCTCTAAGTTTGAATCAAATTGGAGCCTATAAAAACCCCTCCCATCCCTGGGTTACAGTGACAAGCACACTACATATAATAGAGAGAAAATGTTGTAGAATTCTCTTTAGAAATCCCTCCTCTAACTCTCATTAGTTTTTAGCCTAACGAGGAGTGAGTGCTTGTAAGGGCTTTCTTCTAAGCCCATCAAAAGGAGAGTGCTGTAAGGGAGTTGGTCCTCACCCGTTGGAAGGAGGATACCTAGTGAAAAGCCGTTGGTCTCAAGAGAAGAAGAATCGGGAGTGGACGTAGGTTGTATGAACGAACCACTATAAATCAGTTTGTATTTATATTCTAGCAATTTACTTTATTATAAACTATTTTGTTTTACTACAATCATTCGGCTTCTTCTTTATCCTCTCACAATCACTTCCGATACACTTTTCAATGAAATATCCTTTTATCGTACGAAGTTTCTAAAAGCATGGTTTTAATCATCAAAATTTGTTATCTTTATCCGCTACACTAATTCATCTCCACCTCTTAGTGTCGCTCTAGATCCCAACACTCTAGACCATTGTAATTAATTCAAATGGATTTATTTGGATCAATTGACACAACGAGCCTAGGAGGTAGCAAATATGCTTATGTAATCATAGACGACTATAGTATATACACTTGGACCTATTTTTTGGCTCATAAAAGTGTTAGCTTTAAATATTTTCTAAATTTTGTAAACTTGCTCAAAACGAAATGGGTTTTATGATTTCATCGATTCAGAGTGATAACGGTGGTGAATTTCAAAACTGTGACTTCCAAAATTTTTGTGAATATAATGGATATAACCACAATTTCTCTACTCTGAGGAATCCTCAACAAAATGGAGTAGTAGAAAGAAAGATTAGGAATTTACAAGAAATGACAAGAACTATATTGAATAAACACAGTTTATGTAAATACTTTTGGGTCGAAGCCGTTAATACGGCTTACTATGTCATGAATAGGGTTCTAATACGACCATCTCTCTCCAAAACTCCTTATGAATTATGGAATAACAAAAAATCAAATATTTTTTTTAAAGTTTTCGGTTGCAAATGCTTAATCTTGAATGAAAAGGATGCCTTAGAAAAGTTTGATACAAAATCCAATGAAAGCATCTTTCTTGGTTACTCTTCCATTTCTAAAGCTTTTCATGTTTTTAATAAAAGAACCTTAGTTATAGAAGAATCTATTCATGTTATTTTCAATAAAATTTTCAAATTTAAGAAAAATAATTTTGATGATGATCTTGATTTTAATTATTTAAATTTGAATGAAACCTCTCCTCTAAATAGCAATTTGGATGTATCGTCTTCTTAAATTTTCTTACCCAAGGAATGGAAGTATGTAGATACCCATCCAAAGGAGCTAATTATAGGAGACACATCTGTTGAATCTCGAATTTTGATGATGAAACTAATTGATTGTGTTTTATTGTCTAACTACGTTTTGAGTCATGAAGGTCTACTATCGATCAGAATTAGATAGTTGACATAGGAGGAATCGATGTTGCGCCAAAGGAAATCATGTCAGGAGATTGGACATTGAGCCGGGGAGGTCTAGTTGATAATCGGTAGAAGGCTTCAAACACCGAACATCGGGAGAAGAAGAGTGGTGTTGCGCCAAGGAGATTGGGATTGCAGAGGTCAACCATCGATTGGGCAATAGGTTACAAGAGAGGACGGTGTTCCGAAGAACTGAATAAAGCATCGACCAATGATGTGCTGGACAACAGAAGGTTGATTCATGTAAAAACTATCTAGATCGAAGTGGGTTAAGGTTTGATTAGTGTGCAGGATTAACTATGATAATGATGAAGGCATAAAGTGAAACAAAGTATCAGAGTCAAGTGTGATAGAATCATTGGGAGTTTGAGAGTTCGACAGAAGTTCGAAGATTCATTGAGTACTGCCAGAACTGGCCGAGAATGAGTAGGGAGCTTGTTGAAGGACTTTTGGAAGTTCACCAAAAAGATTCGTTGAAAATTTGCAGAGCTCGCTAAGAAAGATTGGAGCTTGCCGAAAAAGCTCATCGAAACTCTTCAAGATCATCGTGAGCTCCAAGAGCTTGTTAGGAGTCCGCAGAATGGTGTCCGAGGGTTCATCAGAAGACCGTCGAAAGTTCGCCGGAAGCTCATTGGAGGAAGACTTGATGTGCCAAACTTTGTATTATCTTATGAAATATTTTTAATTTCATAGTTAGCATGTAATTAGGGCTAGGATTAGGTAATAATCCTATAACCTTGGTAGGCGCCAACTGGCCTAGTAATGGATTAGTTCGGGCTGGGTTTAAGGCCCAACCAGAAGTGCTGGACCTTGTCTAGCGGTGGCACAACCTCATGTCCAGCTCCCCAGGATGTACTGGGCAGTGGTGCTGCCTAGTAAACTGATCGTGATAGTGTGTCAAGCGGTAGTATCGCCAGACTAGGTGGTGGCACCACTTAGTGTCAAGGTCAGACTGGCGGTGGTACCGCCAGTACCCGGTAAACCCAGGATGGAAAGGTTTCTGGCTCCAAGTTTGAATCAAATTAAAGTCTATAAAAACCCCTCCCATCCCTAGGTTGCATATACAAGTACACAAACCTTAAAAGTAAGAAAACGCTATAGAATTCTCTTTAGAAATCCCTCCTCTATCTCTTATTTGTTTTTAGCAAAAAGAGAGGAGTGTGTGAGTGCTTGTAAGGGCTATCTCTTAAGCCCATCAAAATGAGAAGGTGCTGTAAGGGACTTTATCTTCATCCGTTGGAAGGAAAATAGTTAGTGGAATACTGGTGCCCTCAAGAAAAGAGGAATCGGGAGTGGACGTAGGTCGTATGAACGAACCACTATAAAATCGGGTTTGCACTTCTATTCTTGTTTATCTTTGTTGCAAGCCTTTACCTTACTACAATTACTTGAATCTTTCTCATTCTTATGAATGGCTTCAACTTTACATATTTCCAATATGCGCAATCAAAATCAGTTTTCATCGAAACATGTTTTTATCGTATGAAGTTTCCAAAAGTGTTTTAAATTGTTGAAATTTATCATTCTTAACTGCTGCACTAATTCACCCCCCACCCCCCCCTCTTGGTGCCACTCTAGATCTCAACAATTGGTATTAGAGCCATGTTTTTTCTCTTTTGAATTCACACTCGCGAGAAATAGCTCTTCACGACTTTCAAGAGGGTTTTTTGATTATTCGTCCTCCATTGTTTAACGGATCAAGCTACAGTTATTAAAAAACTCGAATGAGAGTTTTCTTGATTTCTTTGGATTTAAACTTATGAAATATCATTGAAAATGACTTTCAACTTTTCTCTAAACCGATGAACGAATGGTCGGATTTAGAAAGAAAATCTTTTTCATTAAATGCAAAGGCTATGAATGCCTTATTTTATGCTTTAGATAAAAACAAGTTTAATCAGATTTCTATGTGCGAAACGGCTTTTGATATTTAGCGCATACTTGAAATCATGCACAAGGGAACTAGTAGAGTCAAAGACTCAAAAGTAAACCTCTTATTGTATAATTTTGAGCTTTTTCGAATGGAACCAGGCAAGACTATCAATGACATGTACACCTGTTTCATGGATGTTGTTAATAGTCTTAAAGCCCTTGGTAAATCTTTCTCAAATTTTGATCTCGTTAATAAGACTTTAAGATCCCTTCCAAAAAGGTGGGATTCGAAAATAACGACGATATAAGAATCTAAAGATTTAAATAATTTTTCATTGGAAGAACTCATTGGCTCATTGATAATATATGAAATGAGTTTTCTTGAACATAATGAACATATGAACCACCTTCCAAAGAACAGAAAGAATTTGAAACTTCATACAAATGAATACCACTTGAGTGATGACTCAAGTGATGAGGACATTGAACATATAACAATGAATTTTAACAAGTTTATTAAATAAAAATCTAAAACTAAAAATGAACTTAAATGATAAAAGAGGCCACCAAAGAAGAAGAAGGCTCACCAAGAAGAATTAAGTAAAGAAGAGACGAGTTGGGTTTTAACGATTTTCGACAACAAGGTAAGAAACTCACCCGAAATGTTTATATGTTGTTATGAAATTACTTGATATCTTTTTCATGAATTACTTAACTTAGTTAGTAGGAAATAAATAATTATTTTTTAAAAATTATATCATGCTTTTCTTTCTAGTATTTTTGAAAAGTAAAAATTAAAATGATACTTGCATGATTTGTGATAATGCTTAGGATTAATCCATGCATGTGTATCTTGATGTTTTATATTGCTTTTCATTTCTAAACATGGTGCTTGATGATTTAATATTATGCATGAGTTTTTGAAGTAATGTTGATTTGAAACTCTATGTTTTGGATTAATGTGCTTTTGGTCTAATTGTTTTCATGACGAATTAAGATGACATTTCAAGATGACATAATTCCATGTATACTTTCCATATCAGTTTTTAGTTTTATACATGATACATATCTATGTATGAATTTCTTGAAATACTTTTGATATTAGATGTGTGTATCATGCTTATAATTTGAAAACTTCCATTTTGGATTAATGGGTCTTAATCGTTTTTATGATTAATTTTTTAGATGATGCATGTCTACTTGAAATCAATTGCAAAACTAAAAGACCCAACCCACATTGCTATCAACAAATTTTTCGAATGAAATAAACATGGCTTTGATAATGATTTTGAATTTATATGATGCTTGGCTTTTGTGTGAAAATGTGAACTTGCTTATACGAGATCAATCAACTTAAAGTCAAACACATAAAAATGAAAAATGCACTATCATGATGTTTCATGTTTGATATATTTGGTTTTGATGATTTTTATGACAAAACTTGTATTTCAAATTTATATGATGATGGTTTTTGTATAAAAATTTGAACATTATTACATAAAATAAAACACATAAAAAGGATGTTATCATGCTTGAAAGTTATGGAATCTTGCTTGATGATTTGTTTTATGAAATTTGCCTTTTCGCTCTTAAATGTTAATACTTATTTTTATTAAAGGCAAAAGCATGATTATAAGATAAAGCATATAAAAAGACATTGAATTGAGGTTAATGAATTCATTTTATGAATCTTGTGAATCTCTTGAAGGTAATCATGATGAATATTTTTGAAAACAAATGTGTATATCATGTTTTTTGATCTTAATATTTTTAAAACTTGCTTTTCAGATCTATACGAAAAACTTGAGCACACTTATATGAAACAAACAACTTAAAATGAAACACATTATCATGATAAATTAAAATAAGTTGATGCTTATTTTGATTTGGCATATAAAGACAAAAGCATGCTTATATGAAATAAATCATAAAAAGGAAATGCATGATTCTTGAAAAATTTTCTATCTTTAAATTGTCTATCTCAATAGATTATGACTCTTCTAATTAGAGTCCCAACAGATTAGGACTCTCCTAGCTAGAGTCCTAACAGACCTGCCCTCTTCAAATTAGCCTTGTCCTTGAGGCTGACGTTTCATGAATTCTAGAAATTTGATCTTCAAGTCATTATAGTTCTCCTAAGTGACATCTTCTACTGGTAGGCCCGCCCACTGTATTAGCACCTTAATAGTGGGGCGTCATCGTCGAGTCACAATCCGTTGATCAATAATGGCACTCAGTTGGGCCTAGAGCTCTCCTTGGGTAGTTATATTAGGTAGATGGCTTTGGGCTGTCTCGTTTTGTCCCAACTTGGGCTTCAAACATGACACATAGAAGACTGGATGGATTCGGGAGCTGGCGGGTGTTAGGGGAAACAACTTTTTTACCGTGACCCCGGGGCGCGCGGTGCGGAATCCGGGAACCGGGGGGTCGTCTCGGTACGGTTCGGGCCCGTCGATGGCTCCTGCTCCCGCCTCCCGACCGCTCCTGGACGAAGGCACGCTCCGGTCGCCGAGACCTGCAGCAAGGCGGGTCGGATGCTCCGCCCGACCCCTCCGACGCTCAAGTCAGTCCTGGCCCGTCGGCCGAGCTCCCCAGAGAGAATTGCCGGGTGTTCGAGTCTACTCACCTCTCGGAGTGTTCATCCTTCATGCCTGTCTTACCCATTCGGCTTAAATAGGTCGGACGGATGGCATGCTTCCGGCTGCGTCTGCGGGCGTCTGGGCACTGGCCTCGCGGTGCCGTGGTCAACTTGGCGAGTAGTTGGGCGTCTGAGAGGAGAAGCGGCGTCGGGCGATCAAATCGTGGGAGTAATGGAGCGCGGGAGGGCAATGGCGTCATCGGAGTCGACCCAAGACCAGTGCCACGTCATAGTTAATACCCTAACACTACCCCCTGCAAAAGCCACTCCTGCGGGACGATCTTGAGGCTTGGGGGGTGTTGCTTGGAAAAACCTGGTTGCCGACTAAGATCTCGGGCGGAGGTTCTGCCGTGTCGTGTCAGAATCCCTGTGCAGGATAAGGGGTCGAGGCACCGCTCAAGACCCGGAAAACCGATGATCGAGGAAGCTCGAGACCATGTAACCGAACCGCCGTTCGGGATAAAGGATCGAGAGCCCCAAGACCGAAACCATAGTCACGAACCGTCGTTGGGTATAGGCCGAGCCGCGCTCAAGGCCTAGGAAGCGATGGTCGAGCCGTCGCTCAAGACCACGTAACGAACCGCCGTTCGGGATAAAGGATCGGCGGCGCTCGATCCCCATTGCCAATCAAGCGTTCGGTAATCGGTCGAGACCGCGCTAGGCCACGAAACCAATGGTTGAGGTACTCGAGGACCATGTAACGAACGCCGTTCGGGGTCAAGGCGGCGGCGTCCAACTCCTGTGCGACCGTCGTTTGGTAATAAAGGGTCGAGTCCGCACAAGACACGGAAAGCCATAATAACCGAACGCCGTAGTTCGGGATATAGGCGAGCCGCGCTCAAGGCCTAGAGAGCGATGGTCGAGCGCGCTCAAGACACGGAAAGCCATAATAACCGAACCGCCGTTCGGGATATAGGCGAGCGCGCTCAAGGCCTAGAGCGATGGTCGAGCCGCGCTCAAGACTGGAAAACCGATATCGTCGAACGCGTTCGGGACATGGGGCGAGCGCGCTCAAGGCCGGAAGACCGATGGTCGAGCGCCGCTCAAGACACGGAAAACCGATATCGCAACGAACCGCCCGTTCGGGACATGGCGAGCGCGCTCAAGGCCCGAAGACGATGGTCGAGCGCGCTCAAGACACGGAAAAACCGATATCGTCGAACGCCGTTCGGGACATGGGGCGAGCCGCGCTCAAGGCCCGAAGACCGATGGTCGAGCCGCGCTCAAGACACGGAAAACCGAACCACCGCCGTGCGCCGAAAAAGCGGCTCGCGATAGTGCGGTTCTTTGGAATCGAGCGCGTCTTTGGGTAAGTGCCACAGGCGGTGGACACGTCACCTCTTCATTATGGCCGGCGCTTGCCGATCACGATGCTATTGGGCGGTGTTGCGGTGTCATCTTTGTCGCTGCCTCGGAGGCGAAGGCGAGCTCCCCTTTCTATAAATAGCGAGCTCGCGACACTCTGTCACTTTTATCAGTGGAGTTTTTCTCTCTAGTCCTGCCGTCATCTTCCTTCGAGTTTCCTCCCTTGGCTCTGGTGTTCTTTGACTTCTTCCAGTCGATTCCTTCCACTATAGGTTAGTGCGTGATGGCTCTTCCTTCCACCTCCTCCTCATCTGCTTCTTCCTCTTCCTCCCCCTCTGTTACAACCGTGTGCCGCTCTCCCCTCATCTCCTTCTTCAGCCCTTCCTCAGGTGCAGGCGGCGTGCGCTAGAGGCCATAATGTGGCCGCCACGACCAGGATTCCACCTTGGATGAGCGCATGGTAGGGATTCTCGTGGCGCTACGGCATCCGGAAGAATACAGCCTTCGGCCCTGAAGTAGGGCAGCGGGCTTTCAACCCGGTTCCTAAGGGTTTTGCCCTGACCGCCGATGCCTTAGAGGTCGGCCTGCGCCTTCCCCTGCATCCCATCATAGTATCCTGCATCTCCCTGTGGCGTATTTCGCCTTCACAAATAACTCCCAACTCTTGGCGATATCTGGTGGCTTTCCTGGGGGAATGCCATTACGCCAACATCGCCCAAACCATAACCTCTTCCTCTCACCTTCCGCCTTTTCAAGGGTCGGGGATACTTCCTTACCGCCGGACAGGGTTTCGGGTTAGCGGCGCCCCCACCAATAATAAAGGGTGGAAGAGGCGCTTCTTTTTCGTCCAGTGCCAGAAGGACTGGGGCTTTGGGGTTCGGTGGTCATCAAGGACCATTGATAACACCGCCCCGAAACTCAATGCCGAGGAGCGTGCTCACCTCGAGCGGTTGAGGGTAATCCTCCCTTCCTCGCAAGCCATCCGCAACATGTCAGAGAAGTGGCTTGTGGAGGCCGGACTTAGTCCGTGCTCACGAGGTAGGCTATTGTTGTCTCACATCTTTAGGCTTGCGCCTCCAGTTTCTAACTCATCCTCATTCTTTGCAGAGATGGTGAACTGCGGTCCTTTCATGACTCGGGTGCTCAGCGAGGACCGTCTCCGCGCTCTCGGCGGTCCCAAGCGGGCGGGGTGGTTCCCAGCGCACTGCGAGGGCGTCCCAAGAAAGGGCCAAGGGCGTGGTGGACACAGAGGCGCCCGTGGCTCCGCCCGCGAGACGACCGAGCGGCCGGGCGCCACCGCTCTGCCGAGAGTCTTTGGTCCCGGCCAAGGGCGGAAGGGCCAGCGTCCTCCATCCATGAAGGACCTATGCGAGTCACGTCGGGAAGGATCAGCCATTCCTTTCCCGAGTGATGGGCGAGGTTCGCCGGGGCGTGGCGACCCTCGATGGCCGGTGGCATGGTGCATCCCGAGGACAAGGTATGGGTCGGGGAGAGCCCTCGGCCCTACCTCGGCGCTCCATCCGACATTGCTCGGGACCTATACACGCTCCCCTCGGAAGCACTCATCGCCGTCGGCCAAGTCGGTGTTGTGGGTAAGCAGTCTTGCGTGTACTCTCTTGGCTAGGCGCTTGTTCATCTTTTCCAGCTTTTCCCTTCTATCCAGAACCTCCCCAACCCAACGGCCCTTGTCGGCCGGGTGCAGGGCGCGGTCGGTTGGTGGTGGGCGATGCAGTCGGCGCAACCTCGAGTTGCGCGCTGCTGAAGAGGCGGGCGGGTGCGGACCCGGCGGTTCTTCTTTGCCGGCGTCTGCGGCCGGCGTGGCGCGGAAGTCACGCGCGACCGCCGAGCTTCGAGGCCGCCTCGGCGTCGGAGGCCAAGCTGCGAAGCATCTCGGACGGAGAAAGGCGGAGAACGCCTCGGATGAAGGAGGCCGGAGTTGGCGCCAAGCGACCTCGAGAGGCGGTGAAGCCGCCCGAGGAAGCTCTTGCCGCGTGGAAGCGATCGGCCGGAGAGGGACGGGAAGCGATCGAGCGTACAAGAAGTCGGAGGCTTCCTCCTCGGGGCCGGACGAGCGGGTATCATACGAGTATGGGTATAAGGTTGCCACTGGCCGGTTCCGTGCGTGCCCTCCGAGGCTCGGCGGTCGAGGAGGATCCCTTTACCTCTGCCCGAGGACCGAAGTCGACATGCCGGAGGTTCCCGCCGGCACGGCCTTCCGGGCTGCGGCTTGAAGAGTGTTTTCTTCTTTTTTTGGAGGGCCTTCCCTTGCCTATGTAATCCTTGCTTCCCCTCTAGGGGCCCATTTTTGTACTCCAGATCTTTTGGTAATACAATTTCCTTTTTCTGTCAATAAAATTTCCAACTTCATTCCAATAGCCCGAGTCACATATTGGCTTGCTTCTGTTTTGTCATTAGACAAAATACTTCTTAAGGTTCTGGACGTTCCAGGTCCTCGGGAATTGCTGCCCGGTCAAAGTCGCGAGCCGGAACGTTCCCGGTCGGACAACCTTGATTACACGGTAGGGGCCTTCCCACTTAGGTGCGAACTTGCCCCTTGAGTTGGCGGGGTCGCTCACTTCCGCCTTTCGTAACACTAAGTCTCCCATCCAGAGGTCGGCGCACCTTCTTGTTATAACCACGGCAACACTTTATGCGCCGGCATCTTTGTCTTGGCGTTGGCCTGCGTTCTTCCGAGTCTAGGCCAGCCGAACTCCACTGGGCGAGGTGGATTCCTCATAGTTATCCACCCGGAATGTCGGAATGACCAACTCGGCAGGCAGGACTGCTTCCACGCCGAATGCCAGGCTGTAGGGGGACTCGCCCGAAGCCGTCTTCGGGGTAGTCCGCAAAGACCATAGGATGTTCGGGAGCTCATCGACCCAGCTCGATCGGGCTTCCAAAGTCCTTTTCTAAGTCCATCCGGGATAGATCGGTTGGTCACCTCGGCGAGCCCGTTGGTGCAGGGTGGGCCACGAGCTAAACCTCAAGCGGATGTGATAAGTCGCGAACTCCGTAAACCGAGTCTTTGGCGGCCCGGGTTCCGTTATCGTAATGATAACGTTGGGCGAACGAATCGGGTCACGATGTTCTTCCATCTGACTATTCGACCCGCTCGGCCGTAATGGTTGCGAGGCTCGGCTTCCACCCACTTAGTGAAATAATCTATCCCCACGATGATATGTCTCCATTGGCGGACGGCGAGAAACGGCCCAGGAGGTCCATTCCCCATTGAGCGAAGGGCCAAGCGCAATCCATGGAGGTGAGCGAGACCGCGGGGAGCTGCGGGACATGGGCCTGGCGCTGGCAAGTGTCGCACCATCGCACGAAAGCCTTGGCGTCTCGGTGCAACATCGGCCAGTAATAGCCCTGGCGTAGTATTTTGAAGGCCAACGTTCGGCCGCCCATGTGCTCCCCACAAGTCCCGCCGTGAACCTCGGCGAGAATCACTTCCGCCTCATCGGGATCTAAACATCGCAATAGGGGATGGGAAAATGACCTTTTGTAGAGCCGGTCGCCAATCTCGCGATTACCACGCACTGGGTTGGCGGAGCCTCGCGCCTTGACCTCATCCTCGAGGCGAGGATTCCATCGCGCTTATACTTCAGCACTTCACGGATCACGTGGGTGGAGAGGTCGGGACTCGGGGTCCCCTATCTCCATGATGGCCACCGGCCAGGTGTGTGAGCTCTTCGACCTCGGGATGTTCCTCGGGTCGGCTCAGAGGCTAATTTGCGAGCTGGTCCGCCCGCTCGTTTTGGGACCTGGGGACCCGGGCCAGGGTGAAGCGAGGAAAGTTAGAGGTTTGGGCTTTTACCTTGGTCAGGTATTTGGACATGGTCGAATCCCGCGCCCGATACTCTCCGCCAACTTGCTCGGCGACGAGTTGGGAATCCGTGAGAACATGGACTGCTCTCAGCTGCATCTCGGTTGCCAAACGGAGGCATGCCAAAAGCGCCTCGTATTCCACCTCATTGTTCGTGGCCTCGAAACCGAAGCGGAGGAGCGGCTCGAATGCGTGTCCGTCGGGGTCCTCAAAATGAGTCGGCCGGCACCCTTGGGTGGAAGACCCATCCACGTGCAGGGTCCAGTCTCGGCGGATTTGCTCAACGCATTCCGTTTCCGGCTGTGTAAACTCCGAGATGAAATCGGCCAAGGCCTGGGCCTTGATGGCTGTTCTCGGCTTGGAGCAGAGGTCGAACTCGGATAGCTCCTCCGACCATTTTAGGAGACGCCCTGCTACGTCAAACTTAGAAAGAACTTGACGCAGGGGTTGGTCGGTCATTACCTCAATCGTATGGGCTTGGAAGTAGGGGCGTAGCTTCCGAGCCGCTAGGACAAGTGCCAATGCCAACCTTTCAATGGGAGGATAGCGCTGTTCTGGCCCGCGCAACACATGGCTGATGTAGTAAACCGGATGTTGCGCGTCGGGGGCTTCCTTCAGCGATCTTGAGCTCACTTGCATCTTTGAGATGCCGCCCGGTGAGAGGGTAAGCTTTTACGCGGACAGAGATAAGGCGGGAGCTCGGACAAGTGCTTGCCGAGCTTGTGAAGGCTTCGCCGCATCCTGCCGTCCATTGGAAGTTCTTTGGATCTTTGAGGACTCTGAAGAAAGGAAGGCACTTATCTCCCGACCGGGACAAAAACCGGGACAGAGCCGCTATCCTTCCGTTAAGGCACTGAAGCTCTTTTACTGTTCTTGGAGATCTCATGTTGGTGAGAGCTCGGATCTTCTCGGGGTTGGCGTCAATTCCTCTCTCGTGTATGATGAACGCGAGGAACTTCACGATGTCACGCCAAAGGCACTTGGCTGGATTAAAGCGCATCCATATCTTCTCGGCGTAGAAGGTTTCCCGCAAGTCGTCAAGGTGTGCAGCCCCTGTGCGACTTTTCACGATCATGTCGTCAACATATACCTCCATGTTTCGCCCTATTTGCTGGGCGAACACCTTATTCACCATCCTTTGGTAGGTGGCGCCTGCGTTCTTTAACCCGAACGGCATGACCTTGTAGAAGTAAGCTCCTTGGGGTGTATGGAAGGCCGTATGTTGCTGATCCTCGGGGGCCATCCGGATCTGGTTGTAACCAGAGTGGCGTCCATGAAGGAGAAAGCGGCGTGCCCTGTTGAGTCGACCGGTTGGTCGATCCTAGGTAAGGAAGCAATCCTTCGGGCAAGCACGATTTAGATCGGTGTAGTCGACACACATCCTCCAACTTCCATTAGGCTTCTTGGCGAGGACTACATTGGACAGCCGAGGATCGGACTTCCTCAATGAAGTCGGGCGCCAAGAGCCCTGTCGACTTCCATTTGACGGCTTTGTTGGCGCTCGAGGCCCGGCGGGGTTTCGTCTTACGAAGCGGCGGTCGGAAATGTGCGAGATGGTGTTGAGAGACTTGGTCGATTCCGGGAGGTCGGCGGTATCGGCGAACACATCGGTGCTTTCTGGAGGAGGCGATGAGCGTGCCGCTCTTGATCATCGAGTCCGGGCGATTCCGGTATCCGATCGGGGCGGTCAACTTGCGTGGTATGTTAACCGCCCGGGCTTGTCGGCTCGGGATGCTCGATCGAGCGCTGCGTCCGCGTGGGTCTTCGAGGGCTGTTCAGGCCTTTTCTCTTACCGGGAGGTCTGTCAAGTAACACCGTCTGGACTCTGAGATCTCCCGAACCTCTCGACTCCGGCTTTGGGAATTTCAACGTCCGGTGGTATGTGGATATAATGGCCCTCAGCCTGTTGAGGGTGGGTCGGCCCAGGATGGCGTTGTACGCAGTAGGGAGGTCGACCACCAGAAAAGTTACCAGCAGAGTTTTTGCCTTCGGGGAATCCCCGAGAGTCAACGGCAGGGTCACCGCACCCCGCGGCGAGATCGAGTCGCCGGTAAAGCCGGTGAGTGCCGAGTGCAAGGGCTTCAGGGCTTCCTTCGGCAACCTAACTTCAAAAGGCCTCGAAATAAAGGATGTCGGCTGCGATGTCGACCATAATCGCCGGACTGCTAGCGTTGGCTATTCGGGCCGACACCACGGTAGCGTCATCATGCTCCGTCGCTCCCATGTCCCCGAGAATGTAATCTCTGGCTCGGAGGAGGTGGTATTCCCGATGCAGCGCGGCGTAAGCTCTTCGACCCGGCGCTATGCCCTCCGGTAGTGGGCCCCACATGTAATCACGTCGATGTGTTGTTCGACAGGGCCTTCGGGACGCAGGGATGGTTCCCGTGGATGCTGGAGGTACTGATCCAAGTGACCTCTTCGGATCAGCTCCTCAATTTGTCGCTTCAGCTCGTGGCATTGCTCCGTATCATGTCCGTTTTGCCGATGGAAGCGGCAATAGCGGGTATGATCGCCCAGCTCTCGTCGGCTCTTCATCGGGCGGGGCGGCCTGAGCATTCCCCGCTCCTTTATCTGGAGGAATATTTGCGTCTGAGACGCCTTCAAGGGAGGTGGCGGCTCGGCGCGTATGGGTCGAGCGGCCCATGCGGCGCCCAGTGCGGGGACTCCCGCCTAGTTGTCGTTCCCGATCGGGATGGGTTAGAATGCCCCCTCGGTCGTTCTTCCTTCCTTCCCGACATCCAGGACTCGGCCGCCACATATTGACTTGCCCGCTGAAACATCTACTGCGATGGGCGCGAATTCGCTCCACCAGGACCAGCGAAACCTCGATGGTCGCAGCCCCATCATAGACGCCTGCATCAATAACGATAGTTGAGCATCTCATAACTCCCGTCCCTCCGTGGTAAACCTTCGCACAAAGTGGGAGAGGGTTAAATCTTCCTTTTGCTTCAAACCCGGGAGGAGTGCGGCGAGAAGGCTTTGGTCGCGTAAGCGCCAAAAGCGTAGCTCGAAGTCCTTGGCGAGCTGTTCAAAGGATGTCACCGTCCCGCTTTTAAGGTGTTGTACCACGCGTGCGGCGGATCCTTTCAGCGTGGTGAGGGCATACGCACATCAAGGCGTCGAGGTCCCATATAGGGCCATTTGAGCCGGAAGCGGCGGCGTGATCCATTTGGATCGCGGCTCCATCATAAAGGTCGATGGAGGCGGAAGTTCAAGGGCCGGGTATTCCCGTATGTCGGTGGCGACGGGGACTCGGTGGGACACTTCCCTCTGCTCTTCTTTGGACTTACGGGCGTCCCTTTGCACCTCATCCGGTATGCGATGGAATGGATTTGAGCCGAAATAAATCCGTCGAATGCGAGGACACCGCCTCGAGTTGAGCGGGGCGTCCGGAGTTTTCAAGAGCCGGGTTCCATCACTGAACCCGGCGGGAGGCTGGGAAGATGGTACCGGCGGGATTGCCTCATGATGCGGGAGAGGGTTCCGGCCTTTGGAGGGTCGGTTCTGCGCCTCTGGAGTAGGCGAGGAGGGCGGCACAGGCGGTACTGCCGAGTCGGACACTGTTGGGAAAGGTCACGAAAAGCCTCCGCCCGTGGCGGTGGGAGGCGGGAAACCCAATTTGGCGGGTAGAGTCGGCGTCGCTAAATATACTCGATGGCGATCTGCGGTTGCGGCGAGTCGTCCCTCCAGGGTTGGTCTGCGGGACCTCGCGGAGAGTGCCGAGCGACCTTTCGTCCATGTGTCGTTAAAGCGGGCGAGCGGACCTTCGGCGAGGCCCTCCTTCTAGCGCCAATCTGTTAGAAACAACTTTTTACCGTGACCCGGGCGCGGCGCGAATCCGGGGAAGTCATCTCGATGCAGTTCGGGCCCGTCGTTGGCTCCTGCTCCCGCCTCCCGACCGCTCCTGGGCGAAGGCACGCTCCGGCCGCCGAGGCCTGCAGCAAGGCGGGTCGGAAGCTCCGCCCGCCCACTCCGTCGCTCAAGACAGCCCTCGCCCGTCGGCCGAGCTCCCCAGAGAGAATTGCCGGGTGTTCGAGTCTACTCACCTCTCGGAGTGTTCATCCTTCATGCCTGTCTTACCCATTCGGCTTAAATAGGTCGGACGGATGGCATGCTTCTGGCTGCGTCTGCGGGGGGCGTACGGGCCTGGCCTCGCAGGCCGGTGCCGTGGTCAACTTGGCGAGTAGTTGGGGCGATGCAGAGGAGAAGCGACGTCGGGCGATCAAATCGTGGGAGTAATGGAGCGTAGGAGGGGCAATGACGTCATCCGGGAGTACGACCCAAGACCAGGTGCCACATCATAGTTAATACCCCTAACAGCGGGTAAGTCCAATCTGTATGCTACTGCTCCGATGCGCTCCAAAATCTAGTAGGGTCCATAGAACCAAGGTAAAAGATTCATAGATGCTCTGGTCTCTAGATCATCTTACCAATCCCTCCTATTATCCTTAAGGAAGTCATTGGTCGGAAGTGAAATGGTCAAAAATTCAGCTTGCTCAGGTACTTGCGAAAGCACATCTGCAACAACATTCTCTTTCCCCTTTTCATAATCATATCCAAGAAGCTTTGTTACCCATTTTTACTGCTCAGGGGAAGATATCTTTTGCTCCAAGAAATATTTTAAGCTTTTATGGTCAATCTTGATTTGAAAGCATCGCCTGATCAAGTACGATCTCCATTTGGCCACCGTATGCACAATTGCGAGCATCTCCTTGTCGTAAATAGTTATCTTAAGATGGGAAGGAGATAATGCCTTATTGGTATAAGCGAGGGGGCAGCCATCTTGCATTAGTATAGCGCTAATTCTAATTCCAAAGGCATCGACTTTAATAATAAAAGTCTTGCTGAAGTCGGGTAACGCTAGTATGAGCATTATCGTCATTGCGGCTTTAAGTTTATCGAAGGTGGTGGTGGCTTTGTTCGACCATTAGAAAGTATCTTTTTTTAGCAAGGAAGTAAGAGGTGCACTAATCTTTCCATAGTTTTTCACAAACCTACAGTAGTAGCCTGTTAAACCGAGAAGGCCGCGTAGCGATTTTATGTTCCTTGGGGTTGGCCAATTCTGCATTGCTTCAATTTTGGAGGGGTCCACTGCTATGCCTTCCTCCGATATGATATGCCCAAGATATTCCATCTTCTATTAAAGAAAGTTGCACTTTGATTTTTTGACAACAAGAACATATTCTCACAAAATCGTCAAAATAAATCGTAAGTGCTAAAAATGACTTTCCAAAGAAGGACTATAAATAAGGATGTCATCGAAGAAAACCAGCACAAACTTACGAAGATAACTTTAGAAAATATCATTCATAAGGCTTTGTGAGGTGAAGGGAGCATTGGTGAGACCAAAGGGCATTACCAGAAATTCATAGTGACCGTTGTGTATTCGAAAGGCGATTTTCGGTATGTCTTCTTCGCACACTCGTATTTGATGATACTTGGATCGAAGGTCCAATTTTGTGAGGACTCGTGCTCCCTTTAATTCATCAAGAAATTCATCTACTACTGGAATAGGGTACCTGTCCTTGACGGTCAAGCCATTGAGAGCTCAGTAATTAATGCACATTTGTTATTTTTCATCCTTCTTTCGTACGAGGAGCACTAGTGAAGAGTAGGGGCTGCAACTTGACCAAATAACTCCTATTTCGAGCATCTCTTTTATAATCCTTTCTATTTCATTCATCTGGAGATGTGGATGCTGATATAATCGAGTATTTACTAGAGGTTTGCTCGGAAGAATTGATATACGATGATCATGCCGGCAGGAAGGAGGTAGGCTGTGCAATTTGTCAAATATATCTAAATATTCAGCAAGCAAGAGAAGTAAGTTTGGATCTTCAAATTCTATTGGCTCTCCCTTAGATTACTGCTCAAGTTGTACCAAAAAGCTACTGCATGCTTTGTGCAAAATTTTCTCATTTATTATGTGTAAATTATCGTTACGTCATCCCCACGTTTCCTGCACAGTATCACCTCTTTCCCTTTATCGTAAAATTTTATAATTAATTTCAAAAAATTTTAGAAAATATCACCTAATGTCATCAGCCATTCGATGCTGAGCACAACCTCATAATCATCAAGAGGGAGGAGGAAGAAATATACAATTATCTCTTGGTCCTGTAGCGATAGTTTCACTCGCGGGCACCTATGATCACACTTCAAAATTCGTCCGTTGGCGACCTTAACATCAAACCAGCTATAATTCTTAATAGGTAAGGACATCCAGATAGCAACCTTACTGTTCATAAAATTATTAGTGCTCCCATTGTCAATAAGAATGGTGATCGATTGTTACTTCATAAGTCCTCCCGCTTTCATTGTTTGCGGGTTCGCGTAACCGGCAAGGGCATGCATCGTAATATCAACCGACTGCTATTCTGCTAGTCATATGTGCTCTGCAAGCTAATCACATGAGTGATGACACTTGTGACCTAATATGCACTCTTTCTCTTTGCTTATTATTAGGCATTTTATCACTTTATCTTGCATGTTGTATATATTATGATGTCCTTAGATCTGTGTAATGGGAATCAGATCATGATGAGATCATGATAATAAGACCGATTCACCTTTAAACATATACCCTAAATAATCTTTGTCATAGGTTATTCAAGAGAGACATCGAGATAATTTGATAGACTGGTGTGCTGTATACCAGTCCATATGATAGAGGTGGCTGGTCTCATAGCTACTCATGTGGGGACACTAAGGGTACAGTCCAGGTGCTCATTGGAGAATGAGTTCACTGATTGATCTGCCTACGGAATGCTAGATGGTTATTGATACCTTACATCAGACAACGATTTCGTAGTCCCAATTGTGTATCTGGTCCTTAGACTTGAGACACCAAGGATGTCCTGTATGAGTACTCCACTCTTTGTTACTGGACTTATAGGTTTGGAAGGTTCTAGATCTAGTACAGCCAGTTATTGGAAGTGGTAGCCAACCATACGAGGGTTATTGAGTGTCAATAGAGGATCATCCACTTTTGGTATCATGAGAGAAATATCCCATGTATTCTTGCTTAAACAAATCCTTGGCCAAGGTTATTCGGATTGAGAGAGAAAGAATTCTCTAGGATAATCTGACAAGAGCAAGACTCGAGGAGAGACCGTATGAGCCTAACAGCACCATGCCCGATATAGGGTCTCTGAGATATTAGATGGATAAGGGACTATAGATATATAGTAACTGAGGACAGATAGGCCCAAAGGATTGGATTCCCTAGTATCGTCTGGGGGCTACAGCATAGTGGCCTAGTACGTCCGCAGTCCATGAGTTAGGTGAATTATTATAGAGATAATAATTCACTAAGTTAGAAGGAGTTCTAACAAGTATGACTTACAGCCAACTCGATATTGGAATTAGAGGGTCACACACATATGGTAGGTAGTGCGACGAGTAGAGGTTCGGATATAAGATATCCGTTGGAGCCTCTATCTTATTGGATATCCATTAAGCCCATGAATTATTGGATCCTAAGATGAGATCCAATAATTGCTAATAAGAGATTATTGGATAGAGACCCACTAATCCAAGAGGCTAGGGTAATTGGATGGAGATCCAATACCCAACAAGGCAAGATCCATTAAGGTTTACAAAGGGCCTCTATAAATAGGTGGGAACCAAAGCTCTATAGGCTAGGAGTTCTCTTTGGTGGCCACCTCTTGTTCTCCTCTCCCCAGAGAGGTGCATCATCGCAGTCCCTACCGTGTGGATACCGCTAGAGAGGAGGACACTTGACCTCCTTCATTCTTCCTACAGATCTATAGGGATTCAGGGATATACGATCTCCCTAGGTACTTTCTTTTACACATGCAGTTTTCATAGATTTGTTTTTGATGTACCAATCTTCGCATGGCGATGGAACCTTTCATGGAAATCTAAATTTTTTTAATTTTTTTTTATTCTTCCGCTACGCATGAGATGTTGCCCCCTGTGGATTTCCCAACATGTTCTTCATCCATGACCTCTTCCTCATGTTCTTGGGCCTCCTTCTCATCCATGTCTTCAAGAGGTTCAATCAGTACAAGGCAGCCCTTTTTACAGCGATGATCTCGGTTCCATGGCTTATGGCAATGCCAACAAAGACCCTTTGCTGATCGATCATATAGTTCTTCTCTTGTCAATTTTTTTGGCAGCGAAGGATGGCTAGGAGTAGAAGGGGGTTTATATGCTATAGGCCTAAGAGAGGTTCTCATCCTTCGAGCATCTTGTTTGAGCCATTCTTCTTGTATTCGGAAGAAAGAAATTACATCCATCACGGTACGGGGCTGCCGTGCCTTAACCTCCCCTTTTATCTCTTTTATTTCTGGCTTGAGTCCCTCGATGAATGTTCCTAATAGTTGATGGTTAGTCCAACTACAAGCAAGGTAGGATAGCTTCTCAAACCTAGTTTGGTACTCTTGAATCATAGAGGTTTATCGAATCTTTACGAGTTGGCCGTCGATATTTTCATACTCCATAGGTCCGAAATGGCTAAGCAATGCATTCTTAAATTGATTCCACATCAGAGTCCCATGATTGTATTTCAGCCAATTATACCATTGAATAGCATCTTCTTCAAGGTGGATGACAGCAATTTCCACCATAGCATCATCCGATGTTCGTTAGTAGTGAAAGTAACATTCAGCGTGCGAAATCTACCCCGCCGGGTCTCCTTCTTCCTATCGCGAGAAGTCCACCCTCATGCATGGCTAAAGCCTATCTGAGGGTTATCCCTCCTTCTCTAGAGGCCTCTATGAACTCTCTCCTCACTAAGATTTGATTGGACTCAGTGGTTGTCCAATTCTGAATTCTACAAACAAAGCGGGTAATTTGTCCTCCAAGCGTGATTCAAGCCATGATTCAATTCAAGATTCCCATGCTTCAAATTTAGCATCAATTGGATCTTGAGAAGTCATAGCATGTGCTTGGAGATCAGAGATGTCCTTGTCTTTTTTCTATTTATCGGTTAATGGCATGGGGTGGTGGAAGGTTCGAATAATAGATTGGTGATAGAAGGGTTCGACTATAATGGTT
Organism: Musa troglodytarum; assembly: GCA_023547065.1. Classification (NCBI taxonomy): domain Eukaryota; kingdom Viridiplantae; phylum Streptophyta; class Magnoliopsida; order Zingiberales; family Musaceae; genus Musa; species Musa troglodytarum. The sequence goes on from CP097508.1 coordinate 33,164,727, forward strand.
TACTGTCTTAGGCTATAGTTTTTGACGCTATTAGGATCATGAAAATAGGTTATGATTGCTGCATATGAAGGCTAGAGAAATGCCCTAAAGATGTCTTGGTTGGTGGCAGCAAGGTGGCTATGGTTTGGTAGGTTACGGAGAAGAAAAAGGGACAATGGTGCATCACCAGATTTTTTGCTGAAAAAATTCCAGCAGTAAAGTTGTAATTTTTTCTAGAAATTTTTAATAGAGATTCAAGTAAAACTCAAAGGGAATCTACTGGTAAGAGAGAGGTAATACTTTTAAAAATTTCATAGAAAGAAACGACAGCAAGAGGTTTGGCAAAATTGAGGATCACGGAGAGGTACTGCAACAGATTTTTACGTCTAAAGTGCAGCAGTTTGGACATAAAAGATAAGTGGTTTATATTGAGAATTTTTTAACAAAACTAAAGGAAAAAACTGCTATTAGTAAGTGTTAAAGCCATTGTAAATATTTTGTAGTGATTTGGATAGAAAAAATGCAGTAGCAAGATCAAATAGACAGTGCTATGCGGTTGGAATTTTGTAGTGCACCTTTCATTGTAGAGATGAAAACTTTGTAACGAAAAGTTTATACAGCAATATAGGAACGAATTTTTTAGATTTTTTTAATAAGGATAACTAAATTGCAGCACCAATAAGAAAGAAAACTAGAACTTGTTATAATTCACAGGGAGATCAAAGGATGATCTATGGTGCTATAGATGATGGCAGAATTCGACGATGATCTTCTAAGCAATTGTGGGAATTGCTTTGGGTAGTTACAGAGGGCTGGTGGATGGTTGTGGAAGGGCAGCGAGATGCCAAGAATGTTGCTCTAATACCAAGTGTTAGAACCCTTGCGGATTCTAAGCTTGGGGTTGATCTCTTTAGGGGATCGACCTCCTTGGAACTCTATAGGGGTTCCTCCCTCCAAGTTGCTGCTCAAAGGTTACTAAAAAAGATGATCTATTCATGATGAAAAGAGGGTGAATACATAGCTATTTATAGGACTTCTAAACCCCAACTCCTAATAGGACTCCTACTCGAGACTCCTACTTCTAACCAACTCCTATTTCTAATTAGGACTCCTTCTCTAGCAGGACTCCTAATTCTAATAGGACTCTTTCTCTAATAGGACTATTACTTCTAATAGGACTCCTTCTCTAAGAAGCAACCTAATCCGAACCTAGCCGGCCTCTTCACCTTTTTAATTGGGGTTGGCTAGATAGGATTTACATGAATGCTCTTATCAATGAAACTAAATTAGGACTCTCCTAACTAGAGTCCCAACAGATTAGGACTCTCCTAGCTAGAGTCCTATCAAGTGTGTGCGTGCCTGTAAGGGTTATCTCCTAAACCTGTCAAAAGAAGAAGGTGCTGAAAGGGACTTTGTCTTTGCCCATTGGAAGGAAGACAACTAATGGAAAGCCTGTTGGAAAATCCAAGGGGGAGACATCTCATGCACAACAAAAGAACAAAAAATAAAAAATCCTAGATTTTTACATAAAAAAAGTTCCGTCATCATGCGAAGATCGGTGCGTTTCAAAAATAAATCTCGGAAAACTGCATGTGTAAAAGAAAGATACCTAGGGAGATCGTATATCCTTGAATCCTTACAGATCTATAGGAGAGGATGAAGAAGATCAAGCATCCTCCTCTCTAGCAGTATCCACATGGCAAGGACTGCGACGATGCTCCTCTCTAGGGCAGAAGAGAATAGAAGGTGGCTACTAAGAGAACCCCAACCTATGGGCCTTCAATTCCCTCCTATTTATAAAGGCCCCCTATAAACCCTAATGGAACCTACCCTATTGGGTATTGGATCTCTATCCAATTACCCAAACCTCTTAGATTAATGGGTGTCTACCCAATAATCTCTTATTAGCTCTTATTGGATCTCATCTTAGAATCCAATAATTTAAGGGCTTATTGGATGTCCAATAAGATAGGGGCTCCGCCGGATATCTCATATCCGAACCTCTACTCATCGCAACACCTACCATATATGTGTAACCCTCTAGGCCCAATATCGAGCTGGCCATGAGTCATACTTGTCAGAACTTCTTTTGACTTAGTGAATTATTATATCCATAATAATTCACTAGATTCATCAACTACGGACGTACTAGGCCACTACGCCGCAGTCCTCAGACGATATAGGGGAATCCAATCCTTTGGACCTATCTGTCCTTAGTTATCATGTATCTATAGTCCCTTATCCATCTAATATCCTAGACACCCTATACCGGGCATAGTGCTGTCAGGCCCATACGGTCTCTCCTTGAGTCTCGCTCTAATCAAATTCTCCCAGAAAACTCTTTCTCTCTTAATCTGAATAACCTTGGCCAAGGATTTGTTCAAGAAAGAATACATGGGATATTCCTCTCATGATACCGAGTACGGATTATCCTCTATTGATACTCAATAGCCCTCGTAAGGCTGGCTACCACTCCCAATAACCAGTTGTACTAGATTTGAAACTTCCAAACCTATAAGACCGGTATCAAAGAGTGGAGTACTCATACAAGACATCCTTGGTGTCTCAAGTCTAAGGACCAGATATACTATTGGGACTACGGAATCGCTGTCTGACATGAGGTATCAATAACCATCCAACATTCAGTAAGCGAATCAATCAGTGAACTTATTCTCCAATAAGCACTTGTACTGTATCCTTAGTGTCTCCACACGAGTAGCTTTGAGACTAGCCACCTCCATCATATGGACAGGTATACAGCACACTATTCTATCTTGTTATCTCGATGTCCCTTTCGGGTAACCTATGACTGTAATAATTCACTCGACTCATCGGCTGTAGACGTACTAGGCCACTACACCGCAATCCCCAAACGATACAAGGGAATCCAATCTTTTGGACCTATCTGTCCTCAGTTACCATGTATCTATAGTCCCTCATCCATCTAATATTCCAGAGACCCTATACTGGGCATGGTGCTGTTAGGCCCATACGGTCTCTCCTCGAGTCTCGCTATTATCAGATTCTCCCGGAGAACTCTTTCTCTCTCAATCCGAATAACCTTGGTTAAGGATTTGTTCAAGAAAGAATACATAAGATATTTCTCTTATAATACTGAGAGTGGATGATCCTCTATTGGCACTCAATAGCCCTGGTAAAGTTGGCTATCACTCCCAACAACTAGTTATACTAGATCTGGAACTTCCAAACCTATAAGTCTGGTATCAAAGAGTGGAGTACTCATACAGGACATCCTTAGTGTCTCAAGTCTAAGGACTAGATACACTACGGGGACTACGGAATCGCTGTCTAACGTGAGGTATCAATATCCATCTAGCATTCCGTAAGCAGATCAATCAGTGAACTCATTCCCCAATGAGCACTCGTACTTTATCCTTAGTATCTCCACACGAGTAGCTATGAGACTAGCCACCTCTATTATATGGACATGTATACAGCACACCAGTCTATCTGATTATCCCGATGTCTCTTTCGAGTAACTTATGATCAAGATTATTTAGGGTTTGTGTTTAAAGGTGAATCGGTCTCATTATCGTGATCTCATCATGATCCGATTCCCATTGCACAGATCTAAGGATGTCACAATATATGCAACACGCAAGATAAAGTGATAAAATTCCTAATAATAATAAGCAAAAAGAAAGAGTACATATCAAGTCACAAGTGTCATCACTCATGTGATTGGCTTGTAGGGCACATATGACTAGCAATCTCTCATTTGACCTGAAGCCAATCACTTATGTATCTGACCCCCATCAGGCCTCTATGACGCTCAAAGATATCTTGAGACAATGGCTTGGTCAGTGGATCTGCAATGTTATCTTCGGATGGAACTCATTCCACTACTACATCTTTTCGGGCCACGATCTCTTTAATAAGTTGGAACCTCCTTAGAACACTTCTGATGAAACCCGGGTTCTCTTATTTGAGTAATCGCCCCATAGTTATTGTAATATAAGGGAATTAGCTCCTCCCTGTTCAACACAACCCCTAGATCTATGATGAACTTTTTCATCCAGACTCCCTCTTTTGTGTTAGGACTCTAGCTATGAGAGTCCTAATTTAGTTTCATTGATAAGGGCATTCATGTAAATCCTATCTAGCAGACCCCTATTAAAGAGGTGAAGAGGCCGACTAGGTTAGGGCTAGGTTCCTTCTTAAAAAAGGAGTCCTATTAGAGAAAGAGTTCTATTAGAAGTAGGAGTCATATTAGAGAGAGACTCCTATTAGAAGTAGGAGTCCTATTAAAGAAAGAGTCCTATTAGAAGTAGGAGTCCTATTAGGGAAAGAGTCCTATTAGAATTAGGAGTCCTACTAGAGGAGTCCTAATTAGAAGTAGGAGTTGGTTAGAAGTAGGAGTCTTGAGTAAAAGTTCGATTAGGAGTTGGGGCTTAGAAGCCCTATAAATAGTCATATATTCACCTACTTTTCATCATGAATAAATCAATCTTTTAGCAGCCTTTAAGTAGCAACTTGGAGGAAGGAACCCCTATAGAGTTCCGAGGCCAATCCCCTATAGAGATCAACCCCAAGCTTAGAATCCGCAAGGGTTCTAACACTTTGCTGCCTCTACTGCAACAATGTATTCCGCCTCTGTTGTCGAGTTAGTAGTAGTGTCTTGCTTGGAAATCTTCCAGCATACTACTCCTCCATTCAGGGTGAACACATACCCTGAATTAGACTTACTATCATTGACATCGGACTAGAAGCTCGAGTCCGTATAGCACTAAACCTTGAGGCTACTACCTCCATATACCAGTAAGAGATCCTTAGTCCTTCTCAAGTACTTAAGGATATATTTTACTGCTTTCTAATGCTCCAGGCCTAGATCTGCCTGATACCTGCTCGTGACACGCAAAGTATATGTCATATCAGGCCTGGTACATAGTATAGCATACATAATAGATCCTATTATTGAGGCATATGGTATCATATCCATGTGTGCCCTTTCTTCAGGAGTCTTTTGGGACATACTCCTAGAAAGTGATATTCCATGTCTCATTGGTATGAGACCTCTCTTGGAATTTTTCATGCCAAACCTTTTGACAATGGTGTCTATGTACTTGGACTAGGATAAGCTAAGCATCCTTTTGAATCTATCTCTATAGATCCGTATCCCCAATACATAGGATGCTTCTCCTAAGTCCTTCATGGAGAAGTGTCAAGATAGCCAAGCCTTTACTGTAGAGAGTATTCCTACATCATTCCCAATGATTAGAATGTCATCCACATATAATACGAAATAAGTGATAGCGCTCCCACTTACCTTCTTGTACACACAAGATTTATTTTCGTCCTTAACGAAGTCATAATATCTGACTGCCTCATCAAATCTTATGTTCAAACTTTAAAAAGTTTGCTTCGATCCATAGATGGACCTAAGCAACCTTCACACATTGTCTGAGTTATCCATAGACACGAATCTCTCAAGTTGTATCATATACACCTCCTCCTCGAGGTTGCCATTGAGGAATACGGTTTTGACATCCATCTGCCAGATCTCATAATCATAGTGTGCTACAATAGCTAATAGAATTTGAATGGATTTTAGCATGGCTACGGGTGAGAAAGTTTCATCATAGTCAGTACCTTGCCTTTGACGATACCCCTTAGCCGCTAGCCTTGCTTTATAGGTCTCTACCTTTCCATCTACTATAATCTTTTTTTTGAAGATCCACTTGCAACCAATAGGTACAATACCCTCGGGTGAAACAACTTGGTTCCAAACCTTGTTGGAGTACATGGAATCTATTTCTGAATTCATGGCTTCTTGTTATTTCCTAGAGTCTATGCTCATAATAGCCTCCTCGTAGTCTGAGGATCAATTCAACATCCTCTCTTCTCATATGTCCCACATATCTCTCAAGAGGATGGGATACTCTACTAGACCTACGTAAAGTTGAAACTTATGTGCCAGGTACTTGAATAGATTTTGGCTATGGAATAGTACTTGAGCTAGGTTCTCCAACCTCATTCAACTCTATCATCCTCTCACTGTCTCCACCAAGAATGTGTTCCTTCTCAAGGAACACTACTCTCTTGGCTACAAAGAACTTTTGGTCCTCACGGTGTTAGAAATAATACCCACAAGTTTCCTTAGGGTATCCCATAAACTTGCACCGCTCTGTCCTGGATTCCAACTTGTTGAGGTTGTGTCTCTTGACGTGGGCAATGCACCCCTAAATCTTAACAACCTTAAGATCGAACTTCTTCCCATTTTATATCTCATATAGAGTAGAGACTACTGACTTAGTTAAAATTTTATTCAGAAGGTAAGCTGTGGTCTCTAGGGCATATCCCCAGAATGAGATGGGTAGTTCGGTGAAACTCATCATGGAATGCACCATGTCTAACAGTGTGCGATTCCTCCTTTCTGATACACCATTAAGCTGTGGTGTACAAGGAGGTGTCCACTAGGATAAAATCCCATGGTCTTTAAGTAACTGGGTGAACTCTGTACTCAAGCACTCACCTCCTCAATCTGATCAAAGGGTTTTAATATTCTTTCTAGTTTGGTTCTCCACTTCATTCTTATATTCCCTAAATTTATCAAAAGCCTCAAACTTGTACTTCATAAAGTACACATGTCCATATCTTGAGAAATCATCAGTGAAAGTAATGAAGCAAGAATAACCACCTTTGGCATGAGTCGACATGGGACCACATACATCACATGTATGAGTTCTAGCAACTCAATGGCTCTCTCTCTCTAGTTCTACTAAATGGAGAGTTGGTCATTTTTCCCGAAGGCAAGGTTCGCAAGTCACATATGACTCATAGTCAAATGGATTTAGATATCTATTCTTTAATAACTTTTGAATCCTTCTCTCATGGATGTGACCTAGCCTACAATGCCATAAATATACAGTGTTCACCTATTCTCGTTTCCTCTTAGACTCACTTACACTCATGATGTGTGTAGAGCTATATCTAGAATAAATAAACCATTATGCAATGTTCCTCTCGTGATGATTTTATCATCTAATGCTATTGAACAACCATTGTTCTCAAAAACTAATTTATATCCACTAATTGTCAAACATGAAATGAAAATAATATTTTTGATAATAGAAGGAAAATAATAGCATGCATCTAATGTAATAAGAGCTCTACCAGGCAGATGTAAAGTGACCTTGCCAAGAGCCATTGGAGCAACCTTTGCTACATTGCCCATTTTAAGATCCATCTCGCCTCTCTTCAATCTCCTAGGTCCTACCAGAACCTGCAATGAATTGCAGCTATGATAAGCACTTCTGATATCCAATACCCATATGTTATCATAAGATTCTGACAATTGGAGACTGATCATGAATGTACTTGAAGCTTCTCCAAGCTTCTGTTTCGCCCTCTCTGCAAGGTACTCTTTGTAGTTCCTCTTCCAGTGCCCATCTTTGCTGTAGTGGAAGCACTGGCCTTTGTCCTTTATTGGGTCTTTCTTGGCAACCTTTGCCTTATCCATTTTGCCCTTGCCCTTGCCCTTCTTAAGTGACTTCTTAGTCTTCCTTATCTTTTTGGTCTCACCAGCATAGAGAACTGGCTTCTCTTTTTTAATGGTGCTCTCTGCTTCTCTCAACATATTGAGAAGTTTTGGGAGGGTCACCTCAAGCTTGTTCACATTAAAATTCATTATAAACTGATAAAAGGAATCTGGTAGGGACTGAAGCATAAGATCCACACACAAGTTATTCTCTTTGACTATTACTAGGCCTGTGAGTTTCTCGATCCACTCCATTATCTTAAGGACATGGTTCTGAACTGGTGTCCCCTTAGTCATCCTAGCACGAAAAAGACTATTTGATATCTCATATCATTGAGTTCTTCCATGTTCCTCAAATAGTTTACGAAGATGAAGGAGTATGGAATTATCATCCATATTTTCATGTTGTCTTTGTAACTCAGTAGTCATAGAGGCCAACATATAACATTGAGCAAGAGTGGAATCATCTATGTACTTTACATAACAAGCAATCTCATCCTCACTTGCCCCTTCGTTGGGTGTAGGGATCATTGTATCAAGGACGTACGTGATTTTCTGTCATGAGAATGATTCTCAGATTACGAAGCTAATCCATTCAATTTAGACCAGTGAGGCGGTTGGCATCAAGTATGCCACATAAAGGATTTGAAAGTGATGTTTTTCTGAAATTAAAGATGTAGCAGAAATAAATAACATGCAGACTTTACAAAAATTAAATAATTAAGATAAGGACTTCTATCTTAATGTTTACCCACTAATTTTTTGTGAGACACACAACACCCTCTGGTATGTGAATTGAAGACCCTAGAGAGGATCGGGATCTAATCGACATCTTAACATAACCTCGAGAGACTTGACCAATTACGTTAAGCCCATAAAGGTAGGCAACTCTTGTCAATCACAACTCCTTATGATTCCCATCCTATTCGACCTCCGAACCACCATGGCCTCGAGGGACTTGACCAACCATGATGTTTAGTTAAGTCATCACCATTATTACAAGATGAGTCTGATTTAATGATATACTCTCGAGTGACTCGACCAAGCATACCATATCCTTAGGTCACCGGTGGCATCTCTATGTCATAGATAAGATAGCGAAACATGATATAGGTGAGTCTCGAGGGACTCGACCAACTCAACCTACACCGGGAATCGGTTCCTACTTATAACGATGGAAGGCCACGTGGGTCAATCTAATTGCCTCACGTTTACCAACTTAATATTATTAATAGAGAAAATTTTTTATTTAGTCTCCTAACATAATGTGTCACACATATACATATTGAATATATATATATATATCTACATCGCATGCAAATATATATACATATCTAGTAGGTGTATTATCAATCACACTACATGAGCAATCACACCAGATGATCATGGACCACATCCTAATATGATTAGGCCCAAGCTAGTGGGCCCAATCACTCACATCAAGATCTATTTATGCATCGACACCTCTCCATGCCTTGTGATTGTCCATCTCACTTTATCGGTTCCGTTGGCATCTCTATACATCTCCATGTGTTGGATCGTCTGTTTCAGCCTCATGGGTCCCGTTATTGCTTCCACGCTCCCACTGTGCCTCCTTATATAATTACAATAAATTACAAGCACGTAGGCCCGACAATGAACAAGAAAAATAGAGGCTCACAAGCCCCAAAAATAATAATCACATGTACACACATCAAATCACAAGGTCCATTATCATCTGTCCCCATCATACATCACATGTATATGTTATTATATAGGACTACTAAATAAATAATAATAGTTAATTAAATATTTTAATTAATTAATATTTTCTAAAAATAGGGATATATAAGAAATTTTTTTTAATTTTGAAGGGTATTTTGGTCATTCGATCAAAGAGGACAAAATTAGAATTTCTAAAATTTCCAAGGGCAAAACTATCTTTTGCTTAAAAAGCCCTAATTCCTCCCTGCTTTTCTACGATATGCCCGCCGCCACCCTATCGGTGGCGACCACTACGTAGTGAGCACGTCGGCCACTCCCCGCGAGCACCGCCCTTGCGGGTGCGCACCGCTGCGGGCTGGTCACCTGTAGGTGGGCACCCCTGCGGGCTTTGTGCCCCAGGCAACGATTGCCCTTGGGGGCGAGGCTGCCACTGCGGGCACGCACCACCCCTATGGGCTCTTCTGCACACGGGGGCAGCGTTTGTAGGCTGCCGCATGCAGAGTTGCCCTGACGGGCACCGCCCGCCCATTCGGACATGTTGCCCCACAAGGGTTGCTACTGCGGGTGGGCTGACGGCCACTTACCTACATGCCCTATGCCCGCAGCCGCCACCATCACCGGTGCACGTTGCAAGTAGCCTCGCGACTGTTGTGTGAGTACAGTAAGGGTAGCAACAGTTGCTACCCTTCCTCGTCTTTTGCGCCAATGATTTTAACGATAAAAGTTATTGTAAATCACAGCACATGTAGTTTAAGGTCCAATTTTCACACGAACAACCTAGCTCTGATACCACTATTGAAAAATCCAATGGGGTGACATCTCATGCGTAGTGGAAGAACAGAAAACAAAAACCCTAGATTTTTGTAAACAAAGTTCCGTCGTCGTGCAAAGATCGATGCACTTTAAAAACAAATATCCAAAAACTGCATGTGTAAAAGAAAGATACCTAGGGAGATCATATATCTCTGAATCTATACAGATCTGTAGGAGAGGATGAAAAATGTCAAGTGTCCTCCTCTCTAACAGTATCCACATGGTAGGAACTACGACGATGCTCCTCTCTTGGGCAGAGGAGAATAGAAGGTGACTACTGAGAGAACCCCAGCCTATGGGCCTTCAATTCCCTCCTATTTATAGAGGCCCCCTGTAAACCCTAATGGATCCTACGCTATTGTGTATTGGATCTCTATCCAATTATCCAAGCTTTTTAGATTAATGGGTCTCTACCCAATAATCTCTAATTAACTCTTATTGGATCTCATCTTAGGATCCAATAATTCAGGGGCTTAATGGATATCTAATAAGATAGGGGTTCCGACGGATATCTCATATCCGAACCTCAACTCATCGCAACACCTACCATATGTGTGTGACCCTCTAGGCCCAATATCGAGCTGGCCATGAGTCATACTTGTTAGAACTCCTTTTGACTTAGTGAATTATTATCTCCATAATAATTCACCCAGCTCATCGACTACGGACGTACTAGGCTACTACGCCGCACTCCTTAGATGATACAAGAGAATCTAATTCTTTGGACCTATCTGTCCTTAGTTACCATGTATCTATAGTCCCTCATCCATATAATATCCCAGAGACCCTATATCGGGCATGATGCTGTCAGGCCAATACGGTCTTTTCTCGAGTCTTGCTCTTATCAGATTCTCCTAGAGAACTCTTTCTCTCAATCCGAATAACCTTGGCTAATGATTTGTTCAAGCAAGAATACATGGGATGTTCCTCACATGATACCGAGAGCGGATGATCCTTTGTTAATACTCAATAGCCCTCAAAAGGTTGGCTACCACTCCCAATAACCGATTGTACTAGATCTGGAACTTCTAAACCTAGAAGTTCAGTATCAAAGGGTGGAGTACTAATACAGGACATCCTTGGTGTCTCAAGTCTAAGCACCAGATACACTATTGGGATTACAGAATCGCTGTCTAACATGAGGTATCAATAACCATCTAGCATTCTGTAGGCAGATCAATTAGTGAACTTATTCTCCAATAAGCACCTGTACTATATCCTTAGTGTCTCCACATGAGTAGCTTTGAGACCAGTCACCTCCATCATATGGACAGGTATACAGCACACCAGTCTATCCGATTATCTCGAAGTCCCTTTCGAGTAACCTATGACCGGGATTATTTAGGGTTTGTGTTTAAAGGTGAATCAATCTCATTATCGTGATTTCATCACGATCCTATTCCCATTGTACAGATCCAATGACATCACAATATATGCAACACGTAAGATAAAGTGATAAAATTCATAATAATAATAATAAGCAAAAAGAAAGAGTGCATATTAAGTCACAAGTGCCATCACTTATGTGATTGGCTTACAGGGCACATATGACTAGTAAAGTCGGTGCCCTCAAGAGAAGAGGAATCGGGAGTAGTCATAAGTCGTATGACCGAACCACTATAAAATCAGGTTTGAACTTTTATTCTTGTTTATCTTTGCTGTAACCCTTTACCTTACTATAATTACTTGAATCTTTCTCATTCTTACGAATGGCTTCAACTTTACATCTTTCCAATATGCTTAATTGAATTCTATTTTCATCGAAATGTATTTTTATCGTACAAAGTTTCTAAAAGTGTTTTAAATCATTGAAATTTATTGTTTTTAACCACTACACTAATTCATCCCCCCCCTAGTGTTGCTCTAGATCCCAACAACAATAAAAGGAGTTCAAACTCATTCTTCTTTGAAGAATTTTTGTGCCAACACTGCATTTTTTTTCAAATTAAACCTAAGTGCATTAATGAAGCCTTGAAAGATTTAACTAAGTGCATTAAAGAATCATCTGATTCTTGGGTTATCACAATGCAAGAGGAGTTAAACCAATTTGAGAGGAATGAGGTGTGGAAGCTTGTTCCTAGACCTAGTGACCATTTAGTTATTGATACTAAATGGGTCTACAGAAATAAGCAAGATAAATTTGGTATCGTGGTTAGAAACAAGGCTAGATTAGTGGCCAAGGGTTTCAACTAAGAAGAAAGCCTCGACTACAAAGAAACCTTCGCTCCTGTGGCAAGATTAGAAGCCATAAGGATGCTCCTTGCCTATGCTAGTAGTAATAATTTTAAGTTGTTTCAAATGAATATTAAAAGTGCTTTCTTAAATGGCTTTATTTCCGAAGAAGTGTATGTTGAACAACCACCCAGATTTGAAATTTTTTTTTTCTAATCAGGTTTTTAAATTGACTAAGACTTTGTATACATTAAAACAAGCCCCAAGGGCTTGGTATGAGAGACTTAACTCTTTTCTTATTTCAAATAATTTCACTAAAGGCAAGATCGACACTACATTGTTTATTTAATATTTTTAAAATAATTTTCTTATTGTTCAAATTTATATTGATGATATTATCTTTGGTTCTATAAATAAATCACTATATGAATCATTTGCCAAGTGTATGAGTCATGAGTTTGATATGAGTCCAATGGGTGAACTAACCTTCTTTTTAGGATTGTAAATTAAACAACTTAGTGATGGTATATTTCTTAATCAAACTAAATATGCATTAGATTTGTTAAATCGATTTAACATGGATGGTTCAATGGTCATAAACACTTATATGAGCATCTTCACTAAGTTAGACATGGATAAAAGTGGAGAAAATTTTGATCAAAAAATATATAGAGGAATGATAGATAGTTTACTTTACCTCACCGTAACTAGACCGGATATCATGTTTAGTGTAGGACTTTGTGCTAGATTTCAAGCTAATCCTAAGTTATCTCATCTTAAAGTCATTAAAAGAATCCTTAAATATCTTAAAGGAACTCCTAATCTAGGATTATGGTATCCAAAATTTGATAACTTTGATTTAATAGCTTATGCAGATGCGGATTTTCCCGAATATAGAATAGATAAAAAAGTACATCCGGAACATGTCAATTTTTAGGACATGCACTTGTTTCTTGGACTTCCAAGAAACAAAACTTGATTGCACTATCTATGGCCGAAGCCAAATACATAGCCGCAAGTGTCTGTTGTGTACAAGTTGTTTAGATGAAAAATACATTAGAAGACTATAGAATTCATTTAAAGAATATTCTCATAAAATGTGATAACACAAGTGCTATTTGTTTAACCAAAAATCTCATTCAACACTCTAGAACTAAGCATATTGACATTAGATATCACTTTATACGAGATCATGTCAATAACAATGATGTTACTCTAGAATTTATTGATATAAAACAATAATTAGCGGACATCTTCACAAAACCTTTAAATGAAGAATAATTTGACTTCATTAGAAGAGAACTAAGCATGCTAAATTGTCCTAATGCATGAGGTTGTTGTATGTTTCTTTTCAAAAAATTTCAACTTCGTATGATCTTTTTCGGATTTCATGAACTTATCTTAATCCTTCACCCATCATGGAATTATCTTTTTGGATTTTGTATTATCTTATGACATCTTTCGATCTTATATTTTTAATGGAACTTTCATTTTATCTTGGATTGATTCTCTTGTTTTATCTATTGAAGAATTTAGCATCATATACATGACTCTCGATTGATGATTTTTAATTGATATCATGCCCTTTTAATGACTTAGTAAATTTGATTCTATCGTTTTTATCCTCCCTCTACTTCTATTGGCATGAATGAATGGATTTCATTATTTATTTTTCTTACACTTTTGTGTCATTTGAAGTTTGATAATTATAACACTTGGAACTATTCTTCCATTCATAATTTTGTCATAAAATTTGCATGAAAAGAAGAAGCTCTCAAAATTCCTATAGCTTAAACACTCTCTTTGGATTTTATTCATGTGAATTTGATGAATTCTTAACTCTTGTGCAAATTTCTACGTCTTGAGCCTTTATGACTTGATTGGTTATTTTCCACTTAATGAATGAAAATGCCAAGTTAGCCTTTTATGAAATTTTTGATGATGATGTGTTTCACTTCATAAATTTTTTATGGAAATGCTAAGTTGGCTTTTATGAATTTTTAATGTTTGCAAACATCATCATGACTCCTATCATGAGTTTTGAGCTTGACTGATCTCTCTTTTCTTCCTCACGAATTTCTCTTAAATGAATGTCATGAGCTCTTGATGATATTTTTATGAATTTTGGCTTCAATGATCTATCTTTTCCACTTTATGATTTTATTTCTATAGCTTGAATTTTCAATCAAATTGCCTCTTGATCTTTTCATCTCAATCTTTCTTGAACGAACATTCATAATTCTTATCATGAGTTTTATGAATTTTATATTCAAATGATCTCTTTTCTAACTCACTAATTTCTTTTGGTAGAAACGATTCTTGTACGTCATTTTTAATGACTTGAATGATTCACTTTTATACTTCAAGAATTATTATGTAGAATTAACTCTTAATGCTGAATTTTTCATGTTTGAATATTTCATAAGCTCTTAGAAATTCTTATGAATATTTTGCTTCAATACTCTATCCCTTCTACTTTACGATTTTATGATATGAATTTTTCAATAGAATGCCCATTTCCTTGATGGATTTATGGCATCAAGGCCCATTTCTTTTTTGTTGATGACAAAGGGGGAGAAAAATGTGGCAAGTTGAATTAATGACTTGATGAAATGACAAATGCCTTGTATGTATCGTATTGCAATGTATCGCAATTGCCATGCTTTCTATCGAAAATTGATGGCTATCTTTAAAAGCATCTCAATGTATCATAGTTATATGTAGCATATCGCAATTGTATTGGAATGTATCGTAAATGGCTCATGCATGCTTAAAATGTTAATTTTTGTAAGATCGTTATCGTATCATGTTTAAATTTGGTATCTTCCATTGATATGATAAGTTATCATTTTGTTTGAATGATGTATCATAAAATGATATCATGCTTTGGATTTGTAAATCTTATTTTGATATCATTTGATTCTTACTATATTTCAAAATTATAGTTGGTTTCATTTGTCGAAATGATGACTGGCTATTATCATTCAACATTGAACTTGAAATTAGATGTCATACATTGACATCATTTTCAAAAAATATAAAGTTTCATATTTAGGGATAAAAAATCATGCTTGTTGAGCATGTCAATAAGTTCAAATGTATATAACTTATCGGTTTCGGCTTGAATTCAAGGAGATTGAATTCAAGTGTTTCCTTTCTCAAAATATGGCATATAGATAGAGGGAGTTAAGGTTAACTCCATCATCAATTGATTGTCATCATAAAAAAGGGGAAGATTATTGAATCTCGAATTTTGATGATGAAGTCAATTGATAGGTTATTTGATCTAATCCATATTATTAAGATAAATGTGCAGGATTAACTACAATAACAATGAAGACATAAAGTAAATTACTGGAGTCAAATACGTTGGGAGTTCGAGAGTCCATCGGAAGTTCGAAGGTTCGTCAGAAGTGCTGTCGGAACTAACGAAGAATGATTCGAAGACTTGCCGAAGGAGTGTCGGAAGTTCGCAGGAAGATTTGTGAGAGGTTCACAGAGCTCACCGACATGGTAAAAAGCTTTCCAAATAGACTCGTCAGAACTCACCGTAAAGTACGAGAGCTTGCTAGGAGTCCACCGGAAGACTGTCCGAGGGTTTGTCGGAAATCCTTCGGAAGCTCACCAAAAGAAGACTCGACGTCGTCGAATTGTATTTTACTTAGAATATGTTTTCAATTTCGTAGTTAGCATGTAATTAGGGTTAGGATCAGGTAATAATCCTTTAACCCTGGCAGGGGCCAATTGGGCCCATAATTTAAGTGGATTAGGTCGGATTTAAGGCCCAACCAAGTTTGTTGGACCTGTCTAGCGGTGGCACCACCAGACCAGGGCAGTGGCATTATTGGAAAATCCAAGGGGTGACATATCATGTGTAGCAAAAGAATAAAAAATAAAAATCCTAGAATTCTATGAAAGGTTTCATCATCGTGCGAAGATCAGTGCATGAAAAATAAATCTGCGAATCCGAAAACTACATGTGTAAAAAAAAGTACCTAGGGAGATCGTATATCCCTGAATTCCTACAGATCTATGGGGTGGACGAAGGAGGTCAAGCATCTTCCTCTCTAGCTATTTCCACATGGCAATGACTACGACGATGCTCCTCTCAAGAGAGAGGAGAATAAGAGGTGGCCACCAAGAAAAATCCCAGTCTATGGGCCTTTGGTTCCCTCCTATTTATAAAAGTCCCCTGTCAACCTTAATGGATCTAGCCCTATTGGGTATTGGATCTCTATCCAATTAACCAAGCCTATTAGATTAATGGGTCTCTACCCAATAATCTAGCTCTTATTAAATCTCATCTATGGGATCCAATAATACAGGAGCTTATTGGATATCTAATAAGATAGGGGCTTCGGTGGATATCTTATATCTGAACCTCTACTCGTCGTAACACCAACCATATGCATATGACCCTCTAGTCCCAATATCAAGCTAACCGTGAGTCATACTTGTCAGAACTCCTTCTGACTCAATGAATTATTATCTCCATAATAATTCACTCGATTGTTAGAACCCTTGTGGATTCTAAGCTTGGGGTTGATCTCTTTAGGGGATCGACCTCCTTGAAACTCTTTAGAGCTTCCTTCCTCCAAGTTGCTGCTCAAAGGCTACTAAAAAGATGATCTATTCATGATAAAAAAAAAGGGTGAACACATGGCTATTTATAAGGCTTCTAAACCCCAACTCCTAATAGGACTCCTACTCAAGACTCCTACTTCTAATCAACTCTTACTTCTAATTAGGACTCTTCTAGTAGGACTCCTAATTCTAATGGGACTCTTTCTCTAATAGGACTCTCACTTCTAATAAGACTTCTTCTATAAGAAGCAACTTAATCCTAACCTAGCCAGCCTCTTTACCTCTTTAATAGGGGTGGGCTAGATAGAATTTATATGAATGCCCTTATCAATGAAAGTAAATTAGGACTTTCCTAGTTAGAGTCCCAACAGATTAGGACTCTCCTAGCTAGAGTCCTAATAGATTAGGACTCTCTTAGCAAGAGTGCCAATAGATTAGGACTCTCCTAGCTAGAGTCCTAACAGACCCACCATTTTCAAATCAGCCTTGTCCTCGAGGCTGACATTCCCTGAATTTTGAGAATTTGATCTTCAAGTCATCATAGTTCTCCCAAGTGGCATCTTTTGCTAGTAGGTCCGCCCATTGTATTAGCACCTCAGTAGTGGGTCGTCGTCATCGAGTCACAATCCGTTGATCAATAATGGCACTCAGTTGGGCTTGGAGCACTCCTTGGGTAGTCATATTTGGTAAATGGCTTTGAGCTGTCTCATTTTATCCCAATTTAGGTTTCAAACATGACACATGGATGACTGGATGGATTCTAGAGCTGGTGGGTAAGTCCAATCTGTATGCTACTACTCTGATGCACTCTAAAATCTGGTGGGATCTATAAAACTGAGGTAAAAGGTTCATAGATGCTCTGGTCTTCGGATCATCTTGCCATTCCCCCCTATTATTCTCAAGGAAGTCGGTCGGAAGTGAAATGACCGAAAATTCAGCTTGCTCAAGTAGCCGTAAAAGAGCATATGCAATAACATTCTCTCCCCCTTTTTCATAATCATATCCAAGAAGTATTGTTACATATTTTTGCTACTCGGGGGAAGATATCTTTTGCTCCAAGAAATATTTTAAGCTTTTATGGTCAATCTTGATTTGAAAGCATCGCCCAATCAAGTACGATCTCTATTTGGCCACCGCATGCACAATTACGAGCATCTCCTTGTCGTAAATAGTTATCTTGAGATGGGATGGAGATAACACGTTACTAGTATATGCGAGGGGGCGGTCATCTTGCATTAGTACAATACTAATTCCAATTCCAGAGGTATTGGCTTCAATAATAAAAGTCTTGCCAATGTCGGGTAATGCTAGTATGGCCGTTATCGTCATTACGGCTTTGAAGGTGGTGGTGGCTTTGTTTGACCATTGGAAAGTATCTTTTTTCAGCAAGGAAGTAAGGGGTGCATAGATCTTTCTATAGTTTTTCACAAACCTGCGGTAGTAGCCTGTTAAACCGAGAAGGCCGCGTAGCGATTTTATGTTCCTCGTGGTCGGCCAGTTCTGCATTATTTTAGTTTTGGAGGGGCTAACTAGCCTATCAACTTCATTTTGGCCTATCAACCATTAGCCAAAATGCTTAAGCTGAAGTTGTTAGTAGTACAATCATCAGGCCCATGAAAGCCAATCTTAGTCCCACCCACTTCCGATGTGGGACTATTGGACTAACTAGGGGTGTTACACCACTACCACACCTTTCTCTGATATGATACGCCCAAGATATTATACTTGGATTTTTTAACAACAAGAATGTGTTCTCGCAGAATTTTCAAAACAAGTCGTAAGTACTGAAAATGACTTTCCAGAGAAGGGCTGTAAATAAGGATGTCATCGAAGAAAACCAACATAAACTTACGAAGATAACTCCGGAAAATATCATTCATAAGGCTCTAGAAGGTGGAGGGAGCATTGGTGAGACCAAAGGGCATTACCAAAAATTCGTAGTGACCGTTGTGAGTTTGAAAGGTGATTTTCGGTATGTCTTCTTCGCACACTCGTATTTGATGATACCCGGATTGAAGGTATAGCTTTATGAAGACTCGTGCCCCCTTTAATTCATTAAGTAATTCATCTACTACTAGAATAGGGTACTTGTCCTTGATGGTCATGCCATAGAGAGCTCGGTAATCAATGCCCATTCGCCATTTTCTATCCTTCTTTCGTACGAGGAGCACTAGTGAAGAGTAGGGGCTGCAACTTGGCCGAATAACTCCTGTTTCAAGCATCTTTTTTACAATCCTTTCTATTTCATTCTTTTGGAGATGTGGATGCCAATATGGCTAGAGGTTTGCCCGGAAGACTTGATATACGATGATCATGCCAACGGGTAGGAGGTATGATGCACTTGGATATCATACCTTGTGTGTTACATATATTGTGATGTCCTTGGATCTGTGCAATGGGAATTGAATCATGATGAGATCACGATAATAAGACCGATTCACCTTTAAACATAGACCCTAAATTATCCTGGTCATAGGTCACTCGAGAAGGACATCGAGATAACTGGATAGACTGGTGTGCTATATACCTGTCCATATGATGGAGGTAGTTGGTCTCATAGCTACTCATGTGGAGACACTAAGGGTATAGTGCAGGTGTTCATTGGGGAATGAGTTCACTGATTGATTTGCCTACGGAATGCTGGATGGTTATTGATACCTCACGTTAGACAGCGATTCCGTAGTCACAGTAGTGTATCTGGTCCTTAGACTTGAGACACCAAGGATGTCCGGTATGAGTACTCCACTTTTTGATACCAGACTTATAGGTTTAGAAAGTTCTAGATCTAGTACGATCGGTTATTATGAGTGGTAGCCAACCTTACGAGGGCTATTGAGTGTTAATAGAGGATCATCTGCTCTCGGTATCATGAGAGAAATATCCCATGTGTTCTTGCTCGAATAAATCTTTAGCCAAGATTATTCGGATTGAGAGAGAAAAAGTTCTCCGGGAGAATTCGACAAGAGCAAGACTCGATGAGAGACCGTATGGGCCTGACAACACCATGCCCGGTATAGGGTCTCTAGGATATTGGATGGATGAGGGACTATAGATACATGGTAATTGAGGACAGATAGGTCCAAAAGATTGGATTCCCCTGTATCGTCTAGGGACCGCGGCGTAGTGGCCTGGTACGTCCGCAATCGATAAGTTAGGTGAATTATTATAGAGATAATAATTCACTAAGTTAGAAGGAGTTCTAACAAGTATGACTCATGGCCAGCTC
This sequence comes from Musa troglodytarum, assembly GCA_023547065.1. Taxonomy (NCBI): domain Eukaryota; kingdom Viridiplantae; phylum Streptophyta; class Magnoliopsida; order Zingiberales; family Musaceae; genus Musa; species Musa troglodytarum. Next base: position 33,184,703 of record CP097508.1, read on the forward strand.
GATATTGGGCCTACAGGGTCACACACATATGGTAGGTGTTGCGACGAGTAGAGGTTCGGATATGAGATATCCGTTGAACCTCATATCTTATTGGATATTCATTAAGCCCCTGAATTATTGGGTCCTAAGATGAGATCCAATAATTGCTAATAAGAGATTATTGGGTAGAGACCCACTAATCCAAGAGGCTTGGGTAATTGGATGGAGATCCAATACCTAATAGGGCAAAAGATCCATTAGGGTTTTCAAGGGGCCTCTATAATAAGAGAGAACCAAAGCTCTATAGGCTGAGGGTTTCTTTTGGTAGCCACCTCCTGTTCTTCTCTCCCCAGAGAGAGAGGTGCATCGTCGTAGTCTATGTCATGTGGATACCGCTAGAGAGGAGGACGCTTGACCTCCTTCATCCTTTCTTATAGATCTGCAGGGATTCAGGGATATACGATCTCCCTAAGTACTTTCTTTTGCACGTAAAGTTTTTCGCGGATTTGTTTTGAAGCACCGATCTTCACACGACAACAAAAACTTTATACAGGAAATCTGAGGTTTTTTGTTTTATGTTCTTCCGCTGTGCATGTGATGTCGCTCCCCTGACGGATTTTCCAACAGTCATCTTTTTTATTTCATAAATAAAGCTTTCATGAACTTCCTCCTATCTCAGTTTGATATTCTTGCTTTGTGAATTTTTGAATTGGTATCAAACTCGATTCTATTGTTTGATGAATGTTTGAATTGGTATTATACACGTTTGATGATGTTTGACACCTTTTTGGATTCTTGAATCCTCCCTTTATTCATGAATTTTCACTCATGAATCCTTGTGTTTCACACTTGTGAAGTTTTAATAAGAAATGAATTTTAATGACTTAGAAATTTTTGCAAAGACTATGAATTTATTTAATAGAAAGGACATTCACGAACTTTACTTCATGAAAATATCACTTTCGGATCTTATTTGACTCTTGTGTAAATTCTTGCAAAATGATATATGTGACATTCACGGATTCTACGAAATGATATATATTAGCTCTTGATAAACTCAATTGCTTTCATGATTTACTTTTCATATTTTTATGAATTTTTGACAAATTACTCTCGTGATTCACAGACTTCTTCTCTTTATACATATCTTTATATCATGAGTTCTTTATGAAAAGAAGAAGTTTCTATGAATTTTTAATAGCTTGAATGCTATCCTTTTTCTTGAATTCAATATAGATTTCATTCACTTCTCTAAATGTGAATTTAATGATTTTCTTGCTAAAAATGATGTATGAACTTTTAAGTATAGAAACATCATTTACATCATTCATGAATGGACATTCATGATTCTTGTATAAATTTTGTGCCATGAGTTTTTTTGAATTTTTCATGACTTAAATGATTCTTTTTTCCACTTCAAGAATTTTATGGAAATGTCAAGTTAGCTCTTATCGTGAATCTCTTTCTATGGCATGAATTTTCGATCATTCGAACAAATTATTTCTTATACTTTTCATAACTTTAAATATCTCAATTCTTCTTGTTAGCTTCATGAACTTTTCCTTCTCCCTTTTCCCTTTCAAGAAGAATCCTATCGTAATGATTGGTATCGCAACAATTGGGAGCAATATCAAATTTTGCTTGCTTAAAAATTTGGCTCATTTCCTTTTTGTTGATGACAAAGGGGGAGGAATATGGCAAATTGATGACATGCTTTGTATTATAAAACAATTGCCATGCTTTGTATCATAAAATGCTTGGTTTCATCAAAAGCATCACAAACACTTGAAGCATATTACAATGTATCGCAAATGCATGAAATGCATCGTATGCATTACAAATGATTATATGCTTAAAATGATAATTTTTCCTATGCTTGTTATCGTATCATGCTTAATTATCCTACTTGAAATTGGTATCATGCCTCGATATGATACGTTATCATTTGGTTTCATTTTTTTGAACTTTGTATCATTAAATGATAAATTATCAATTGATATCATGCCTTCGATTGGTGAACTATTATTTGATATCATTTGAATCTTGCTATATTTCAAGATTGATGTTAGTATCATTTGTTGAAATGATGATTGTCTATCAACATTCAACATTGGATGTCATGCCTTGACATCATTTTCATATTGTGAAAAACATGTAGTATCATATTTTGGGATGAAACATCATGCTTGCTGAGCATGTCGATAAGTTTGAATGTATGAAACTTATCGGTTTGGGCTTGAATTCAAAGGGTTTTAATTCAAGTGTTTCTTTTCTCAAGTATGGCATATAGATAAGGGAGTTAAGGTTAACTCCATCATCAATTGAATGTCATCATCAAAAAGGGGGAGATTGTTAAATCTTGGATTTTGATGATGAAGTCAATTGATAAGTTATTTGATCTAATTTATATGTTGAGAGAAGTGTGTAGGATTAACTATGATAGTGATGAAGACATAAAGCAAAATGAAGTGCTGAAGTCAAGTATGATTAAGTCATTGAGAGTTCTACCTCCAGTATCCGAAAATTGAGGATGGGACCTTTTTTTGCTCCATTTTTTAAGTCAATTAAGGCTATAAATACCCCTTACTTCTTAGCTAGTTAAGCATATTAAGAAGTGATATGAATTGAGTTGAAACTATAGTAAAATAGCTTTGAAAAAATCAAGTGTTCATCTCCCCGATTCTCTAAGTGTAAAAAGCCTACAAAAGGAGAGTGAGCCACTATAAAGTTTTGTAAAAGGGGTATTTGATCTTTCCCCTTTAAGAAAGATCGATAGTGGAAGCCAGTGACCTCATCGAAGGAGGTATCAGGAATAGACATAGATCAATTGACCGAACCACTATAAAATCACTGCATTCTTCTCTTGGTGTGTAATTTACATTTGCTGCATTTCAATTCTTACTTCATTACAATTGTTCGATCTCCTCTTCTCTACTATCTTTTGAACTCACTCGACTCAACATCTTTCCGAAACGATTTTCATCAAACGAATTTACTTCCATTGTATGAAGTTTTCCGAAAGTGTTTTAATTGTCAAGTTTTATCTACTGCACTAATTTACCTCCCTCACCATCTTAGTGTCGCTCTTGATCATAACAAAATGGACTTAAAAAGAAGAAGCTATCAAACAAGAAATCCGTATTCAAGGACGAATCAAGTGCATCGGAAGATGAAGAACAAATCGATGAAGGCAAGTGATGAACTATGCCTTGATGGCTCACAACAAGGTAAGTGACTCAATCGAATCTTTTTTACCTTACTATGAAATTATTTAGTACTTTTCATGATTTGATTAGTTTAAAAAAATTATCATGATAATTATATGTTTTATGATAAAAGAATAAAATGTTTAATGTAATGCTTGTATCTTAATGATTTTATGTATGTTTTAAGAAGCATTAATGTGTATATTGATGATTTTTGATTTTAAACGATGATGCATGGCTTTTGTATGGAAAACTAGAGCATGCTAGTATAAGAAAGAATTAGAACTAAAGAATTTGAGCTACTTTTAATTTTATCTGAATCTATCCACATTGCTTTCATTAAATTTTCCGAAAAGTGATTTTGATGATGACTTTGGATTTATTTTCATATGATTCTTTTTACTAATGAGATGATATATTCAACTAAATCATTTATCAGTATTTATGACTTATGATATATTAACATGAAACATCTTTCTTAATTCTCATATGATTCACTCTTTTAAGAGAATATTTATCAAATCTTGATACTTATAACTTGAGATTTTTTATGCATGAATCAAGTTCTCCTATGTTTCACAAATGAATCATGGCTTTTGCCATTGAGAAGTTTTTATCCTAATTATGATCTTGATTTCTTGAGACTTATAATATGAAATTTTCTTTATGAATCAAGATCTTTGATCTCCTAAAATTTCTTTTTGTTATTAGCCAAAAAGGAGATTTATCAAAATGGTTCATGGACTTTTAGATTCATGACTTGATCCTTTATTCGTTCATGTGATGGTTGAAATATTTACACCATTGAATTCTTCTCTTCTCCTTTTCTTTTTTGTTTTAATAACAAAGTGGAAAAAGAAAATTACTAGCATCTCAAAGAGAACCTTAAGTGCTAGCTTGAATGTTAAACTTAGGTATGTTAAATAAATTATTCTTAAGTGCTAGCATCTCCTAAATGCATAAATTCTTCTTATACATTTTTTGAATCATTATCACTTAGTTTTATGACTTGAGTTCTCTATTTAGGTTAAGATAATTTTCTATCATTCCTTCTAATTACAAAAAAAGAGATTTGTTTAAAATGACTCGTGATCTTTTGGTATTCATGACTTAATTTTGATGATTAAAATATTGATGTAAATTTTTATTAATGTGAAAAATTATTGTAAAAAGAAAAAATTATATCTCTAAATTGCTAAGCTTGCATGTCTCTAAAAATTACTAGTTGCATTTCTCCTTTTTGTTAATGATAAAGGGGGAGAAGATATGATGATATATAAGTTATAATAATCATGCATAGAATAATATATTGAATATTTTGATTATGCATGATTTTATGATAACATGTTACTTGGATTCATAAATTATTTTTGAATTTAAAGTTTTTATTAATATGACATATTGATAGGGGGAGTTTAGTTTAAACTTCGTCATCAATTAGTTGTTATCATCAAAAAGGAGGAGATTGTTGAATCTCGGATTTTGATGATAAAATCAAATAATAAATTTTGTGATCTAATTTGTATTTTGAGTGATGCAGGACTAACTTCAATTATGGAAGGACACTTAAAGTAGGAGGAATCAAACGTTGAGCTGGAGTGGAACATGTCAAAGAATTGGACATCAAGCCGGAGGATCGATCGATGTATCGGCAGAAGGCTTTGTGCCATAAGTTCGAGCATCGGGCCAAGAAGAGTGGACATTGCACTAAGGAGATCGGAGTTACAGAGGTCCACATGCTGATTGGGCAATAGACCGCAAGAGAGGACGATGCGCCGAAGGATCGAATGAAGCGACGATGAACCAATGACATGCTGGATGACATATGATTCATGCTTTGTAATATTGTCTAGATCGAAGTAGTTTTAGTTATAATTATATTATAATTAAGCCAAGAGAAAGACCCAAACAATGACCCAAAAAGTGGGTCAGACAGTGGCACCGCTAGAACAAGCGATGGAACCATCGATGGCTTAGTCTCCAAGATATAGTCTCCAAGACTATATCAAGCGATAGTACTACCAGATTGGATGGTGGTACCACCCAATGTCACAGTAGACTAGGCAGTGGTACCACTAGTATTTTGAAGACTCGGGATGAGACTGGTTTTGGTTCTAAGTTTGAATCCATTTAGGGCCTATAAATACCTCTCTCATCCCTGCTCATAACACACAAGAACTAAGAGTAAAAAAAGAGAAAAAAATGCTATTATAATTGTATGAAAATTCCTCTCATCTAGCTCTAAGTTTTGGTTAAGTTTAAGAGAGGGGTGAGTAGGGATTGTAGGTTGTCTCCTAAACTTGTGAAAAGTAAAAAGGGCTATAAGAGGATAGTTGGTCTTCACCCATAGAAGAAGATTGTTAGTGGGCATCGGTACCCTCGAGTGAAGAGGAATCGGGAGTGGACGTAGATCGAGATAACCAAACCATTATAAAAATCAGTTTGCACATCTTTCTTTGCTATTTGCTTTCATAGCAAACTGCTCTACTCAAACATTACTCTCTTACGAACGCTTTCAAGTTAAACATCTTTCCGATACGGCTTTTATCAAAATGAAAGTTTTCATATCATCGATGATTTTATCATAAGCACTAATTCACACACCCACATCTCCCCCCAAGTGCCCACTCGGTCTTAATAGACCTATGGGCATTTTATGTACATAAATTTTAGACATGTTAATGTTTGGGTTTTCTTTTGGTTAGATGTTATAATTATATATAGATGTCAAAAATATTATGTATAGAGGGAAACTCTATTAATTTTATTTAGTAAATTAACATGTTTTAATTTTTAGATTAGATATTTTTCACTGCATTCCTATCGATAGTAATAATGAAAAATTGAAATGTGACATTTAACTTTAACTATGCATATAGGTTATGTGTGGAACTAGGAGTAGGGTGTTACACCACCAGTAATGATACTCGAGGTACTTAAGAGGGCCAATCAATATATCGCCACTGAGGCAATGGTCTTGGATAAGCATGAGAAGACACTCAAATGACTAAGACAAAAGTAGCCAAAATCCGTCCCGACCTTGAAGTCACCATGGCAAATAAGAAATGAATGACCCATGTTACCTTACTTAGATCCAAGTTGAGCCCCTACATATAACTAGAATTATCAAAGTATATATTATCGACTATTTATCCTACACATCAACTTAATGTGGTGCCCAAAAAGAGCAGAAAAGATGAAACTTTTTGCCATTTATAATAAAAAAGATAATCATAAATTTTCTTCTTGACATTTATAACCAAAAAGACAATCGTAGGCTTCCTTCTTGCCCTTTGCAATCATGTATAAAATCTCACATTTAACACAGAGAAAGAAGACTATTGTGACTTTATTTCTTTAGACCACTTGTATTTATACTCATACACCTTGGATTACTAGCTTGGGTGTCGGAGAGATTGGATCAGGAAATATCTTTCAATCTTAATCTTCATGCAAATGGCACCTCGGGAGTTTGGTATTTTCATCTTGGAGATACCTCAGACAACACTACACATATGGGTCTGAATTACGTTAGACTAACTAAAATAATAATAATTTTTCCTTTAATAATGAGTAAATCTGCTTGCTCACCATGACGACGATTCTGCTAGACGAGGGAAGAAGTATGGAGGTAGGCAGTTTTTGATCCCATGACTTTGTAATATAAATAATATAGAGGGATCAAATATAAAATTATCATGGATAAGAGATTCTCTCTGCTTGGATCCAATTATAACGGGCATATAGAAACTGACCATAATTGAACCTGACACAAAGTTAGTGGGTTTGGATTAGCATGTTCAGGTTGATAACGTAGATGGATCCACCAGGTTGATCGATGGGTAAACCCACTCACTCATCATGATGATAATTCTGAGGGGAAGAAGTATGAAGGCAAGTGATTTCTATCCTATAACTTTGTAATATAAACAATATAGAGGGATCAAATGTAAAATTATTGGTTAATCTAATTGGTTAAGACTTTAACTAATCATCATAAAGTCTTACTTTGCATGGGTCATCATTACGATAGATGGAATAAGAAGCAACCATCAAGGGTAAGACGAGATATCAAATGTGATGATATGTGATAATTACATCTTTATGAGGTTCTATCCTTATATAAGAGATTCTAAAGATAATTAGGAGAATCTTTAGTCATGGTTATCTCTCAATGGATTTTCTATTGACTAATAACTTTAATCAGTTGACTAATAATTTTAATCAAAATTAATTAGATATTTAATATTCTTATCCTTATTTGATTGAATCACATAATTTAATAATGATTCTTTAAGATCTTGTTGATAACCAACAGACTAAATATATTTTTTATATTCATTACAACGTATAAAACATTGTCATTTGTAATTCAACATGAAACCTATAAGTCGTATAATGATATATTAACGGATGTCTTTGGAAAAGACACAAACTGAATATTTTGAAGATCATAAGGAATTATTATTGTTGTATAATTTAGATCTCAACGAGTGACACGGTAGGCTGAGCTCACTAACACATCTCAAGATAGTTGTGTTTACTATGAACTCAATTATTTTATTGAAAATGATAATACCGTGAACACAATATCACCAGAGTAAGAATATCTTATATAAATTAGGTAACATATTATTTTATGTACTTGTAAAAAATTCAACGAAAATTCACAATTCTTCCAATTACCTCTTTTCCCACGTACTTCCGGAAGAATTGAACTTATCTTCCGAAATACCATGTTTTTTGTGTTGTCAAATGGTGTCAATTTAAGTTTGCTCGTTACCATAACTTTGACTCTTATGGCGAAAAGATTATCCCTCGGATTTTTCTTCTAACTCGAAGCTCTATTTAAATTCTGAGTTTGTTTGAATGGAAGCTTCCGCTCGGTGGAAAAAGAAATCAACATAAGAATCAAACTGGTGCTCCGAGGACAAACTAAACCGCACGTGGAATGGCGGCAGAAGCAGCAGCGCCGCTTTGTGGTCAACCCGGTGTAGTTGACAGAGGTCATCCGTGCATTTCCTCTGGAGTCACTCACTGGACTACCTGGTTTGTTATTGGCGAGACTCGTCGGTGTGAGGTGTCCACCTATTTGACACGTCGGCGCTCGTCTCTGGCCGTCGCCCAACTTGCGAGACTCGTCGGTGTGAGGTGTCCACCTATTTGACACGTCGGCGCTCGTCTCTGGCCGTCGCCCAACTTGCCGTTACCCACGCGCTGAACATGGAAACCCACTAGCCACAGGTCCACGTGTATCCATCACCCCCAACCCCGCTTCTTTTTCCTCGCACAAACAACGATACATTTCCTGTTCCCGCGAAGCGAAAGGTTGGCCCAAATTCTCGTCACCATCGATGTATGAAGTTCCCGCCAAATCAATTCCGCTCCCCTCCCGCTAACTTCTCGAAAATATTTTCTCCCACCTGTTCGTGTGTTACCCGTCACCTTTAACTTCCTTACTGCCGCGGATCCTCCGAGAGGGTCCCATGATCATCTCCAGTCACACAGGTGCGATCCATAAGTCGAGTATCATTTATTTAACACGACTCCAAAATATTCCTCCACGAACTGCCCGCGCCCCTGCGTCTTCCGCTGCCAGCATTAGCGGTAACCGCACCTAGCGGTGCCTCCATTCACCTCTCCTCCTTCCCCTGGAAGCCAAAAATCCCTTCAAATTTGAATCCCCCGCCACCCCCACCGCCCTCTCTCCCTATATATTCGACGGTCCTCTCTCACAAATCCAAACAAATCCCAGACTTTCTTCTACACCGCGTGCTTCTATCTTGGCCCTTTCGATCAACTAACCATGCCAGCGATGATGCCCCCGGCCGCTGCCGCTCAAGAAGTAATAGCGGTAGGAGGAGACGAGGATGAGATGGAGCCGCTGTTGGCGGAGAATCCCGACCGGTTCTCCATGTTTCCCATCACCTACCCCTCAATCTGGGAGTTCTACAAAAAGGCCGTGGCCTCCTTCTGGACGGCAGAGGAGGTGGACTTGTCCCAGGATCTCTCCCACTGGCAGGATCGTCTGTCCGCCGACGAGCACCACTTCGTCTCCCATGTCCTTGCCTTTTTCGCCGCCTCCGACGGCATCGTCCTCGAGAACCTGGCGGGCCGGTTCATGCGCGACGTCCAGCTTCCTGAGGCCCGCGCCTTCTACGGCTTCCAGATCGCCATCGAGAACATCCACTCTGAGATGTATTCTCTCCTCCTCGACACCTACATCAAGGATCCCGACGAGAAGTCCCGCCTCTTCCATGCCATTGACACCGTTCCTCCTGTCGCCCGCAAGGCCGAGTGGGCGCTACGCTGGATCGAATCCTCTGGCTCATTCGCCGAGCGCCTCGTTGCCTTCGCCTGCGTCGAGGGAGTCTTCTTCTCCGGCTCCTTCTGCGCCATCTTCTGGCTCAAGAAGCGCGGCCTCATGCCGGGTCTCACCTTCTCAAATGAGCTCATCTCCCGTGACGAGGGCCTCCACTGCGACTTCGCTTGCCTCCTCTACAGTCTTCTTCGCAAAAAGCTCTCTGAGTACCGTGTCCGTGAAATCGTTGCCGATGCCGTCGACATCGAACGGAAATTCGTCTGCGATGCCCTGCCGGTCGCCCTTGTCGGGATGAATGGCGACCTCATGAGTCAGTATATTGAGTTCGTGGCCGACCGCCTACTTGGGGCGCTAGGTTACGACAAGTTGTACGGGGCGGCCAACCCCTTCGACTGGATGGAGCTCATCTCGCTGCAGGGGAAGACAAATTTCTTCGAGAAGAGGGTCGGTGACTACCAGAAGGCCTCCGTGATGTCGAGCTTGAACAGTAATGGAGCCATCCATGTGTTTAAGCTGGATGAGGATTTTTGAAGGGATTTCTCCGTTCTCCTATGATCTCCTTACCTTTGAATTTTGGTTTTTGATTTAATGCTATTGGTCGCTTGTCTTTTCTTTATATGTATAAAGAATGGATATCTCAACAAGGCAACGAGAGTGACTTGTTCTACTGCCAACGGGATGCTCGAGGAAATGCCTATGAGATGTTTTTCAGTTGGTTCCTTCTGTCTGTAATGTGCTTGAGGAAATGTCCCAGCCGTGTATATAGCTAAGCTGCCTTGGCCGTGTAAATTGTGTGCGTTTGGTGCATATAGATAATTTTGGTCATTAATTCGATATGATGAAATTGATATAATCTTTTTTATCTTTGAGTTTGAAAAAGGATGGAGAACCTAGATGGATGTATTTTAGGAGTCACAAGTCAGTGGAAGAACAAGTTTTCTAAGGGAAAAAAAAGGTTTATATTCCATCTTGATTCATTCTTCATTAAAAAAAAAAGCATCGGTTGTGTTCAATAAAATCCTTCCAATTGTCATTAGGAAGAAGATGGTATACTTATCTTCTTGATGAATTTATTATGTGTAGAGATATGTTTTATTTAGTTAGGGTGTATCAAAGATTTTGATACTTATATTTAGTGCACATGCATAAATGTTTTGCTTCATTAAGGTGTATTTAATTATTTGATATTTATGTCATAAATAAATTTATCATATGTAAGGAGATATATTGTTTGGTTAGGGTACATAAAAAATTTTGATATATCTCATACGAATGTATTTTATACAAGGGGATAATTTAGCTATGTGAAATGCTTTCATCTTGGATGGATGTATCAAGTATAAGAAAAGGCTAATCATATATTTTTTGGATGCTTTTATTTATCCTAGACAACTATATCACATGTTTTGGTCGCAATGACCATGTTGGACTTCGGATATTTTTTATTTGTTATTACAAATATGATGTAAGATGATATGTTTGTTACAATAATTATGTTACGTTCTATGCACAAGTATCCTTTTTGTAAACTTATGTTATTAATTTTATTACTAGTTAATGTGTGATAAAATAAAAATGAGTCTTGTCCTTAGTGAGAGTTGGATTTAATTTCCAGGGGGATGTATAATTTTTTTTTCTTTTTATGCTCAACAAAAGGTAATCATTTTATCTGATTTGGGTGACATCAGACATGTTTGCCTAATTTGGGGTAAAGTGCAACACGGTGAGCACTCCCATGTGAGAAACGCTTAGTTGTAGATCACCGCGAGTTGGAGTCAAATGAGTTCAACCTAATTGTGTTTTATTACTTTGTTATTGACATTAGCATCAAAGTATAGATAACTTGGTGGTAACGTGTTGTTGTGCTATCATTGGGACTATTAATTCAATTCTAAGGGAGTCATTTGATAAGACTCCTTAGGATTTTATCGTGAAAGAAGCGGAAGAAAAGCGGAAGAAGTGAAGAAAAATTGGATAAATGATCACTTTGAGGGGATCGATCTCCTTTGATCGCTTCGAGGGAATCGACATCCTTAATTTAGTCAAAAGACTAAATAATTCTTCATTCCTTTCTCTTAAAGAAATAGTTATATTTCTATTTATAGAGTCGCACATAGAATCCCCCAAGACTTGGACTCTTATTAATCGACTCCGTAACTGACTTCTAATCGAATCAGTAACCGACTCTTTACTATATAACTCCATAACATTATCCAAAGCATTATTCTGCCCTCGTCAAATCTGCCTTGTCCTCAAGGCTGAGTAGCATCAAATTCGGCACAAGTTATCTGTGACACATTACTACTCGCTGATCAAGTAAGTACGACCTCCATCTTTTGATAGTGTGAGCAACAGGTCAGCCTTTTAGTGTAGGAGTTATTATAATCTTCTGGAGAACCCTCTTCATCTGATGGCTAGTAGCAGCTGTGGCTTTACTTCTTCTTCTTCCTTTTAGGATCAGCACTTCGAAATCTTCTAGGGGTAGTAAAAAGAAATCCTTTAGTAGTTTTTGGCCCTGTATAATTAGCTTTATCTTTGAACATTTGCTATCACAAGTTAAAGTTTATCTATCAGCGACCTTTACTTCTAATTTGTCACAGTATTCAATATGGTAGGCCAATCGGTCAGCACCTTTACTGTCCATGAAATCGTTAGTGCTACCGGTATCAATCAGAATTGTAACAGGTTGATGTTCCCAAATTCTTTCAACTTCATGATCGGAGTCAACTTTGTCAGCTTCCGGATCCTCCCTAATTGGTTCAATCACCTGAAGTTGCCATTGTTTATATCTATATTCCTTAATCCACTTTTCATCACAATGCTAACACAAACTATTTGTTGATCTTTCTTTGAGCTCTTCTCGAGTGTTAAAGTTTTGGTTGGGAATAGATAGGGTTGGTGGCTCGCTGATCATTTGTTTGTTGTTGCTTCTGTTTCGACGATTTTTCCGATTGATTTTTTTCTTATGTAGATGTGCAAATAAAATTACAGCTATCATAGTGCGGGGCTGTCGAGCAGATTTCTGGATTTCTAGATTAAGCCCTTCAATAATGGTGTCCACTAATTATCGTTTAGACCAATCTGTGGCTTGATTTGACCATCGTTTGATTCTACCCTAATATTCTAACACTGTAGAAGTCTGAAATATTTTAACGAATTATTCATCTTATTGAAACTTGCTAAAGTTTTCCAGTAGGCTTCTTTTGAATTCATTTCGGGTCTCCTATAGCCGAATGTCAATTCTGGTTTTAAATGCTTCCATTTGGTTCTGAATTCGAATTTCCAATGCTTCCATTTGATCCCCAATTCAAGTTTCTAATGCTTTCATCTGGGCCTTCACTGGTTTGTCGTAGCCATTGTGTAAAATTATAGATCTGTAATTCAGTATTATCGACGTGAAGCTGTCGAGAAGTGGATGCCGAGGGCAACGTAAAGGCTTGCTGCGATCGCAGCAATGAGAAAAAGTTACTGCCCTGTTTTTGTCGCTGCGTGGGGTGAGAGCACCGGGGGATGGAAGGCAGTGGCATCGGTGTAATCTGATGGCAACCGGTGGCTACGACAAGATGCAAAGAAAGGTGGAGACAATGATTGGATGCGACTGCAACAATTGTTGCGGACAAGGCTACGGCGGTTGCTGTCGATGCCGCAAGCAAAGAGGGGGATGAAATGGCGGTGGCTGTGGCGACTGTGGTTGCAATCGTAGGGAGGCAACGAGGGGGAAGGGCGCCGGGGCTGGATGGCAGCGACACTGTGGGGAGTCACCATGAGGAGGGGAAGCGACGGTGCTATGTGGTAGAAGATGCAAAGCAGGGGTGGTTGGAAGGTAGCGGCGTTGGGGTGCAACTGCGACGGTTGCTACGGACGTCGATTGCGGCTACGACAAGTTGCGAAGTTACAGTGAAAATGATGCATGTGGGGGCGAAAATTTCTTTATCCTTGGCCGGTGGAATTTCCTTTAAGCCTTGGTGGTGAACTGTAATTATCTCGGTCCTTTTTTTTCCTTGATCGGTGGCTTTTGGAATCGGGTCAATCCGATCTGCATCAAGGAAGTTACGCCCCTTTTCCCGAAATCGCGCAGTCCTGAAATTTTCTGTTCGGAGTCACTCGCCCACGCACGCATCAGAAAATGCCCAGGATCGTTGCTCTGATACCAAATTATAAGACCCCTTAGGGTTTTATTGTGGAAGAAGCAGAGGAGAAGCAGAAGTGGGGAAAAATGGGATAAATGATCGCTTCGAGGGGATCGACCTCCTTGATCGCTTCGAGGAGATCGACTTCCTTTGATCGCTTCGAGGGGATCGACCTCCTTAGTTTAGCCAAAAGACTAAATAATTCTTCATTCCTTTCTCTTAAAGAAACAGTTACATCCCTATTTATAGAGTTCCACATAGAGTCCCCTAAGACTTGGACTCTTATTAACCGACTCCGTAACCGACTCCTAACCGAATCAATAACCGACTCCCTACTAGACAACTCCATAACATTATCCAAAGCATTATCCAAAGCTTAGAAAGTAAAAAATTCATAACAACATTCCTCATATCTTTTTCTTTTAGTACCAATCGAGCAATAATCGACTTATTGAGTCGGATAAAACTAACTTGAATATGTAGTTCATCTGAAGACTAATCGAAGGCACAATCTATTTTAGGATGCATCATTGTTTAAGCATATCTTCATATGCTTAATTTTGATCGTGATGAAGGACATGATCTTTTTTTTTTTATGATGTAAGGATAAGTCAATTGTATACTTAAAAAAAGGATATGACTTTAAAAAAAGGATAGGATCATTTTGAGGATACAATCGACTTAAGGTTTAATGATTATTGATTTGAATGATAAAATTTAAATTTAAAATTAAAATATTATTTTGAATGATTCATCAGTTTTCTAGTCAGCCAATTTAAAATTTGCAATCCCCAATTTCTGTGAACTTATCCTTCTGTTTCGATTTTGATTTTATTAAATTTGCAATCCTACAATCACCTGATTGTTGATCTCCTTTTCTTGTTCTAAATTTGGGTCTGCTAGTCAATTCTCACTAATCAAAAATATTCTTTTAATTCATATTAGATGAGATGTGAAATGCCAAATTATATTTGGATTTAAGATAAATTTTGTATATTTTCAGATGAAGAAGCTGATGTTTTCTGTTCATGATGCTACTTCCCATCACTTTAAATTTTTAGGGGATTGGGAATGGTTGCTCTACTAACTCGTGGAATGAGCCTTTGTAGGAGATTTTATTTTCAAAATAAAAATCTTATTTTTTTATCATTTATTTCTTGATTTATTTGATTTTTTAATAATATTTAATCACTATGATTACATTATGATCATTATTAACCCTAGTGATTATATATTTTCACTAGAAAAATCTTTTAAGATTTTCACAAGATCCTCCTTCAAGTCATTTTGTGCTCGTGATACTGCATGGCTATGCTAAGGAATATTGATAGAACCCCGGAAGAATTTTATGGAGATTGATCTTTGAGGGGGATCAACACTTGGAACGCTATAGGGGTTCCACCCTCCAAGTAGCCTGGTGGCTATAATTATAGATTGATCTTTCTTATTCCAAAGAGGTGGAGGCTACAAGCTTATATAGAGCTCTAAACCCTAGCCCTAGGGGCTGCTTCATAAGTGAACTACCCAATTTACCCTCAACTTTAGCTGACCGACCAGTAACAAGGGGGGCGACGGCTAAGAGGCCCAATAGCCCAAATATAAACCCTAGCATCTCTTCTTTATAAGATAGAGGTAGCTAGGTGGGATTTATTACACTCATAGAGTTTTTATTAGCTGCTACTTGGTTGAGTAGGACTCAACCCTGCTAGGGTCCTATCAATCCCACTCTCTTCCAATCAGCTTTGTCCTCAAGGCTGAGGTTCCATGAATTCAGGGAACCGGGTCTTCAGCTCCTTATATGATTCCCATGTGGCGTCTTCGGGTGGTAAATTATTCCAATGCACTAGTACTTCAGTAGAGGGACGTCGGCAACGCATGATGATTTTGCGGTCGAGAATGGCTAGCGGCTGGGCTTAGATATATCCATCATTAGTGGTATTGGGCAGTTGAATCTGGGATGACTCATGTTCTCCCAACTTGGGCTTCAAACATGACACGTGGAAGACAGGGTGAATTTTGGCATCCTCAGGCAATTTAAGTCTGTATGCCACAGCTCCAATACGCTCTGCGATCTGATAGGGCCCATAAAAATGTGGAGATAGCTTCATGGAGGCTCGTGTGTTGATGGATAGTTGCTTGTATGGCTATAGGCGAAGATAAACCCAATCTCCTACTAAAAATTCTCTTTCACTTCTTTGTGTGTCAGCTTGCTGCTTCATTCTAGCTTGAGCGGTTGAGAGATTATCCTTTAGCAGCTGTAGGAGTTTGTCCCTGTCAATTAAATCTTGATCGACCTGATCTACCTTAGCTAAGCCAATTACATACTTTGGAATCACAGGAGCCGGCCGACCATATAATGCTTCATATGAGATACATTTTGTAGATGAATGATATATAGTATTGTACCACCATTCAGCCCAGGGGAGCCATTTCGTCCACTCCTTTGGCCGATCACTAGCAAAACACCGAAGGTATGTCTCTAAACACTTGTTCACCACTTCTATGCTGTGCTCATCTTGAGTTTGGTGTCCTACAACTGAAATAACTCGGTCCAAAATTTACTAGTGAAGACCCTGTCACGATCACTTACAATGGACCTTGGCATCCCATACAGTTTAACAATATTTTCTATGAAAATCTGAGCAATACTAACAGGAGTGTAGGGATTTCGCACAACACAAAAATGAGCATATTTCGTAAGTCGATCAACCACCACAAGGATTGTGCTCTTACCTTTGGAAGGTAGTGTTAGGGATCGAGCGGCACTAAGAGGGGGAGGGGGGGTGTGAATTAGTGCAGCGGTAAGGAATGATAAATTTTCAGTGATTTGAACAAGTTTTAGAAACTTCGTACGGTAAAAACTTTATTTCGTATTATGAAAGCCGTATCGGTGGAATCATATAAGAAAAGCTCTAATTTAAAGATGTTTGCAGAGATGAGAAGTAGAGCATCAAATTAAGTGGAAAGGGTTTACAGCAAAGTAAATAGCAAGAACGTAAATGCAAACCAGATTTTTATAGTGGTTCGGTCATCCGACCTACGTCCACTCCCGATTTCTCTTGCTTGAAGCCATCGACTTTCCACTAGTCATCCTCCTTCCAACGGGCGAGGATGAACTCCCTCACAACACCTCTCTTTTTGACGGGCTTAGGAGATAACCCTTACAAGCACTCTTACCCCTCTCTTGGACTAGAATACTCTTAAGACTTAGAGGGAAGATTTGACACACTTTCAAGAGAGTTTCCCCCCCTTTTTTTTCAGTTCTAGACACCCCCTAAACTTTGAATGAGTGGGGTATTTATAGGCCTCAAAGTGATTCAAATTTGGAGCCCAAACTTGGAGCCAAAATTTGAACTATTTTGAATTTCCTGCCGCAAAGATCGGGCGGTGCCACCGCCATCCAATGGTGCCACCGTTGGTGCCTGCGGTGCCCGGTGTTGGGCGGAGTCTTTCACCAGTGCTACCTCGTTTGGCTCGCCAAGCGGTGCCACCGCCCAGGTCATTTTAGCACAATGGTTTCGGCCGAAAACTCGATCGAAATCGGTCCAAATGAAGTCCGAATTGGCCCAAATTTGGTTTATAGGATTAACACATAATCCTAAACCAAATTATGTGCTAATCTTACGATCTGTTGCCCAATCGGCGGTTGACCTCCGTAATCATGATATCCTTGGCGCATCACGTTTTTCTTGGCTCGATGCCCGACGTACGAAGCCTTTTGCCGATTGTTGACCGAACCTCCGGCTCGACATCCAATATCCTGACGTGATCACCTCCGGCACAACGTCAATTCCTCCAGCATCAACTATCTAATCCTGATCGATAGTAAACTTGCATAACTCAAAACGTAATTAAATAATAAACCACAATCAATTAGTTTCATCATCAAAATCCGAGATTCAACAGTCTCTCCCTTTTTGATGATGACAACTAATTGATGACTAACAGAGTTAACCTTAACTCCCCGGAGTTTAACCAAACTCCCCCTATCATTATGTCATTGATAGAATACTTGGATTATCCCAAATCCAAGCAACATTCATCACTCATATTAAGAGAATACATCAAACCATCATGCAAATATATAAAATATTCAATCAATGCATGAAGTCATCAATCTACTTCTCTCCCTATGTCAACAACAAAAAGGAGAAGTAATCATAGCTAGTTTAAAAGATATGCAAGTTTTACAATCATACTAGCTAAATTTTCATCAACATTCAACATTCAATCATGGCAAGTTTTTCAAGGATGTCCAAGCATAGCAATCCATCACTTGCTTCTTATAATTCATCATAGCAAGTTTGCACTTTGCTTTTGTAGCATGCTAGCAACATTTAAAATGTTCATGATAGGATGTTCCTTCATTTTAATGATCGAGCTAGGAAATTTTTCATTGAAGTTGCAAGCTAGCAATAAATCTCCCCTTTGTTTTTGTCAAAAAGAATAGGAGGATCAAATACAAAGATTTTCTTTTACATCCTCTTTTCATATCATTTATCAACTTCCATCAATAAAAAATCTTCATCAATATTCAAAGCATGACATATAGGAGAAGAAGTCATATAGGAAAAAAAAATTTTGATTCATCACAATTCAAAAGTTCAAGGCAATAGATTCAAAGAATTCATGAAAGATACCAATAAGGATTAATTTGTGAATATCAAAGATATGATTCATGGTTCATTAAAATTTTTCTTAACAAGATCAAGATGAAGATTCATGAGATGAAAAGAGCAATTTCAAACATTCTCATCAAGAACACATTTTAAAATATTCCAAGTATCAAATATTGAAATATCAAAATTTAAATTGTTTACTTCCTTTAGCAACTTTTCACATCATTTAAATTTGTATCAATCAATCATTCAATCATATCATGTAATGAAAGATATCAATATGAAAAATCAACAAGGATCAAAAGATATCATTCATGATTCATAACCATTCATTTTAGCAAGATCAAGAACATGATTTTAAAACAAATTCTAAACATATAGTTCTGAGAAATCAAAATCATGATTCACAAATACTTTCTTTATCGTCAATTTTCAATTCATGATAAAGGGTATACAATCAAGAATCATGATATATAAAAAAAATAGCATTCTCATAGATCAAGTTATGATTCAATGATTCATCATAAAGAAAATTAATTTTCAATCATCACACAAGGAAGTCATGTCATTAAAGATCAATTCATGAATAAACAAAATTTATATATATTTGTCATGAAGAAAATCTTGATTTACATGTAGGAGTTTTCAAATCATCACGATCATGATTTCATAAATAGAATCTCAAATATATAGTTCCAAGAAATCAAAATCAAGTCATGATTAATGATGTTAACATGCTTTATTTCCCTTTTTGTCTTTAAAGATGAAAATAAAGGGAAAGGGAAGAATATAAATTTTGTTTTACATCAATGTTTAAATCATCACAAAAGGCATACAAGGTAAGGAAATCATATCATTTTTATTTCATGAAAGATGTGATGTCAAGGCTCATGATTCATTTGATAGTAAAAGCAACAACTTGATTTATACATGATAGATCTAAATTCATCATGAATCATAAAAATAATTTCAAGTATCACTTATTGATATATCAAGACTTGAATTATTTTCCTCTTTAGTAAATGAAAAAAAAGAAGCAATCATTTTCGAGATTCAAAATGCTAGCAATTTACATTAATCATGATAAGTGATACATCAAAAGTCTACATCAATATTTCAATCAACAAGTCATGAAGCATACAAAGTAGTATTGAAACATGAGAGAAAAGTTTAAATTATCAAATCATAATCAATTCATCGAAATCACTTCTATAATTTAAAAGATTCTTAATATATCATGAAATCATTAATCTCAATAAGATAGTAAATATAATTTCTTTATGTTTCATCATATAAGTATGTTTTTTACCTTTATATGCCAAATCAAAATATTCAAAACCGAAAGACAAACTTCATTATAAAAATTGTCAAGACAACAATATAACACATTATGAGTTTCAATTTATCATGCTAATGTGTTTCATTTTGTTTCAAACAAGTGTGCTCATGTTTCAAAAGATGAGTATCAAATTTAAGACCAAAACATGAGTTTGTCATCAAGATATGATATCACAAGGTCATTAAGCATGATAACAAACTTTTAATATTTTCATTTCAATGATGATTTCATAATGTATGTTCAAACATTTATATGGAACCCATCATTGTATAAATTCAAAATACAAGTTTGTCATTAAACCCATCAAGATCAAATGCATCAAACTTCATGATAGTGCATTTTCTCAACTTTATGAGTTTCAATTTAAGTGATTTGATCTTTCATAAGA
This sequence comes from Musa troglodytarum, assembly GCA_023547065.1. Taxonomy (NCBI): domain Eukaryota; kingdom Viridiplantae; phylum Streptophyta; class Magnoliopsida; order Zingiberales; family Musaceae; genus Musa; species Musa troglodytarum. The sequence continues at coordinate 33,204,686 of CP097508.1, forward strand.
ATGTTCAAAATTTTCATATGAAAATGTCATGCATCATATTCAAAAATAAAAATATCATCAAAATCATTTTAATTCTTTCTTACATTAGTTATAACAAGATGATCGATGCTCAAACTTTTGCTAAAATCATACATCATTTTAAAAATCTGAAAAATAATTTTTGTCATGAAAACTATTAAGTCCAAATATAACACAAGGCAATATCAAAATCACATTTCTTTTATTTTGAAAATTTGTGGGTAAGGACTTTTAGTTTTGCAATTAATTTCATAAAGACATGCATCAACTAAAAATTTCATCATAAAAGGATTAAGACCCATTAATCCAAGATAGAAGTTTTCAAATCAACATCACTTCAAAAACTCATGCATGATATAAAATCATCAAGCATCAAGTTTAGAGACAATCTAAATCATCAAGATACACATGCATGGGTTGATCCTCTTAGGTGTACAAACATTATCACAAATCATACAATCATCATTCATAATGTTGCATACACCATTCAAAAATTTTACTTTTCAAAAGTACTAGAAAGAAAAGCATGATATAATTCCTACTAACTAAGTTAAGCATTCATGGAAAACATCATGTAATTTCAAAATAATTTAAGAGAGTTAAGTTACTTACCTTGTAGTCGAAGCCCGTTAAAGCCCAATTCGTCGTTTCGTCATTTGATTTTTTTTATGCTTCTTCTTCATCTTTGGCCTCTTCCTCCATTCAAGTTCATTGTTCATTTTAAATTTTTGTTTAATGAACATCCAATAAGTTCATCAATAGGATAGTTATTTAGATCTTTTGTTTCTTGTATTGCGGTTATTATTGGATCTCATCCTTTTGGAAGAGATCTTAAAATCTTATTTACGAGATCAAAATTCAAAAAAGATTTACCAAGAACTCTTAGACTATTGATAACATCTGAGAAATGAAAGAACATGTCATCGATAGTCTCACTTGGTGCCATTCGGAAAACCTCAAAATCATACATCAAAATATTAACTTTCAAGTCTTTGACTCTACTCGTTTCTTTGTGTGTGATTTTGAGAGTTCGCTAAATGTCAAAAGCCTTTTCACACGTAGAAATCTGATTGAACTCATTTTTATCTAAAGCACAAAATAAGGCATTCATAGCCTTTGCATTTAAAGAAAATGATCTTTTCTCCAAATCTGACCATTCGTTCGTCAGTTTAGAGGGAAGTTGAAATCCATTTTCAATGATGTTCCATAAGTTTAAATCGAGAGAAATCAAGAAAACTCTCATTCGAGTTTTCCAATATGTGTAGTCCGAACCGTTAAAGAATAGTGGACGAAAAACTGAAAAGCCCTCTTGAAAGCCATGAAGAGCCATTTCTTACGGGTGTAAATCCGAAAAAGAAAGAACGTTGCTCTAATACCAATTGTTAGGGATCGAGCGGCACTAAGAGGGGGGGGGGGTGAATTAGTGCAGCAGTAAGGAACGATAAATTTTCAACGATTTGAACAAGTTTCGGAAACTTCGTACGGTAAAAACTTCGTTTCGTATTATGAAAGCCATATCGATGGAATCATATAAGAAAAGCTCTAATTTAAAGATGTTTGTAGAGATGAGAAGTAGAGCATCAAATTAAGTGGAAAGGGTTTGCAGTAAAGTAAATAGCAAGAACGTAAATGCAAACCAGATTTTTATAATGGTTCGGTCATCCGATCTACGTCCACTCCCGATTCCTCTTGCTTGAGGCTACCGACTTTCCACTAGCTATCCTCCTTCCAACGGGTGAGGATGAACTCCCTCACAGCACCTCTCCTTTTGATGGGCTTAGGAGATAACCCTTACAAGCACTCTTACCCCTCTCTTGGACTAGAATACTCTTAAGACTTAGAGGGAAGATTTGACACACTTTCAAGAGAGTTTCCCCCTTCTTTTTTTCAGTTCTAGACACCCTCTAAACTTTGAATGAGTGGGGTATTTATAGGCCTCAAAGTGATTCAAATTTGGAGCCCAAACTTGGAGCCAAAATTTGAACCATTTTGAATTTCTAGGTGCTGGCAGTACTGGGCGGTGCCATCGCCCATCCAACGGTGCCACCGCTGGTGCCTGTGGGTGCTAGGCGGTGCTATCGCCCTAGCCAGGCGGTGCCACTGCCTGGCTCTCGACCACTGGGCGGTACCACCACCCAGGTCATTTCAGCACAGTGGTTTCGGCTGAAAGCTCAACCGAAACCGATCCAAATGAAGTCCAAATTGGCCCAAATTTGGTTTATAGGATTAACACCTAATCCTAAACTAAATTATATGCTAACTATAAATTTTAAAGATATTTTTTAAGCTATTATAAAGTCCATAAGATAAGACTTCTTTAGGCGAGCTTTCGATGAACTTCTGACGATCTTCCGATGAACCCTCGGAAACCATTCTACGGACTCCCGGCAAGCTCCCGGACTTCACGATGATCTTGGCGAGTTCCAACGAGCTTCATTGGCAAACTTCGATCTTTCTTGGCAAGCTCCGTGAACTTCCGATGAACCTTTCGGCGAACTTCCGAAAACCCTTCGGCAAGCTGCCTACTCATTATCAGCCGGTTCTGACAATACTCCCAACGAATCTTCGAACTTCCATCGAACTCTCGAACTCCCAACCATCCATCACACTTATCTTCCGGCACTTTGTTTCACTTTACGTCTTCATCGCTATCGTAGTTAATCCTGCACACACACAAACAAACATTCTACTTCGATCTAGACAGTTATTACAATGCGAATTGACATTCAGTTGCCCAACACGTCATTGGTCAGTGCTTCGTCCGATTCTTCGGCACATCATCTTCTCTTGCGATCTGTTGTCCAATCGACGGTTGACCTCCGTAACCCCGATATCCTTGGCACAACATGCTTTTCTTGGCCCTATGCCCGACGTACGAAGCCTTCTGCCAATTATCGACCGAACCTCCGGCTCGACATCCAATATCTTGACGTGATCACCTCCGGCACAACGTCAATTCCTCCAGCATCAACTGTCTAATCCTGATTGATAGTAGACCTACGTAACTCAAAATGTAGTTAAACAATAAACCACAATCAATTAATTTCATCATCAAAATCCGAGATTCAACATGTGACAGCCCTTCGATGAAGTCCATGGAGATGTCAGTCTACACTGAGTCTGGTATGGGTAGTGGCTGTAGTTTCCCTGGACTCGCCACTGTTTCACCTTTTTGCTGTTGACATACATCACATTGTGCTACATATTTAGAAATAATTTTTTTTCATCCCTTTTCAATAAAAGTTTTGCTTCACTCTTTTGTAAGTTCTTAGAAATCTAGAGTGCCCTGCTGAAGGTGTGGAGTGCATTTCGTGTAGAATAACTTTGATGTAAGGGGAGTTTGGTATAAGCACAATACGACCTTTATAGCGTAGATCCCTCGAATTCCAAGTATAGTGAGCTATTGCGCTTGGATCCTCCTCTAATTTTTTTTATGATGTTGCTGGTTTCTGGATCCTTCTTCCATTCCTCCCTAATGCCCTCGAAGAAGCCAGTGGTAGGAAGAGAGATGGCTAAAAATTCAGCTTGCTGAGGGAGCCGTGAGAGTGCATCTGCAATAATATTTTCTTTTCCCTTTTTGTAAATAATTTCATAATCAAATCCTAAAAGTTTGGTTACCCATTTTTGCAACTCTGGTGATGATATCTTATGCTCCAAAAAGTACTTAAGGCTTCTATGGTCGGTTTTAATCTAAAATCGTCAGCCAATCAGGTAGGGTCTCCACTTTGTGACTGCATGCACAATGGCGAGCATCTCCTTCTCATAGATAGACATTTTTTGATGGGAGGGAGACAACGCTTTACTGGTGTATGCGAGTGGTTGACCATCTTGCATGAGAACGGCTCAAATTCTAACTCTAGATGCATCGACCTCAATGATGAAGGGTCGGTTGAAATCTGGTAGCACTAGCACTAGTGTCGTCGTCATGGCTGCCTTAAGTCTGTCGAAGGTAGCAGAGGCTTTGTTTGACTATTGGAAGGCATCTTTTTTCAGTAGAGAAGTGTGGGGGTACTAATCTTCCCATAGTCCTTCACGAATTTTCGGTAGTAGCCCGTTAGTCCAAGGAACCCACGCAGCAATTTCACATTTGTAGGTTTCAGCCAGCCTTGCATTGCATTGATTTTTGTTGGGTCTACGGCCACTCCTTCTTCTAATATTATATGCCCAAGGTACTTTACTTTTTGCTGGAGAAAGCTGCACTTTAATAGCTTAACAAAAAGAGTATTCTCCCAAAGGATCGTCAGAACAATTCACAAGTGCTGAAAGTGAGTCTTAAGAAAAGGGCTGTAAATGAGAATATCGTCGAAAAATACCAACACAAATTTGCGAAGAAAGCTCCGAAAAATATCGTTCATGAGACTTTGGAAGGTTGAAGGAGCATTAGTGAGTCCAAAGGGTATTATCAAAATTCATAATGGCCGTTATGAGTGCGGAAAGCAGTTTTTAGGATGTCGCCTTCACATACCCGAATTGTTGGGAAATCCGTCATGGGGGAGCGACATCATATGCGCAGCGGAAGAACAGAAAACAAAACCCCAGATTTTTCATAGAAAGTTTTCGTCATCGTGCAAAGATCGGTGTGTGAAAACAAATCCGCAAAAACTACATGTGTAAAAGAAGACACCTAGGGAGATCGTATATCCCTGAATTCCTGCAGATCTGTGGGAGAGGATGAAGGAGGTCAAACATCCTCCTCTCTAGCGGTATCCACACAGCAGGGATTGCGATGATGCACCTCTCTCTCTGGGGAGAGGCAAATAGTGTTAGGATCTAAAAGGCACTAAGAGGGGGTGGTGAATTAGTGCAGCGGATAAAACGATGGATTTTTCAACGATTTAAAACAAGCTTCGGAAACTTCGTACGATGAAAACAACATTTCGTTTGAAACGATTTTTGTGTTCTAACTTTAAAGCTTGCATACAAAGATAAAAATGAAGAGGAGCAAGTAAAGTAAAGGTTGCAGCAAGGTAAAATAGAAATTTAAACACTCACACAATCAAGACGCAGCGATGTATAGTGGTTCGGTCAAAGTGACCTACATCCACTTCCGAAGCCTTCTCCGATGAGGCTTCCTTCTTCCACTATCAAATCCTTTGAAGGGGAAGGATCAAATACCCCTTTTACAGCCCTTTACAAGATGTTCACACTTGTACAAGATTTCTCAAGAAAAGAAGAAGGTGAACACTTAGCAAGAACAAGACTTTTCAACACTCTACAAAAGCTCAAGACTTAAGAATTTTGCTCAAGGGTGCCCTTTCACCGAGAAAGGGGGTATTTATAGATCCAAAGTGGATTCAAAATTGGGCTCCAAATTTGAAATCAATTTGGAGTTCCAATTCCACCGTCGGCTGCAGGTGCGCTAGACAGCGGTTCCACCGCGGCGTTATACGCTCTGAAGCGTTCCACCGCCTCGCGGTGCTTTCAGCCAGCCTCGCCTGGGCGGTTCATCGCCCATTCTGACAAAGCCGAATGGGCCTCGCTTTAAGTCCCAACTTGGCTCAAGAGAGGCCCTGCTGGCTCTCATCCGAATTTAGGCAGGATTTTTCCCAAATCCTTGCTCTACTCATGTGCAAACTACTTAACCTAAAACATAACTCAACGTGATTTGATCCGACACTCTTCAAGTCAACTTCGCAGCTTTACGGCGAGATTCCGCAGCCTTCCGATGCTTCCCTGATTGCTTCCAATGGCTCCTCAGCATACTCCGATTGTATGACGAGCTCAACGAGTCTTCAGCTTGCTTCCGAATCTTCTCGGTGAGTTCCGCGAACCTTCGACGATCTTTGAGATGAACTTCCGAAAACTTCGACAAGTCCCTGATTCGATCTTGGATGGTTCCGGCAACATTTCCAAAAAATCTCTCAGACTTCCAATGAACTCTTGAACCCCCGACGGACTTGACCTCGGTAAATCACTTTATGTTTCCTTCCCATCGTAGTTATTCCTACACACTTATCTCGACAAAGTAGATTAGAATAAATATTTCACCAATTGACTTCATCATCAAAATCCGAGATTCAACAATCTCCCCCTTTTTGATGATGACAATCAATTGGTGATGGAGTTACTCTTACCCCCCCCTATCTATATGCCATAAAGAAAGAATTGCTTGAATTCAATTTTTGAATTCAACACAATAAATTTGACAAAGTTGATGTTGGACAATAAGATGTCAAATAGGTATCAAAGATATCAATGAAGTATACATAATTAAAAACATGATATCAAGAACCTAAATAAGCATTTTAACTTGCAATATCTTGTAAAGCATGGAAAATGCATATAACTTGTCAACATATGGCAATACACATATTATTTCTCCCCCTTTGTCATCAACAAAAAAGTAACGAGGGATTCAAATGTAACAATAAAGGATGGCCGAAAAATATTACAAATGTGGAAAAGGAAATCAATCAGAAAGCCGAAAATCATGTCACAGTGGCCAAGAAGATGTAATGAAGATAAGACAACATATATGTCAAGATGTAATGAAGATAATACAACATATATGTCAACATACAACATCGTTTAAAAAGAAAATACAGCAAGCTACTCCTCAGGAGGAATGCCAAGATGCATATACATGTGATCGATCTTTAGGTTCATCTTCCACATTTCCTTCAAAATTTCAATTTGCTGTAGTTTTACTTCATTTAACTCTCTCATGATCGGATCGTCAGAAGATGGAGCAGAAAATGTCACTGATGTAGCTGCAACAAAAGGATCAGGAGGAGGAGATTCATTTTCCCTAAGGACTGGTGTTTCAGGATGGTCTCATCGGTGGGGAGGTATATCACATCTCCTAGGTTGTCTAACCCCTATACCATGCTCGAATGTACACCTAAGTCGCCTAAGTAGTTTAACGTCAATGATATTAAATTTGTTCACTTGTATTACTTCTTCATTTAGTGGAATGCAAATATTATAGGCATGCAATAGTTTAGTTATTAAACCTCCATATGGTAACATTGATCCTTTAGAAAGGACCTCTATCATGTGCTGTCGAATTAGGTAACCAAAACAAAAATGTTGTCCGTTATGATCCAATATAAGGTACCTAACTCAGAAACTGATCTCATCATGATGAAACTTGTTTAGGAATGACAATGCTTATAAGAATGTGATGCAAAATCTTAGAGTTAAAAGGTAGTAAATGTTCACAACTCTTGGGGATTATATCTAAATTTGGGTTTGCAAACACAGTTTCTAAAGCTTCAGAGTGGGTGGCACCAACTGTGTCCATATCCCATTTTCCTCTAAAATAACATCCTAGTTCTTTTTCAACAATTCCAATTAATGAGCATATAGTATTATCACATAGTTGGATCTCATTACCTAGAAAATAAGTTGACAAGCCATCATCAGTCATAATTAAATTAGCATAGAATAATTTAACTAAGCGTGGATAAACATGTTCAATAATTTACAAAATGGGTAAGGCCTCTAAGTCTGCAATCCACATGATAGGTTCTAGGTTCCCTAATTGATTCAAATCAACATATTTTCCTTTATGAATGGGTCTAGAACCAAGTTCAGAAAATCTAAGGGAAGCTTCTTGTGATCTAAACAAGGATTGGTCAAATGAATCTACCTCCATCCTTTTTCCTTTGTCTCTTGATGTTCTTCTAGGAGCCATTTCTATCTAGGATTGATCAATAATCAATTGAAGAAAGGAATTAATTTAGACAAGAAAAGGAAAGAGAAATAATTCTGTTTTTACCTTAGATTGTTCCTTTGAGATGTAGGAAGCTTGAATCAAAGTAAGACCTCCTTCTTAGGCTTCTAGAGGGAAGAAATGATACCAAAATGATGCTTGGGAGAGTTTAGAGGAGTGTAGAGAGGTGAGGAAGAGTGTTCGAGCGGTTCTACCGCCGGCCCTAACTCACCCTGTATAAAAGGGGTGTTCAGGTGGTACTACCGCCCCAGCAGGTGGTTCCACCACCTGGGACTGACTACCCAGGCGATGCCATCGCCGTATCTGGCGGTGCTACCGCCGGTAGCACAAAAAATATCCACATTTCAATTTTTTTTTTAAAAAAATGGTCTTAGAGATGGGATGAAGTCAAAAAGAATCAGAATGTGTGGAATCAAATGCAAAAAACCATAATTAGAATTGTGAAATAAAATTGATGAAAACCATAATGTGTGGAATTAAATCGATGAAAACCATAATTTCAAGGAAAGATATCATCAAATAGAGCTTACTTATTTGGATAGTTTAACATGCCTAATTCTCTTCTAATAAAATCAAATTGTTCCTCATTTAAAGGTTTCATAAAAATGTCCGCTAATTGATGATTTGTATCAACAAATTCAAGGGTGACATCTCTACTACTTACATGATCACGTATAAAATGATGCCTAATGTCAATGTGCTTAGTTCGAGAGTGTTGAATCGGATTTTTAGTTAGACAAATAGCACTCGTGTTATCACATTTTATAGGAATATTTTTTAAGTAGATTCCATAGTCTTCTAGTGTATTTTTCATCCGGATAATGTACCTGACATGCACTTGTAGCTATGTATTCAGCTTCTACCATAGATAGTGCAACCGAATTTTATTTCTTGGAAGTCCAAGAAACAAGTGCATGTCCTAGAAATTGGCATGTTCCGGATGTACTTTTTCTATCTAATTTACATCCACCAAAGTCCGCATCAAAGATAAGCTTTCAAATCAAAATTGTCGATCTTGGATACCATAATCCAAGATTAGGGTCCCTTTAAGGTATCTAAGAATCCTCTTGAGACTTTCAAGTGAGATAGCTTAGGATTAGCTTGGAATCTTGCACATAGCCCTACACTGAACATGATGTCAAGTCTGGTTGCAGTGAGATAAAGTAGGCTACCTATCATGCCCCTATAAGTTTTTTGATCAAAACTTTCTCCATTTTCATCCATATCTAATTTAACGGAGGTGCTCATAGGAGTGCTAATATCTTTTGATCCATCCATGTTAAATCGTTTTAATAAATCCAATGTGTATTTTGATTGATTTAGAAATATACCATCACTTAGTTGCTTGATTTGTAGTCCTAAAAAGAAATTTAGTTCTCCCATTAGGCTCATTTCAAATTCATCACTCATATCCTTAGCAAATAATTCACATAGTGATTTATTACAAGACCCAAAAATAATATCATCAACATAAATTTGAACAATAAGAAAATTATTTTCAAAGTGTTTAATAAACAATGTAGTATCAACCTTGCCTTTAGTGAAATCATTTGAAATTAAAAAAGAACTTAGCCTCTCATACCAAGCCCTAGGGGCTTGTTTTAGACCATATAGAGCCTTAGTTAGCTTAAACACATGGTTAGGAAATAGAGAGTTTTCAACCGTGGTTGTTCGACATACACTTCTTCGGAAATAAAACCATTTAAGAATGCACTTTTGACATCCATTTGAAATAATTTGAAATCTTTACTACTAGCATAGGCAAGGAGCATCCTAATGGCTTCCAATCTTGCTACCGGAGCGAAGGTCTCTTCATAATCGATACCTTCTTCTTGGTTGAAACCTTTGGCCACTAGTCTAGCCTTGTTTCTAACCACAATACCGTATTCATCTTGCTTGTTTCTAAAGATCCACTTAGTACCAATAACTAAGTGGTCATTAGGTCTAGGAACAAGCTTCCAAATCTCATTCCTCTCAAATTGATTCAATTCTTCTTGTATTGCGATAACCCATGAATCATCTTTCAGGGCATCAACAATGCATTTTGGTTCAACTTGAGAAAGAAAAGCGGCATGGGCACAAAAAATTTTGAAAGAAGAGCGAGTTTGAACCCCTTTCGATGCATCTCCTATAATTAACTCCTTGGGATGAGCATCTACATACTTCCATTCCTTGGGTAAGGAAGTTTGGGAAGAAGATGCATCCAAGTTGTCATTTTGAGGAGAGGGTTCATTCAAATTCAAATTATCAAGACCAAAATCATCATCAAAATCTTTCTTCTTAAATACTGAAATTTCATTAAAAACCACATGAATAGATTCTTCTATAAGTAAGGTTCTTTTGTTGAAAACACGAAAAGCCTTAAAAATCAAAGAATAACCAAGAAATATGCCTTCATTGGATTTTGCATCGAATTTTCCTAAGGCATCCTTTTCATTTAAAATAAAGCATTTACAACCAAAAACTTTAAAATAAGAAACATTGGGTTTTTTATCATTCCATAATTCATATGGAGTTTTAGATAAGGATGGTCTCACTAGAACTCTATTCATAACAGTCGTATTCACGGCTTAATAATATTTTGGTAAATTATATTCATTTAACATGGTTCTAGCCATTTCTTGCAAACTTCTATTTTTCCTTTCCACTACTCCATTTTGTTGTGGATTTCTTGGAGTAGAGAAGTTGTGATTGTATCCATTTATTTCACAAAAATTTTGGAAGTCATGATTTTGAAATTCACCTCCATGATCACTTCGAATTGATGAAATCATAAAGCCTTTTCATTTTGAGTGAGTTTACAAAATTTAGAGAAACATTTGAAACAATCACTTTTATGAGCCAAGAAATAGGTCCAAGTGTATCTACTATAGTCATCCACAATTACAAAGGCATATTTGCTACCTCCTAGGCTTGTTATGTCAATTGGTCCAAATAAGTCCAAATGGATCAATTGCAATGGTCTAGTGGTGCTAATTTGATTTTTTGATTTGAAACTAGTCTTTATTTGTTTTCCTAGTTGACATGCATCACATACCTTATCCTTAACAAATTTCATGTTTGGGATACCTCTTACTAAATCTCTAGATGAAATCTTAGAGATTAGTTTCATGCTTGCATGGCCTAGTCTCCTATGCCAAAGCCAAGCATCATCATTCAAAACCGAAAGCACATTTCATTACTTAATTTATCAATATTTATGGTGTAGACATTGTTTTGTTTTAAAGCAATCATGGATATGTTGTTGTTGGGTTTTTCAATAATGCAAACATTAGATTCAAATCTAACAACATAACCTTTATCACATAGTTGACTAATACTTAAAAGATTATGTTTTAAACCATCAACTAGTAACACATCATCAATTGAAAAACTTGATTTGTTACCTATGGTTCCCTTGCCAATGATTTTACCCTTGTTGTTGTCTCCAAAGGTGACATATCCTTCTTCTTTGCTAGAGAGCATAGAGAAATGAGATGGATCTCCGGTCATGTGCCTTGAGCATCCACTATCAAGATACCATTTCTTGCTCCTAGCTTGTGAGCTTGTCTACAAAAGAGGATGGTTTTTAGGTACCCATTTGATTTTGGGTGCCTTACAAAATGATCTACTTACTTTGTAATTAATCATTGAACTGTTTATGGTTCCTTTAGGAACCCATATCAATTTTTGTGGATTAATTTTCTTGAATGGACATTTGTAGGCAACATGTCCCATTTTGCCACAAAAATTAAATTTCAAATGAGGTGATACATGCAATGTAGGCCCTTTAACGAAGGTGGTGGGATTTTGGTGAGAACCTCTCACAAATCCGATACCACTTCTATTTCCTACGTGACCTTTGTTAGCAAGAATCATGTCTAAGCTCTTGCTACCGACCTTAAACTTGTTTAGGTCTCTTTGAGTAGCAAGTTCTCCTCTTGTTGCATCTAAGTCTTCACACTTAGAGCATGGGGTAGAGAAGGGTTTGAAGACTATTGAACTTACTTTGTAATAAAGCATGCTCTTTCTTAAGCAAATTGAACTTTTTACTAATAGTTCTACATTCATCAAATAACTCATGAAAAGCCATAGAAAGTTCATCAAAAGATAATTCTTCACTAAGTAACTCACTAACCTCTTCTCCAAATGCCATTAGTGCGAAGTTTGCCTCCTCTTTGTTGCTAGCTTCTTCAACCTCGGAGTCACTTGAATCATCCCACGTGGCCTTCAAGGCTTTTTTCTTCTTGAATTGCTTCTTCTTGGCTTGAGGGCATTCATTCTTGAAGTGTCCCAGCTTCTTGCATTCGTAGCAAATGACTTGGTCCTTTTTGTGTTCAAATTTGCTTTTTGTGTCATTTTTAAATTTGTTCTTTCTTATAAATTTCTTAAACTTTCGAAAGAAGTGCAATGTCATTGTCACTGTCCTGATCACTTGATGTTCCTTTCAAGTGGTCTTCTTGTGTTCTAAGTGCCATATCCTTCCTGTTCTTTGGAGGGGGGTTCTCAAGCTCTTCATGAGCATGGCACATCATCTCGTAAGTCATTAGAGATCCAATAAGTTCTTCAAGCGAAAATACTTTAAGATCCTTGGCCTCTTGAATGGTCGTGACCTTTGGATCCCAACACTTTGGAAGGGATCTTAAAATTTTAGTTACCAATTCAAAATTAGAAAACCTTTACTAAGAGCTTTAAGTCCATTGATGGCATCGGTAAAGCGGGTGTACATGTCTCCAATGGACTCATTTGGTTTCATCCGCAAAAGTTCATAAGAATGCACAAGAATGTTGATTTTGGACTCTATCACTCGGCTAGTGCCTTCATGAGTGATTTCAAGAGTGCGCCAAATATCAAACGCCAATTCACAAATAGAAACCCGATTAAACTCATTCTTGTCAAGCGCACAAAATAAGGCATTCATAGCCTTTGCATTGAGAGCAAAAATCTTCCTCTCCGACTCATTCCATTCACTCATCGGAAGAGAAGATTTTGCAAAGCCATTTTCAATAATGTTCCAAAGTTCGAAGTCCATGGAAATGAGAAAAATCCTCATACGAGTCTTCCAATACGTATAATCCGACCCATTAAACATAGGCGGACGAGTAATGGAGAGACCCTCTTGCATACCGGAGTAGGCCATCTCTCTTGGGTTTTAAACCAATATGAGAGCAAACCTTGCTCTGATACCAATTGTTAGGATCTAAAAGGCACTAAGAGGGGGGGTGAATTAGTGCAGCGGATAAAACGATGGATTTTTCAGCGATTTAAAACAAGCTTCGGAAACTTCGTACGATGAAAACAACGTTTCGTTTGAAACCGATTTTTGTGTTCTAACTTTAAAGCTTGCGTACAAAGATAAAAATGAAGAGGAGCAAGTAAAGTAAAGGTTGCAGCAAGGTAAAACAGAAATTTAAACACTCACACAATCAAGACGCAGCGATGTATAGTGGTTCGGTCAAAGTGACCTACGTCCACTTCCGAAGCCTTCTCCGATGAGGCTTCCTTCTTCCACTATCAAATCCTTTGAAGGGGAAGGATCAAATACCCCTTTTACAGCCCTTTACAAGATGTTCACACTTGTACAAGATTTCTCAAGAAAAGAAGAAGGTGAACACTTAGCAAGAACAAGACTTTTCAACACTCTACAAAAGCTCAAGACTTAAGAATTTTGCTCAAAGGGTGCCCTTTCATGAGAAAGGGGGTATTTATAGATCCAAAGTGGATTCAAAATTGGGCTCCAAATTTGAAATCAATTTGCAGGCAGTCAGAGGCGTGCTCAGCTGGTTCCACCACCACCGTCTGCGGTGCGTAGGGTGCGGTGCACGCGCTGACAGCGGTTCCACCGCCTGCGTCTGCGAGTGGTGCTACCGCTCGGCAGCGGTGCCACCGCCCAGTGGCGGGCTTCACACGCTGCCCCATTCGGACAAAGCCGAATGGGCCTGTTAAGTCTCAACTTGGCTCGAGAGGCCCGATTGGCCCTCGAAATTAGGCAGGATTTTTTCCTAAATTCTTGCTCTACTCATATGCAAACTACGAACCTAAAACATAACTCAACGTGATTTGATTCAACACTCTTCAAGTCAACTTCCGGCGAGCTTTACGGTGAGATTCCGGCAACCTTCCGATGCTTCCCTCGGATTGCTTCGGTGGGCTCGATACTCGGATTGTATGGCGAGCTCAACGAGTCTTCGGCTTGCTTCCGAATCTTCTTGGTGAGTTTCGCGAACCTTCGACGATCTTTGAGATGAACTTCCGAAAACTTCGGCAAGTCCCTGATTTGATCTTAGATGGTTCCGGCAACACTTCCGAAAAATCTCTCGAACTTTCGATGAACTCTTGAACCCCCGACGGACTTGACCTCGGTAAATCACTTTATGTTTCCTTCCCATCGTAGTTATTCCTGCACACTTATCTCGACAAAGTAGATTAGAACAAATATTTCACCAATTGACTTCATCATCAAAATCCGAGATTCAACAAATAGGAGGTGGCTACCAAAAACCCTAAGCCTATAGAACTTTGGTTCCCTCCTATTTATAGAGGCCCCCCCCTGAAAACCCTAATGGATCTTTTTGCCCTATTGGGTATTAGATATCCATTTAATTACCCAAGCCTCTTGGATTAGTGGGTTTCTACCTAATAATCTCTTATTAGCAATTATTGGATCTCATCTCAGGATCCAATAATTCAGGGGCTTAATGGATATCCAATAAGATAGGGGGTTCAACGGATATCTCATATCCGAACCTCTACTCGTTGCAACACCTACCATATGTGTGTGACCCTCTAGGCCCAATATCGAGCTAGCCATGAGTTATCCTTGTTAGAACTCCTTTTGACATAGTGAATTATTATCTCTATAATAATTCACCCAACTCATCGATTGCGGACGTACCAGGCCACTACGCCGCGGCCCCCAGACGATACAGGGGAATCCAATCCTTTTGACCTATCTGTCCTCAGTTACCATGTATCTATAATCTCTCATCCATCTAATATCTCAGAGACCCTATACAGGGCATGGTGCTATCAAGCCCATACGGTCTCTCCTCGAGTCTTGCTCTTGTCGGATTCTCCCGGAGAACTCTTTCTCTCTCAATTCGAATAACCTTGGCCAAGGATTTATTCGAGCAAGAACACATGAGATATTCCTCTCATGATACCGAGAGTGGATGATCCTCTATTGACACTCAATAGCCCTCGTAAGGTTGGCTACCACTCCCAATGACCGACTGTACTAGATATGGAATTTTCCAAACTTATAAGTCCGGTATCAAAGAGTGGAGTACTCATACAGGACATCCTTGGTGTCTCAAGTCTAAGGACCAGATACACTACTGGGACTACGGAATTGCTGTCTGATGTGAGGTATCAATAACCATCCAGCATTCCGTAGGCGGATCAATCAGTGAACTCATTCTCCAATGAGCACCTGCACTGTACCCTTAGTGTCCCCACATGAGTAGCTATGAGACTAGCTACCTCCATCATATGAATAGGTATACAACACACCAGTCTATCCGGTTATCTCAATGTCCTTCTCGAGTAACCTATGACCAGGATAATTTAGGATCTATGTTTAAAGGTGAATCGGTCTCATTATCATGATCTCATCACGATCCGATTCTCATTGCACAGATCCAAGAACATCACAATATACATCTAAATAATGTGAGATAATGTCAATAATCATAAGCAAAGAGATTGACGCAGCGTGTTATAGGTGCAATCACTCATGTGATTGGCTTATAGGGCACCTATAACTAGCACGAATTTGGTGGTAACCGGATCGGAGGTCCAACTTCGTGAAGACTCGAGCTCCTTTTAATTCATCAAGAAGTTCATCCACCACTGGTATTGGGTACTTATCCTTGACGGTGATGTCATTTTGGAGCTCGGTAGTCGATGCACATTCGCCAAGTTCCATCTTTCTTGTGCACAAGTAGCACCGGTGAGGAGTAGGGGCTACATCTTGGCCGAATCACCCCTGTTTCAAGTATTTCCTTAACGATCTTCTCAATTTAATCCTTTTGGAGGTGAGGATAGTGGTAAGGTCGAGTGTTTGCTGGTGGTTTGCCCGGAAGGATTGGAATTCGGTGGTCATGTTGCCGAGTAGGAGGAAGACCGCGCGGTTCAGCAAAAACATAGTCAAATTCAACAAGCAGTTGGGTGAGATTTTGATCTTTAATTTTTATTTTTTTTGCCTCTAGTTGCTACTGGAGATGCATAAGAAAGCCACCATTTATCTTGTGTAAAACTTTCTCCATTTGTTAGATTGAAATGGTGGTTACGTTGCTTCCGCGCTTCCCACGTAGGGTGACCTGTTTGCCTTTGCAATAGAATTTCATAATCAATTTGGAAAAGTTCCAAGAGATGTCACCTAGCATCGTCAGTCATTCTATGCCCAGCATAGCCTCATAATTATCAATTGGTAGGAGGAAGAAGTCGGGAACAATTTCTTGGTTCTATAGTAATAGTTTCACTTGCGGGCATCTTTGGTCGCATTTTAGGATTCGACTGTCGGTGACCTTTACGTCGAACTTGCTACAACCTTCGATATGGAGTGCCATCCGAGCAATAACCTTACTATTTAGAAAGTTATTAGTGCTGCCCGTATCGATGAGAATGGTGATCGGTTGTTGTTTGAGCAGGCCTCCAACTTTCATCGTTTGTGGATTTGAGTTGCCGGCTAGCGCATGTACCATAAAGTTGATCGATTGTGGATCTTCTTCCACATCTTCTTTCTCATGTTCAAGACTCTCTTCTGGCTATTCACTGATCTCTTCTTCCACTAGTTCAATCACAAGAAGTCTCCCTTTTTTATAGCGATGCTCGCAGCTCCATGGCTCGTCACAATGCCAACATAACCCCTTGGCAGATTGGTCTCGAAGCTCTTCTCTTGTCAACCTTTTTGGTGCAGGAGCTCGGCTGATAGTAGGGGGGCTAAGGGTTTTGATATTGCTAGTCGGGGAGCGACCCTAGTCCTCCGGGCTTCGTGGTTCAATCGCTCTTCCTGAAGTAGTGCGAAAGAGATGGCTGCCATAAGCGTGTACGGTTGTCGCGCTTTAACTTCTCCCCAGATCTCCAGCTTCAAGCCCTCAATAAATGTTCCCAATAACTATTTTTCAGACCAATCATGAGTTTGATTAGATAACCTTTCAAACCTAGTTTGATACTCCTGAATGGTAGAGGTTTGTCAGATCCTCGCTAGTTGTCCGTTGATGTTCTCGTAATCAGTTGGTCCGAAGTAGATCAGTAGTCTTTCTTTGAATTATCACCATGAGAGGACTCCATGAGTGTGTTCAAACCAATCAAACTATTGTATGACATCTCCTTCAAGATGTATAGCCGTAATTTCTACCATAGATGCATATGTGGTTTTGTGGTATCGAAAATATCGCTTCGTGCACGAGATCCAACCAATCGGGTCTCTTTCTTCCCATCTAGGGAAGTCCACCCTCATGCATGGATAGTAAGGATCGGTCATAGAGCCTCCCCTCTCCTGGAGGTCATCTCTTCAATCAGAGCTCTCTCCTTGATGTGATTTCTTTGGGCTCGATGGTCGACCCAAACTGAGTTCGGTAAAAAGAGTCTGAATCTTCTCCTCCATTCGTGTCTCGAAGGCTTCGAATTTAGCATCAATTGCCTCATTGGATGCCATAGCATATGTCTCCAAATCTGTAATATTAAGATCTCTTTTTTGCTATCGAGTTAAAGGCATGTATTGGTTGAGAGAAGCGGTGGCTGAAAGGGTTGATGGATTGGTGGATGTAGGCTGCGATTTAGGCTTGTTTTGTGGCTGTTTTGGGTGTAGTTTGGGGCTGTGATTTGATGGAGTTTTGGACTGTGATGGTAGTGGATAAAGGTTAGGGAAGAAGATTTTAGATCTGTGGTAGATCGTAGCAAAGATTTGACAAAAATCAATGGAAATTGCTGTCGATATGCTCTGTCTCGTAAGAGCAGAATTGTCGTCGAAGAAATAGCGATTTCTCAATAAAATTTCTAGCGAAAACTCAGAGATTTGAGGAGAGGGTTTGATGGTAGAATCTTAGTTTAAATAACAGTAAGGATGACAAATTGGATCAAGAAATTTCTGCAGTATAATAGTAAAAATATCGGTGCAAGTTGTGATAGCAGAATTCTCGTCGAAAAATTTCAGCAGCTTGCGACGAGAGATTGCAGCAACACACGAATATTTTTTAAGATGAATTCTATAATAGATCAATCATGGATGGGAGCCAAGATGATCTATGAGGTGCACAAGAAATTTCGTTCAGAAAGGATAATAATTAGATCGGTTAAAGGCAGCAACACACGGTTGAAATTTTCTGCAGCAATCCTTCGTTCGCAAAGATGGTAACTTTTGCAACGCAAGAAATTTGCAGGCAAGGGATAGATAGAAAAACTTCTTTTTGGTATTTTAGATGAAAAATTACAACAGCAAAGGGTATTGGTGGTAGAAAAATACCAGATCTCTGATGCAATTGGAGGTGGCGACAGTAGATTGAATTGATCTACATCAGGAAATGACGGTGGAGACGACGACATCAAGAGGAATTGTGGGAATTGCTTGGCTGATGGTGGGCAGTAGGGATGGCAGTAAAAGCAGCAAAATCGCTGCTCTGATACCAGATGATAGAACCCCAGAGAAATTCTATGGAGATTGATCTTTGAGGGGTATCAACCCTTGGAACGCTATAGGGGTTCCACCCTCCAAGTAGCCTGGTGGTTGCAATTGTAGATTGATTTTTCTTATTCCAAAGAGGTGGAGACTACAAGCTTATATAGAGCTCTAAACCCTAGCCCTAGGGGCTGCTTCCTAAGTGAACTACCCAATTTACCCTCAACTTTAGCTGATCGGTCCAGTAACAAGGGGGCGACGGCTAAGAGGCCCAATAGCCCAAATATAAACCATAGCCTCTCTTCTTTATAGGATAGAGGCGGCTAGATGGGATTTATTACACTCACAGGGTTTTTATTAGTTGCTACTTGGTTGAGTAGAACCCAACCCTGCTAGGATCCTATCAAATATCGGGTAAAAATTTTACAATAACAATAATTTGAACATATATAATTGGTTATAGTTAAAAAAACCCCATCCAAAAAGCTCCTTGTTTTATTATTCCTATTTGATATAAATTATGTATATAAAATAGTTATTTTATTTAAGTACATATCTCTAACATATCATGTCTATATATACTACATGAGCCCTACTTCTTGAAACATATGTTTGCCAATTCCATACAATCTTTTATGTGGAATAATTTTCCAAGTTATTGGGATCTCGATGTATATTCCTAAAAATATTATTATCTGATTTATGAAAAAAATATTATGCAGATGTACGACTGCAAGTTATAATGTTCTCAATATAATATAATATTTGCACATATAAATGATTATATGATACTCCTAAAATAATAAATTGTTAGCATATTTATGAGATGTGTTTTATCATGTATAATTGATTATTTAATTAAGTTTAAAATAGGATAATTGTTATAGATGTTTGGACGAAATAATGTTATGCATATCTTGAAACATGTTACTTTCTTGATATGCTAAATTTCCTTACGATTCTGGGGCATTTCAAATTTCGTGGTGACAATATCATATTTATATTTATGAATTTACTTAATATGTGTAATTATTTATCATATTTTTATTTTGATGAATTATAAATATTTATATTTATTGATTGACATTTGACTATGTATGTGGGTTATTTAGACACATGAATAATTATATCATGCATAAAATAAATTACATGATTGTTTTCCATGATAGATACATGTATTAATGATATGATTATATAATATATTGTGATAGTCTTACTAAAGATATAAACAAAAGGACTATTATTTTAACATTATCGAAGGGGATATGTTAGCCTATAATAAGCCTTATAGCTTGAAGAACACCACATTCATAATGGGAGTTCCTGTGATAATAATAAGATGATTGATCTACAAAAGAAAAAAATTAAAAATAAAAAGTGAAAAGCATGTTATTGCAAAATGGAGTTTAACTTTAACTCTTATCCCTATGGTAATTATTTATTACTCTTATATAGAGATATAGAAATAATATAACTCTGTAAAAGACTTGAAACGATATTTTTTTGTGAGATGTGATGTAAGACTGTCTTATATAAGTGATTGTATATGACTGTGACTAAGACCAAGGTAATCATTAAAAATTATCATGAATAATTAAGATTTAGCGTATGACCAATAACGTGCAATACCATAATATAGATATTGATACTGTGTGGTAATTGATATCTGTTAAAGAAACATAGTTCAGGACTTGGCTTATTCAATTTCCTCCTGATGAAAACTATCACACTAAGTAAAGTTTAAGTCTATAAAGATACTTCACCCAATGTATGCATGATATGAGCACTGAGTAACTTATTTTGATTAATATTATATATTTTAATAATTTTTATTTATTTAATATTTTAAGTTTTGTGGGAGATTATTATAGATTTTATTTAAAAAATAAAATCTCAAATTTTTTATTTATCATTTATTTATTTATTTCTTTTTAATTGTTTACTGTTGTGTGTTACTTTACATTATATTTATTGGTTATGATTAGTTATAGTAGTTATGATTATTATTACCCCTAGCCACTATTGATTCTTCTCATCGAGAATTTAACGAAAAATCTTCTCTTCTCACTAGGAAAATCTTATACGATTTCACAAGATCTCCCTCGAGTAGCTCATTTTTGTTCTCACGATATTGCATCAACATCATTCCCACAAAGGAGTATCCTGGGAAAGTGGAAATATTGCTTAGATTGTTGGATAAAAACTTAATAATAACATTAAATTTGATTTATCTTATTAATTAAATCGGATGTAATGTTATTGTAGAGTTCTTACCCAATAATATTGCCGTTGGTAGATGGCCAGCCCTCATCAGGAGACATTCTATTGGAAAGGAGGTGGTTGTTGAACTTGTTGAGGAGGAGGGGGCCTATAACCTGGTCAACCTTTGCTTGCCGTTTGACTCTGCTCCGGTCAACCATCCGGACCAACCGGAAGATGATCAATTACTATCTCAAACAATATAATTCATTATCCGAACCGATCGACGGCATGGTTTCTGGTTTTTCTTTTGGTTCAATCAGTCGGTCCAGTCCAGGTTTTATATCTACGATGAGAAAAAGTAACAGAATTGTTCTCTTTCACGTTAACCAGTTGTGATCATCTTCTTGCTTTCTGCAGTAACACATTGTGGACATTGTAGAATGCGAATTAGTTTGGAAGAAGATTATGGAGTACACGCACTTGCTTCAGACACGGATAGGATAGGAAGAACTCGTTTATCCCATGTTTCATGTGAATCTTTGGGCATGAAATGCATTGCTTCTGTCTCCTATCTCGTGAAGAAACTGGCGATATCTCTGTGTGTCACTGCGGTCAACGTGTATTGGCGGAAGGCTGCTGCAACAGTAGAACAGAGAGGTCATCGTTCTTCTTTGGTTTGCTCTCGTCACCTCTTCTGAATGGTCAAACAGAAAGGTCAACAAGCACATTTTAAAGACCCGGAGAACTCGCAGAGACAAAACAACTGAAGGATGCATGCATGCATGCATGCTGAATTGTCCCGGTCAAATGAAGATGCATGCAACAATGATCGGTTCAACCCCAGCGGTGAAGACTTTTCTGCACTCCAAGTGGAACGATCGCGGGAGAGGAGAGTGCTGAGAGCCACTCGATCATTAGTTCTTCGAGACCCACTCAAACACGTCAACGTGTTCCACCTACTCCCATGCGTTCCCTGTGATGGTTCTCGACTCCTCCTTAAGAGATGGCCGAGCTCGCGGCGTCAGCGTACTGCTTCATTCAATCCTCGTCGCCTCTGCCTGCTGTCGAGAGGGAGTCGGATGGGTCCTCTGGTGCTGGCGTCTCAGTTGGCCGCCGGCCTGGGCGTGCTGGCCGGTGCGGCGATCGTGAAGTCGGCGATGGAGAGCGGCCCGATGGCCGGCGGGTTGCCACGGTGCGCGACGTGCAACGGGACGGGCCGCGTCGCGTGCCTGTGCTCCAGGTGGTCCGACGGGGACGTCGGGTGCCGGTCCTGCGCCGGCTCCGGCATGATGCTGTGCCGGAGCTGCGGTGGGTCGGGGTCCGGCCGGACGCTCCCGATTCAAGTCCCGATGCGGTCCACCCGCTCTCCATGAGAGATGAGCGCCTTGTGTTTGTATGTATGACTTGAATTATTGATGGTGAACTGGTGCCTATAATTTTGTATTTTGTATATTTTTTTTGGTCATTTCAAATCTTTTTTATTTCTCTCTCTGTGACTGATACATTCAACAATATAATTTAATGGAAAAAATATGCTCAATTTATGAGCAAGATTTGCGGCTATTCTCTTTTCTTTAAATCTGAGAATACTTATTCCTGGAGATGTCATCTTGGTAGAATATGTGTCTTTGTAAGCCGGGCTTAATCTTTGGATCTAATGCTAGAAATTACTGGGTAAATTGACTCAAACATTGCTTTTTCTTACTATTTTTCCCAAAAAAGAATTCTCTAATTTCTTGTCTCCCTGTGAGTGCTTCCAAGGTTTCCTTTCTTCCTATTTCTGATACAGCTCCCAAAGTTACAGTGAGTCTATCGTTTCTCGGTGACTTGGTTACGCTATTATGACAGAAGAGCAAACAAAGTAATGGCTATCAGCAGCAAGAAGAAAAGATACCACTGTTTTGAGCTTTTACTCATATATTGTTTCATCAGAAAAATCTTGTTATATGCAATTTTCTTGTTTATATCAAGGTTTTTGAGTGGGTTCTGAGTAGTTCAAAGAAAGTTCATTGAGGATGATGTTAGGAAATTTGGTAGAAGATTTGGAGAAGATCTTAGGACAAAAAATAAACAGAAGAGTAATGATACTATGCAAAGCAGATCTATGATCATTTCATTATTGCTTTCCCAGGCTTTAAATTATTCTCATACATTCTGCTTTCTTAATCACACCATTTGATTGATTCGGAAACAGGCAAATTTAATTTGGTCTCGGTTCTTCTAGAATAAATTCTCTCTCAAGAGATTGAAATGTAATGTAATTTTTTCCAAGTAGGATACTAATAATAATTTTTTTTATAACGAATAAGCCGGAAATAAGTAGTGGGCAGTGAAAACATGTAGTGAAGATATGTGGATATTTAATTCTGGTTGTGGATGCAGATTTTGATGTTTGAGGGAAGAAGGCAATATCTCGTTTCATAGATCCCCGTACATAAGCTTGCTGGTCCATTGCATCCCAAATCTTTTCCTGCTCTCACATTTGTTAGTGGCCTTTGTTGATACATCTTCCTCTTGTGCAAGCCTTCCGGCTCTTATCCTCTGTCATCTAAGAAATGTGATCAACAATATCTTCTCTGCATATTTTATTGGAAGTCATTGTCATTTCGGAAGATATTTTTAGAATTTGATATAATTAAATTATTATTTTTTTCTTTTAACTACATGCATGATTCATAAAATGATGCTCGACTAAAACATAAAAAGTTATGTAAACAATCAGTCCTTTAAATCCATTGTGTTTGTCCATCATTGATACTATCCTTTGGATTATACCGAAAAGTAGAAATGATTTCAAATTTAATAATCGTTGCTTTTAACCCTATTTCATGTGGTCGAAGGTTTTAGCTTAAAGATAACAATAGAAACCCCCATATTGAGATTTTTTAAATTCTCTCAAACCCACCCGACCTTTCCATGGCCTTAGAGTCAACGATATCATTATTTTATGATAGTTCATTTACTAATTACTCCCTTCCTGCAGTTTTCGATTTTGTTTTCATGAATTTTATGTATGCTGTCCTCTTTGTTAGATAAAACACTCACTACTCCCTAGATGCAGTATGGTGTACAATATTAGATGACCTAGAAGAAGTGAAACAATAAAAGTATTATAATTTTTTTTTATCAAATCTGATGCACTTGAGATGATTTCAATATTTAACCACAACACTTTGATTCTTATGTAAAAATGTACAATAATATTTTAATGTAACTTCGGATCTAAATATAGAAAGGTTAGATTCATATCAATTAACAATCTAACCTTCAAGCTCGTACTCTTGCAAATGCTGTAAGAATTTTATTTATCCCTTGTCATGATGTAATAATCTTTGGAGTTATCGATAATCTTAATTAATAAATAAAATCTTTTTATTTAAAAACAAAGTCAGTGTCCTACAGGCACATACATTCATTTATTGCATTACCAATCACCCCTCAAGCTTAAACTTCTCTCAGAGCTCTTGGCATTTAATATACTACAGGGTCAGCAAGACATTGAATCCAACTGTTATTGGTTTTCTTAATGAATTTTCTTTTGTTATTCCTACTCATTCAAATTGTTTATGGGCATCAAAATAAAGAAAATAGATGTCCATTATCACCATACTGGTCTTTCTCATCAGTTTTTGTTTATTTATTTGTTCTTATTCTGCTACTGGTTCTTTGCTTTGGATTTTGTATTGTGCATACACAATATGTAAAATAAATAACCCAAGTCAAATTACTTGGTTTCCTTCTTCACTTCTGATCAAGGTTGCATAAGATTGATCTTCTCAAGCTTTACCAATTCTGTGGCTTAATCTTTCACTTACATATCATTTTATCAACCTGAATCTTCTTTTCAACTTGGTAAAATGATATCAGTGCCTAGTCACTGATCTATCTGCCACTGATTTAATAAGTTCTAAAGATTGTAGGAGACACTGACGAAGTATAAATCCCCAGGCCCCAGCATGTTTAACTGGATTAAAGAGTCTTCCTGGTTTTCTCTTGAAGCAATAAAAGATCCTCGTTGGAACCCTAAAGCATGCTGCCAACATCTACAACAAATTTCTGTGTATTGGAGATTAGCTAACAAAATATAATATGTTGAATGCACCAAAGGTTGGATTATTGTATTCGTAACCATGTACCATTTCTTTGAGCTCATAAACTCCTGTGGTCCTAAAAGAGATGAGATAAAAACAACCGACATGAGGCAACTGGTTTATGTTTGTCTGCCCACACACAGAAAAAGAAGAACGTCAGTACTTTGGTCAATCTTCTTAATCACACTTCTGAAAGTATCAACTATTATGCAAAGTGCTGGTTAATGCAAAATGCTTGAATAATTACTGGCAATTTTTTGTTCTTTTTTTTTTTTATCGGATATCACCATTGTTGGGATTGGCACATATTTTTGGATTTCTAAGCTGTTTTCCGCAAGAAATTAAAGCATGGAAAAGTTCAATATAAAGGAAAAGAACCTACAAATTGCAACTCGATTATTTTATAAATATCTCATTTGTTTTTAAGCTGTTATGGGGATATAATGTGAGAAAATACTCTCTGATTACTACTAATATTTCTCTGGTAAATTTAGAAAGGATGATAAACTTCTTTGAGGTTTATGTGAGGAAGCGTACAAAGAGATATATGATTAAGTTTAGGTTAACTTAAGGGAATTTATGGTTTATTCTCACAGGATGAAGAAGAATCTGAGTTTTTTCTGTATGAACACAAGTAAATAGTGTTTAACCACATAAATTTTATCTCGATTATTGTGGGTTTATGTTTTATTATTGATTCTTTGGATTGTTCTTTTAGTATTAATTGCCGAGGTAAGTAGACGTCGTCAATCGTCATTGACCATGTAGCTGAACAAAGTTTTTGTTCTAGTTGTAATTCGGTAGCACCCTAATCTGACATATTTCTGTTCTTCTGGAAACGCTTGTTTTATGTGGGTTTTATATTGTCCCGTTTCTACTGGAACATAAGACCATTTTTTGTTCTCTTTTAAACCAAAAATATAATATCTGCTTCAGAGTGGCCGATCGATAACTGAATCTTATTAGTTAACATATTTTCTTGTGAGAAAGTGGATTCTTTCTGCAACATCCGAGGCCCAAATTGTTCTTTCTTAGCCACAGGTAACGATGTACAGCAACATGTGGTTAACATATTTTCTTGTGAGAAAGTGGATTCTTTCTGCAACATCCGAGGCCCAAATTGTTCTTTCTTAGCCACAGGTAACGATGTAAAGCAACATGTGGTTAACATATTTTCTTGTGAGAAAGTGGATTCTTTCTGCAACATCCGAGGCCCAAATTGTTCTTTCTTAGCCACAGGCAACGATGTAAAGCAACATGTGAACTGTCCATTGCTACTTATAATAATACATCAGCGGAAAGATGAATCTGTTTGAGGTTACATGCAAGCATTCAATATTGCACCGCTCTTTTCAGTACAGCTCAAACACAGCTCCGACACTGATTCACTTGGGGGTGAAAGCCTGCAATGCAAAGTGAAAGATCAGATACGTGCATGGATTTGCTGGACAGGAGGAAGACGAAGAGAGTCCACTGCTTACAGCGAACACTGTTGCATGGCCAGGATCGGCGAGGTGGGCGAAGAGGTTGTCGATGGGACCCGTGCCGGTGTAGATGGCTTGGAACCACGCCCCCATCACGGCCAGCATCGCGAGCCTCCCGTTCTTGATCTCCTTGGTCCTCAGCTCCTTGACCTTCTCCGGCGAGCCACTGCCCCAGCCGAGGGGATCGAACCAGAAGCCGCCGGGGTAGCCGACGTCGGTGCCGGTGAGCTTGTTGTTGGGGAAGATGGGGTCGGTGTTGACGCACCCGGGCTTGATGATGTCCGCCCACCGCCTCCCCTCGGCCCATCCGATCAAGATGAGCTCGATGACGAATAGGGTGGTGGTGTCGGTGAAGTACTCCAGCTGGCCGGCGGTGTACCATGAAGGGGTGTTGAGGATGCCGATCTTCGTGAGGAATTCCGGGATGAAGATCCCGGCTGCCCCCAGCATTGCCCACCGGCAGTGGACGATCTCCGCCTGCTGGTTCCACCTCAGGCTCTCAGGGTCGGATCCAAGGCCCAGGGGATCAAAGCCGAAGTCTCCGGGGAGGCTGCATGCGTCGGCGAGGAACCAGTGGAATCAAGATTAACTCCATGTGAGTGGAGAGATGACGAGGAGAAAGGGACCGACGACGTCACCTGCCGTCCAGCCATGGCGGAGGGGTGCTGCCTGGGAACCAAAGCGGTCTCTCAGGCGCAGCTGCAGCGGACACCGAGAAGGCCCGGCGAGCAGTTTGTGTTGCCCACTTTCCCTGCCTCACCTTCCTTCCTCCACCAAGGAAGGATGCCTTGGTCGCGGCAAGAGCAGCTCCATTCTTCTGAGAGCTGAAGCAAATCCATTGGAAGCTTAGAAGTGCATCAACCAGAACGAGATATGAATCCCGACAAGCAATAGCATGAGAACAGAAAGAAGGTCAGCAGCGGATCCTCAGTTCGACCATGGCAACAACATATACTTGCGTTGCTTGAGGACAAGTGTATAGTTACAGAGTATAAGATCTTGCCTGGCGACTGCTGCAACTGCAGAGGAGGAAGCACAGACGGAAGCCATGGTGGAAGCTCTGTCCGATCTCTGGTTCTGGTAATAGCGAGAGGAGGAGAACGGGAGGCACCCGTTTAATGCACGGAGTGGGCTTATCTTGGAGAGATAGGATGGCGGCTTCCTGAGGCTCTTATCTCGCGACATGTGGAAGAGGGAATCCAAGTCTTGGCTCCAAAATCTTCGTCACGGTTGACATGGATATGCCATTGCGCGTCAGCCACCCAATTACTAGGCTTTCTGCTGTCCAAAAGATGTGGAAATTTGATTGGAGTCAAAAAGAGGAAGAAGAAGAAGAAGAAGAAGAAGAAGAAACGGATCGAAGACCTCAAAAATGAGAGAGGGCTTAGCCCCATCCATGAATCAATCAGACCTCAATCTGGATCATCAACGGCCAATGGATTGATTTCCTGGCAACGCCATTTCACTCGATCAAACCTGACCGAATCCGACTCATTAACACCTCTGTTGGTAGCTCTTGTTGCATAATTAATTAATAGGATATAAATAAGGTCTTTAGTTGATACATGTCAGATTAGAGTTCATACAAGAGCAGTGTGGAGTGGGTTCTGAGTGGTCCACAGGAGATCGGCTTGGCTTTCCATCGTAATAAGAGTGTTCCTCGTAGATGCGCGGGCACCAAGCAATTTTAACTGATCTCAGTGGCCCGAATAACTACTGCGGAACTCTAAAACGCTGCACATTCCTTGGGCTGTACAGGCCACAAATCTCACTCGCACCAGAAACTGTCAGGAATATGAAGACTAGAGGTTTTTGAGTCATTTATCCATGTCACGGATCGATAGAGTGAATACCAATCTTGGCACTCTCCCTTTGTGGCTCATACCTAACACATATAATTGGAAAATAAATTAGAAGACCATGCTCACATAGCACGACACCAGAAAGCAAATGCGACTATCTAAAAGCTGCTACCAGCCCTCAGATCAGAGACAGCTCTCAGGTCTTGATTGGCCGTCTAGAGAGCCAGCTAAGAAAGCTTAATAAACCATCGCAAAATTAATCAGCACAATAAAATTCGTGAACATTTTCCAGATAACAGCATATGGATTATAAGCCACATTATAGTTCATGCAATAAAGGTAACACTAACTTGATGAGCCTTTAACTGCAACACGGACATCTCTTGTAGCCCAGCGGTCTCTGCTATGATCAGAATAGTCCAATCAGGTAAAACTAAATTAATGAACCTTTAACTGCTAAGTCCCAGACTTCCAACTAGGTGAAACCATAGCAAGAAGAAATCAATCAGATTCTCAGTAGCTCCAAGAAACATCAAGCCTGCCAAAAATATTCAACCACCACCGGGAAAAGTTCAGAATCTACAAAATAAGAGTCAATTCTAATAAAGTTCAATCTATTTAGTGTCAGGATCCAATAACGAAGAAAATAAAAGACTGCCAAAAACACAGTGCTGCATTTTCCTCGCAGACCTTAATTGAAAGGTCCCCCACTATGGTTGTGAAAAGAGTAGTTGAGTATTGATTCTATATGTATTTGAAAAACCAAAGATTTGAATGGATATACAATTGTAGAATGCTCCGAGTATTTGATAAATAATAAATAAAAAATTATATTTTAAATATGAATCAATATAAGTGTTGTTTGGTAAAATTATATTCAAAAGAATAAATTTATTCTTAGAATATTTTTAATATTTATTCAAAACTAAATACATATTTTTATTTAAATTAATAAGTAAATAAATAAATGTATATAATCTTAATAAATAATTATTATATATATAATAATTTTTAAAAATAAATAAATAAATAAATGTATATAATCTTAATAAATAATTATTATATATATAATAATTTTTAAAAATAAATAAATAAATAAAATTTTAAAATAAAATAAAATTTTAAATAAAATAAAATAAAATAAAATTTTTAAATAAAATAAAATAATATTTTTAAATAAAATAAAATAATATTTTAAGATTTTAAAATAAAATTTTAAAATAAAATTTTAAAATAAGATTTTAAAATAAGATTTTAAAATAAGATTTTAAAATAAGATTTTAAAATAAGATTTTAAAATAAGATTTTAAAATAAGATTTTAAAATAAGATTTTAAAATAAGATTTTAAAATAAGATTTTAAAATAAGATTTTAAAATAAGATTTTAAAAATAAATAAGATTTTAAAATAAGATTTTAAAATAAGATTTTAAAATTTTAAAAATAAATAAGATTTTAGATAATTTTTAAAAATAAATAAATAAATAAAATTTTAACTTATATAAATCATATTGATTTTTCATAAGATTTTAGATAACTTAAAATCTTATGATTTTAGATAATATCATAAGATACTTTGAGAATTTAAAAAATTATATTAGTATCCATAAATATTGTAACACTAATGTTACCTTGAGGTAGGATCAACATTTAAGCATTTATAATGCAGCATCGAGGCCAAATATGATTTGAAAAAAATCTATTAAGTACCAATTCACAAACGAAAATGTATATCGAACCTTCAATATATATTCCAAATGTTTTCCCAAACGCACTCTTAATTATATGTAAAGAATCAAGCCACATGTACAGTTTAACATCTTAATATGCAATCTTTGGGTAACTAATTATGGCATACATAAGAGAAGTTATAATCTTGTAAAGTTAACTGCTAAAAGTATCCAATGCTGCAAGCAGCATTATCAACCAATATAGCAAAAGGAATCTGATGAATAAAGACCTACCTTTTCTTTTTTCTTTTTTTCTTTTTTTTTTTTGTTCATATCGCCATTTGTAATGATCTAGATCACAGTCTCCGACATAAACTTCCCGTGGTCTGCATGCGCTGGTTGTTCTGCAGCCTGAGGTGCTGGTGGATTTGAGGCCCAGGGCGCATTTGCAGTAATCTGTGAAGGACCAAGAGATGGCAATGGTAAGGTGGAACTGCAGAATGATAAGGTGCATAAGCATAATGAGGTGGTGGATATGCAGGTTGAACATTTGGAGCAATAGAGCTGCGGTAGATGCCATTGGACACACTGCAGCACTATCCTTCGACGACACTAGTAGTGACAGATTGAGGAGCTGAGCCGGGAGGAACGGCCTGATTGGAAAAAAATAATAAATAAATTTTTATATATATATGAATAAATATTAATAGATCGTAACACACAATAGAATTAAATAAAAATTATAATAAAATAAAATATTAAAATTTACGTAAAAAATTCCTTCAACGTGAAGGGTAAAAATCACAGGACATCCCAGAAAAAATTCGTTATAAAAATAATGAATGTATAATTCTCAGAGTATCTTGCTCAAAACCCAAGTAATAATCACAAGAATAACTGAGATATAAGGATTATGTCACTGTACATATTATCAAAAATCTCCCTAAGCAATCATAGTAAAAATTTACTGTAGATCTGATCTAACCTAAGATAAGAAAACTGTTTGATGACTAAGAACAGTCTTTGTGTGTTCCTTATCTTCTTCCTTTTCTTTTTCTCTTAATTTTCTATCATTTTCTCCTCTCTTTGAATCCTCTTTACTGCTATAAAATTTCTAACCTTTTGTTGTGATTTTTTCTCTAATTTTCATAGTCACCATTAGCCCCTATTTAAATCTAGGGTTTAGGTTAAAATAAGGTTTAGAAGAAAAAATGAGCTATGGATTGATAAACCCATATAAGCTAAATTGGGCCATCAGCGCAACAACCTCCCTCTTCAGCCCATAAGGAAGGCTGTTCCTTTTGCTCCTCAGTGTAAAGCCATGCCGACCAATTATTAGCATATCTCCTACATCTCTTTCAGTAAGGTCTTTGTTAACATGTCTGTTCTATTATCATCTGTATAAATTTTTTGAAGTTGCAACTGTTTCTCTTCAAGTACATTTTGAATCCAATGATATTTGACATCTATATGCTTTGACTTGGAATGAAAAGGTAAATTTTTACACAAATGGATGGCACTTTGGCTGTCAAAATGTACCACATAGTTTTCTTGTTTCAACCCCAATTCTTATAAGAATTCTTTCATCCATAACATTTCTTTATAAACCTCTATAATAGCAATATATTCTGCCTCTATGGTGGAGTGGGTAATACACCTTTCTAGTTTGGATTGCCATGACATAGCTCCCCCTGCAAAAGTAAGTACAAAACCTAATGTGGATTTCCTCGTATCAATATCTCTAGCCATATCTGCATCTGTGTAACCCATTAGCACAGGTGGTCCTCCTCTAAAGCTTAAACAAACCTTAGAGCTTCCTCTAAGATATCTCAAGATCCACTTCACTATTGCCCAATGCTCTTTGCTTGGATTTATAAAAAATTTGCTAGTAACACCCACTGCATATGCAATATCCGACCTCGTATATACCATTACATACATTAGACTTCTAACTGCTGAAGCATAAGGAACCTTTTTCATTTTCTCCTTCTCCTCATCACTTGACGGGCTCTACTCTGAGCATAACTTAAAGTGACCTGAAAAAGGAAAACCAACTAGTTTTGTATTGCTCATATTGAACCTTTTTAATACCTTCTCGATGTACTTTTCCTATGACAACTAAATCTTCTTATTTTTCCTATCATGAGAAATCTGCATACCCAGAATTTACTTTGCTGGCTCTATGTCCTTCATTGCAAATAACTCACTCAATTCTTTCTTCAACCTGTCAATTGTACACATTTCTTTTCTAAGGATAACCATATCATCAACATAAAGTAAGAGAATAATAAAATCCTTACCAAATTGTTTGATCCTCAAA
Source organism: Musa troglodytarum (assembly GCA_023547065.1). Taxonomy (NCBI): domain Eukaryota; kingdom Viridiplantae; phylum Streptophyta; class Magnoliopsida; order Zingiberales; family Musaceae; genus Musa; species Musa troglodytarum. Next base: position 33,236,547 of record CP097508.1, read on the forward strand.
GAAGACTACATCTCTACTTCTAAACACTTTTTGCTTTTCTAGATCCTAAAGCCTGTAACCAAATTGATCATGTGAGTAGTCAAGAAAAATACATTCTTTTGTCTTACCATCTAGCTTGGACTTCTCATTATCTGAAACATGTGCAAATGCATGATAACAAAATACTCTCAAATGCCTATAGGAAACATCTTTCCCTGAACATACATGTTTTGCAACATCAACATCTAGGGCTGTAAAGGGAGATAAGTTAATCACATTAACTACAGTCCTCAAAGCCTCATCCCAAAACCTTTTGGATAGCTTTGCCTGTGAAAGCATACATTTGATATTTTCCATGATGGTGCGGTTCATTCTCTTTGTAATTGCATTATGCTGAGGTGTACTAAGAATTGTCATTTCATGTTAGATGCCATGTGACCTACAATAATCATTAAATAATCCTGTATACTCACCATCATTATCTGATCTTATGCAATTCAATTATCTTTCTGTCTCTCTTTCAACTCTAGCATGAAACTCTTTGAAGACACTAATAACTTGATCCTTGGTCTTCAAAGCATAAGCTCAAACTTTCCTAGAAAAATCATCTATAAAAGTAATAAAATAAAGTACACCATTGATGTCAAAAACATTAATAGAACCACTAGGAGTTTTTATCCTAAAAGGACCACAAACATCTGTATAAACACAGTCCAAGGCATACATTTTTTTAGATAAAGTAGGACTAGCAAAAGAAACTCTATATTGTTTATCAGTCAAACAATCAATACAAGGGTTCAAATATGTACCTTTGAGGTTAGGCAATACCTTTCTCTTGCAAAGAGCTTGTAGTCCTTTCTTGCTCATGTATCCCAATCGCCTATGCCACAACTCCATGCTGAAGTCTTTCTCTATAGCATTTAGCTACTCACCACAAGCTTTGGCCTACAACCTGTACAAAATGTGATATTTCTTTTCACTAGCTATAACAAGAGACCCCTTGTTGAGCTTCCATTGCCCTCTATGAAACCTTCTATCATAGTCTTCATCATCTAGTCTTCCAATTGAAATTAGATTTAGTCTCAAGTCAACCACATGCCTCGCATCCTTAAGCACCAACTTACATCCAATGTTAGTATTATGTGGATGTCATCTATGCTAATGATGTCTGCCGTGCCATAGTTGTCCATTTTGACAATAGCAAAATTTTTAGACCTGTAGGTAGCAAAGAACTCCCTCCATGGTGTAACATGATAAGAAGCTCCTGTGTCAATTATCCACTCGAGATCCTGACACACACAAGAAAAAATATCATCAGAAGGGGACAAAATCAAATAATCACCACCCTCCACTATAGCTATGGTATTCTCTTTTGACTCTGTAGACTCCACTTTTTTTTCCTTTTTCTTGCTCTTCTTAGTGCATGTGAATCAATTTGAGATGCTGCTAAGTTATTTCTTCTCAACTCCTTATTCAACAAACTGCTTGTTACTTGACTTATAGTGACAATACTAAGGGAAACCATCAGTATCTTCCAACTTTCTAGCAATGAACTGAGAAGTAACAATGCCTATAACTCATCATCAAGAGACATTTTCATAGAAGATAACTGGTTAGTAATACTTTACATTTTATTCAAATGCTCAGCAATAGAAGCACCCCCTTTATATTTCAAGTTCACAAGTTTTCTGATCAAAAAAGCTTTGTTGCCAACTATTTTTTTTTATAGAGACCTTCAAACTTTTTCTAAAGAGAATATGCAGACCTTTCAATAGAAACATGGTGAAGGACACTACCATCGAGCCATTGTCGAATAAACCCAATTATTTTTTGATCTAACCTCTTCTACTCATCATCTGTCATAGTGTAGGTTTTTCACTATCCTCTTGCAAAGGTCCATACAAATCTTTGCAATACAAGAGATCTTCCATTCTTGGTTTCCATATCATCCAATTGTTTCCATTCAAACTAATCATGCGAGAAACACTACTGGCCTCCATGTTCAAACACAAAAATTAAATCACCAAAAACTTGCTCTGATATCAGTTGATGGAAAAAATAAATAAATAAAGAACTTTTTATATATAAATAAATACTAGTAGGTCATAATACAACGGAATTAAATGGAAATCACAATCAAATAGAATATCAAGATTTACATAAAAAATTCCTTCAATGTGAAGGGTAAAAACCATAGGACATACTAGAGAAAATTTACTATAGAAATAATGAATATACAATTCTCATAATCTCTTACCCAAAACCCAAGCAACAATCACAAAATAATAACTAGAATATAAGGATCACGTCACTGTATATAATATCCAAAATCTTTCTAAGCAATCACAGTAAAAATTAACTGTAGATCTGATCTAACTTAAGATGAGAAAATTGTTTGGATGAATGAGAATAGTCTTTGTGTATTTCTTATTTTCTTTCCTTTTTTTTTTCTTATTTTCCTATTATTTTCTCCTATGTTTGAATCCCTTTTGTTGTTGTAAAATTTCTATCATTTTACTATGATTTTTTTAAAATTTTCGTAATCATCATTAATCCCTATTTAAAACTAAGATTTAAGTTAAAATAAAATTTAGAAGAAAAAAAAGATGAATTATGGATTGATAAAACTCATATGGAATATGGATTGAATAGAAACATTAGCCCAACATACACACGGTAGAACCAGGTGGCGGTGGAGGACACAGCACGTGGAGGTGGAACAGGTGGCGGAGGAATTGGCCCACCATTTACGTATTGCTGGGTAGGGTAACTTCCAGCTGATGCATCCGAAGGGCCTGGAGCATCGGAGAAGGATATGCGGGTGGTGCCACAGGAGCCGGAGGGCCTGGAAGCACTCTGCAGGCTGAGGCGGCTTACCCGCCCTCGCACAGCTAAAACTCTTCCCTGTATATGATAGCCGTTCATGGTAGCAATTGCCTGACTAGCCATTGTAACATCGGCGTACTTAACAAAGCCATAACCTTTACTCAACAAGCTTGTAGTCCGATCTTCGATGACCTTCGCCTCATCACAGTATTCCCAAATGCGGGGAATAATCTAATAAGCCCATCATCATCAACAGTCGGTGGCAAGTATCCAATATATAAGTTCCTTCTTCAGACGATCTGAAAGCCCAACTCCTTCGGTCCCTCCACCAGTGGCCCAGGGAAGATTGCTTCCCCAAGTGCCAGATCCGATGGCCAATGTAGAACTCTGCTTTGTCAGAGATTCCAGGGCAGCACTACCCAGTTCAACCAAGAAGCTCTAAAACTCATCGTCCATTTTCGTTCCTGACCCGTTCATGGGGCGATCGATCATGGGATGACCTCCATCGCCACAAATCTTTATACCGGACATCACTCTTAAAAATGGTGGTGCGAGATGGGCAAGCAAACTGCCGGTGACCAGGCTTCCTGCATAGCCTACAGAACTCTTCGTCTCGGATAGTTCCATTGAGAGCAGCAAGCTCCTTCCACTGCTGCCTCTTGTGCTCGTTCAGCACCTCATCCATGGGGATCAGAAGCTTCTCCAACATCCCCACAGCGGCATCCAGTGACTCCGGCGTCTCGGCCTCCAAGTTCTCATTCTCAGAAGGGTCGGGTTTCAAGTCCCGCTTTTGCAGCAACCTTCCTGCCTTCACCGACCCCTTGCTGCGTATTGCAATCTTCGCGCCAGTCTCCTTCTCCATCCGCTTCTGGGTGTTGCCTCCCGGCCCGATGATGAGGCCAATAAAGTTGTAACTTGGGTACTCCTTCATCGGAATGTAGGGAGATGGGCGGCCGGTAGTCTGCGAGCGGCTTGAACGCTGGGTTCCGACGGATAAGATGCGAGATTTTCTCCTGACGCTCCTTGAGGCACTCCCGAACTCGGTATTCCCGGGTGTTGATTCGGATACCCAAGTTGACGTAGATGGGCTCGGGGGAAGGGACCCGTTAAGACCCTTTTTAGAGTTTTAATATAGAAGAGGAATAAGCTAAAAAGAAGGGAAAAGAAAAAGTATTTGATCACTTCGAACGGATCGATCTACTTGATCACCTCGAGGGGATCGATCTCCTAGGTTTAGTCAAAAATATTGAATAATATTTAATTACCTAATTACCTACTGAAAAAATAGTTACATTCCTATTTATAGAGCCCATAAGGACTTTAACTCTTAATAATTAAATATTAAATAAATCATTATTCGATTCTCTACTAATTAAACAACTCGATAAATAATATTCAAGCTTAGAAAATAAAAGGATCATAATAGTTTCACTCATTTCAAATCAACATTGTCCTCAAAGTTAAGTAGTAATAAATTTTGGAAACTTCTCTCGTAGCGTCCTGTAGGACTCCGAAGTGGTGTCTTCCTTTGGTAAATTTGCCTATTGCATCATCACTTTTGTCATAGGATGTCTGCGATATATGATAACTTGTCAATCCAGTATAGCTTGTGGTTGAGTTTGGACTTCCCCGAAGCAGAGATATCCGGTAAATGATATTGAACTATCTCATCTTCACCTAATTTCTTCTTAAGGAAGGAAACATGAAAAATTAGATGTATCTTAGAGCTAGTAGGCAAATCCAAGTAGTATACAACTGGTCCAATCTATTCCAATACTTTATAAGGCTCAAAAAATTGAGGAGATAACTTCATAAAAGATCGAACCTTTATGGAAGTTTGCTTGTAGGGCAAAAGACGAAGGAAAACCCAATCACCCATGGCAAATTCTCATTCACTTCGGTGTTTATCGACTTGCTGTTTCATTTTTGCTTGTGCAACTGTGAGATTATCCTTTAAAAGCTAAATAATCTTATTTCTATCAAACAATTCCTTGTCCACTTGATCAACTTTAGAAAAATCGGGTACATATGTTGGAATTGAAGATGGGGGTCGACCATAAACTACTTCAAAGGGAGTCATTTTAATCGAAGAATGATAAGAGGTATTATACCACTATTCTATCCAGGGAAGCTATTTAATTCATTCCTTTGGCTTGTCACTGGTAAAACATCTTAGGTAATTTTCTAGACACATGTTTACCACTTCATTTTATCAATCTATTTGTGGATGATAAGCAGTGCTCATATTCAGCTGAGTGCCCTGCAAATAAAAAAGCTCTGTCCAAAAGGAGCTAGTAAAAACCTTGTCTCTATCACTAATAATGGAACGATGACTCCCATGCAATTTAGCTATGTTCTCCATAAAGATACTGGCAACACCTACGATAATATAAGGATGTCGTAAAATACAAAAATGAGCATACTTTGTAAGTCTATCCACAACTACAAGTATAGTACTCTTTCCTATGGAAGTTTATGGATATGTCAGTCCAAACAACATCAGAAATAGGGAGGGGCTAAAGCAGCCCAGGGGTGGCTACTGTCTCACTCTTATGGCACTAGCAAACATCACATTTAGCAATAAATTTTTTGATAAAAGTTTTCATACCTTTCTAATAAAAAAAGTTGTTGGACTCGTCTATAGGTGTAAAGAAATCTAGAATGACCAACAATTGGTGATGAATGAAACTCTTTCAAAATTATCTCTCGACAAGAAGAATATGATGCTACAACTATTCGACCTTTATAGCGCAAGTCTATCGAATCCCAACTATAATTTGAAACAATATCTGGAGCTTCTTCTATTCTTTTAATAATATTCTAGATCTTGGGATTATTTGACCATTCCCTTCTGATAATTTTTAAAGTCTCATAATTAGGAATAGATATAACTATTAGTTCAGCTTGTTCTAGAAGGCGTGAGAGTATATCTGTAACTAGATTCTTGCTCCCTTTTTTATAGATAATTTCATAATCAAATCCCAATAGCTTTGTGATCCATTTCTGTTACTCTAAAAAAGAAATCTTTTGCTCCAAAGTTTTTTTGAGGCTTTTGTGATCGGTGCATATTTGAAACCATTGACAAATTAAGTAGGATCTCCACTTCATAATGCATGTACAATGGCTAGTATCGCCTTGTCATAAATAAATAAACTCAAATGGGAGATAGAGTGAGCCTTACTAGCATAAGCAATGGGTTGACCTTCCTACATTAGTATAGCTCCTATACCTACTCCAGAAGCATTAGATTCAATTATAAATAACTTGTTAAAATCAAGTAGAGCAAGCACTAGGATAGTAGTCATTGCAATCTTCAAGGAATTAAATGCATGGTTTGCCTCTTCTGACTATTTGAATACATCTTTCTTTAAAAGTGCTATCAAGGGGGGTGTTGATTTTACCATAATTCTTCATAAACTTTCGGTAATAACCTATCAGTTCCAAGAACCCCCTCAAAGCTTTAATTGACTTCAGAATCAACTAGTCTTTTATCACTTGGATTTTGGAAGGATCAACTACAACACCCCTTTGAGAGATGATATGGTCGAGATACTCGACCTCTAGTTGCCCAAAACTACATTTGGATTTCTTGATAAAAACATAATGCTCATGAAGAATAGTAAAGACAGTTCGCAAATGTAATAAATAGCTCTATAAGGAGGGACTATATATCAAAATATCATCAAAGAAAACTAGAATAAACTTACGACGATAAGCTCAAAATATATCATTCATTAAACTTTGAAAGGTAAAGGGTGCATTGGTTAACCCAAAAGGCATGACTAGAAATTCATAATGGCTATTATGTATCTTGAAAGTAGTTTTCTAAATATCATCTTCATGTACTCGAATTTGATGATAGCCCGATCTTAGGTCCAATTTAGTGAATACTTGGGCTCTTCCCAATGTCCAACAGTTCGTCTACTACTGGAATAGGATATTTATCTTTCATTGTAATATTGTTGAGTGCTCGGTAGTCAACACTGATCCGCCATGCGCCATCCTTCTTTCTGACCAGCAAAACTGGGAAGGAATAGGGGCTAACGTTAGCTCTTATAACTCTTGTTTCTAACATCTCTTTGACAATCCTCTTTATTTTTGCCTTCTAGAAATGTGGATATCTATAGGCCGGACATTAGTTAGTACTTTCCTGGGTACTACTAGAATCCGATGATCATGATGTCGAAGAGGTGGGAATCCTTGTGGTTTTGTAAATACATCTACAGACTCTTTAAGTAATGATGCAATACTTTCGGTTGGAATGTGCTCTGCTATTTCTTTTTCTATGCTCTACAATTGTACCAAGAATCCGATATGTGTCTTCTGAAGAACCTTCTCCATCTGATGGCTAGTGACAATTGTGATCTTACTTCTGCGTCGTCCCTTTAGAATCACCTACTTTCCATTAACAAAAAACTTCATGATTAGCTTAGAAAAGTTTTAAGAAACATCACCCAAGGTTGATAGTCATTCAATTCAAAGCACCACTTCATAGTCTTCTAAGGGTAGTAAAAAGAAATCTACGATAAAACTCTTGACCCTGCATAGTGAGCTTTATCTTTGAGCACTTGCTATCTCAGGTTAAAATCCGTCCATCAGCGTGTTAGGTCTCAGATTTTGATGATGAAACTAATTGATTATGTTTTATTGTCTAACTACATTTTGAGTGATGCAGATCTACTCGATCAGGATTAGAAAGTTTACACAGGAGGAATTGACATTGCGCTGGAGGAAATCACATCAGGATATTGGACAATTGGTAGAAGGCTTCGGACATCAGACATCGGGTCAAGAAGAGTAGTGTTACACCAAGGATATCGGGGTTATGGAGGTCAACCACCGATTGGACAATAAACCGTAAGAGAGGATGATGTGCCGAAGAACCGGACGAAGCGCCAACCAATGACGTGCCGGGCAACAGAATGTCAATTCGCGTTGCAATAATTGTTTAGATCGAAGTAGAGTTTTGGCTTATGTGTGTAGGATTAACTATGATAGCTTGAAGACATAAAGCAAATTATCGGAGTCAAGTTGTTGGGAGTTCGAGAGTCCACCAAAAGTTCGAAGGATTATCGGAAGTGCTGCCGGAATCAACCGAGAAAGAATCGGGGACTTGTCGAAGGTTTTGGAAGTTCACCGGAAAGTTCGTGAAGCTCATCGAGAAGGTTCGGAAGCTTGCCTAAGATTCATCAAACTCGCCATAAGTCCGGGAGCCGATTGGGAGTCCGTCGGAAGAAATCCGAGGGTACGTTGGAAGTCGGTCGGAAGTTGATCGGAAAGCTCGCCGGAAGAAGACTCGACATTGTCGGTTGTTAATTTACTTAGAATTATATTTTAATTTAGTAGTTAGTAAGTAATTAGGGTAAAGATTAGGTAATAATTCTATTTAACTCTTGTAGGGGCCAACTGGGCCTTATTTGAGCTGATTTGGGCCAAAGTTAGGGCCCATTCAGCTTTGCTGGAATAGTGCTAGAATAGTCTAGCGGTGGCACCGCCAGACCCAAGTGGTGGCACTGCCCAGGGATCGAAATCCTAAGTGTTCTAGGTGGTGGCATTGTTGCATCGGGCGATGGTATCGCCCAACACTGGCGGTAGTACCGTCCGTACCCTAAAAAATCGAGATGATTTAAATTTGAGCTCCAAGTTTGAATCACCTTGGGGTCTATAAATACCCCTCTCACTCATGGTTGAAAAACACACAAAAATTAAGAAAGAAAAAGGGAAAACTCTGTTGTAATAGTGTCAAAATCTTACCTCTAATTCTAAAGTGTGACCCAGCCTTAGAGAGGGTTGAGAGGCCTTGTAAGGGTTACCTCCTAAGCCCATCAAAAGAAGACCACTGTAAGGGAGCTTGTCTTCGCCCGTTGGAAGGAAGACACATAGTGGAAAGCTGGTGGCCTTAAGAGAAGAGGAATCAGGAGTGGACGTAGGTCGTATGACCGAACTACTATAAAAATTCTGGTTTGTATTTCTATTATTGTTATTTATATTTATGCAAACCATCTTCACTTTACTTTCCTTATTTCTCCTTCTTACAATTGGCTTTAAGTTTAAAGTATCATTCCTTTTCGGGTTCAAACGAAATGTTGCTTTTGATCATACATAGTTTTTGAACTTGTTTAGATCGTCGAAAATTATTGTACTTAACCACTGCACTAATTCACCCTCCCCTCTTAGTGCCACTTGATCCCTAACAATTGGTATTAGAGCCACATTCTTTTTTATTTGGATTTACACCCATGAGAAATAGCTCTTCATGGCTTTCAAGAGGGTTTTTCGGTTGTTCGTCCACCGTTCTTTAACGGATCAGACTACACATATTGGAAAACTCAAATAAGAGTTTTCTTGATTTCTTTAAATTTGGATTTATGGAGCATTATTGAAAACGGTTTTCAACTTCCCTCTAAACTGATGAACGAATGATCGGACTTAAAGAAGAAATCTTTTTCTTTAAATGCAAAGGCTATGAATGCCTTATTTTGCACTCTAGATAAAACTGAGTTTAATTAGATTTCTACATATGAAATGGCTTTCAATATTTGTCACACTCTTGAAATCACACACGAAGGAATGAGTAGAGTTAAAAGATTTAAAAGTTAATATTTTGATGCACGATTTTGAGCTTTTTCGAATGAAACCAAACGAGACTATAGGCGACATGCACACCCATTTCACAGATGTTGTCAATAGTCTAAAAGCTCTTAGTAAATCTTTTTCAGATTTTGATCTCATAAACAAGATTCTAAGATCCCTTCTAAAAAGGTGGGATCCTAAAGTAACCATAATACAAGAAGCTAAAAATTTAAATAACTTACTTCTTGAAGAACTTATTGGGTCTTTAATGACCTATGAGATGACATTCTTGGAACACAATGAACATGATGAACATATGAACCACCTTCCAAAGAACAGGAAGGATTTGGAATTTTGAACAAATGAGGACCTCTTAAGTAATAACTCAAGTGATGGTGATGAGGACATTGAACACATAACAATGAATTTTAATAAGTTCATTAAACAAAAATGTAAAACTAAGAATGAACTTGAACGGAGGAAGAGGCCAAAGAAAAAGGAAGACACCCAAGGACGAATCAAGAACTTCCGAAAGGCAAATGGCAAATGGCGCTTTAATGGGCTTCGACTACAAGGTAAGCAACTTAACCAAAGCTCCTTTGCTTTATGAAATTACTTGAAATTTTTCATGAGTGCTTAGTTTAGTTGGTAGAAAAAAATATATTTTAAAAAATTATCCTGCTTTTTCTACTAGAATTTTTGAAAAATAAAAATTTGAATGATGATTATATGATGTGTGATAATGTGTGTACACCTAATAGGACTAATCCATGCATGAGTATCTTGATGAGTTACATTAGTTTTCTATTCTAAACATGATGCTTGATGATTTTATATCATGCATGTTATGCTTTGAAATTTTGAATGATGTAATTTTATGAATGATGCTTGCATGATCATTGACAATGCTTGTTTAAATCTATAAATATCTATGACATTTCATGAATGATGCATGATTTCTCACACTAAGCTAAATCATCTTATTATAACTAATAATAATGAAAGAAAGAATGTTATAATGATTTTGATGATGCATTATGAAATCATGCTTAATGATTGTATCATGCTTGTTAATTTGAAATCTTATTTTTCAGAATATTGTTCTTAACAGCTTTATAATGAAATTTTTAGATGACATATCATATTTTTGATAATGAAACTTGTCTTGGTTTTAAACTTGATACACATCTCTTAGACAAAAAGGATTTGAGCATACTTACATGTAATCAATTAACGTTGGTCTTAAATTTCCGAATGAAAGATTTTGATAATAATTTTAGATTTATGTGATGAAACATGGCTTTCGAACAAAAATTTGAATATATCCTATAAAATCATCTTTGATAATGATAAAATAAAAATATTAAAAGTTTTGTTATCATGCTTAATGATTTTATATTATGATGATGCATGAGGATTTGTCAAAATGATGATTTGAAATCTTACATTTTAAAATGATGTGTTTTGATGATCTTTATGATGAAACTTAGTTTTAACCATGATACTCATCTTTTAAAACTGGAGCACACTTACATGAAACATACAACTTAAAATGAAACATATTATCATGTTGAATCGAATTTTTGTTGGAAGATGTCTTATGTCTAATGTGCTATATTTTTGGCTTGAAAATGGATGTTATCATACTTGAAAGCTATGGAATCATGCTTGATGATTTGTTTTATGAAATTCTGCCTTTACGTCTTGAACTTTCATGATTGTCTCAATTTGATATTAAAAGACAAACGTATGCTTATTTGAAATATATCATAAAAAGGAAATGCATGATCTTGAATACTTTTCTATCTCTAAAGTTTTCGGTTTTGATGAATCAATGTGAATCTCTTGAATCGAATCTTTTGAAAAATACCACATGCTTAATGTGATTTGACTTAATGATCTTTATGATAAAATTTATCTTTTCATCTTGAATGATGATATTTTTTTAAGGACAAAAACATGGTTATAAGAAGCAAATCGCATATAAAAATGAAATGCAATCCTTTATCTCAATCTTATCGATTTTTTTATAGGAAATTCATGAATCCATGCTTGTCATATATGAATTTATTTTGAGAATGATTCCAGATTTGACAAATGCTTGATTCGTATTTATGACATAAGATATATTTTAAATATGAATCATGCTTCAATCATATTAAATGCTTCAATCATGCTCTATCGCTCTTAATTCATTTTGTTCTCTTTTTTATTTACCAAAGAGAAGAACCTTCTAAATGAATTATGAAATTGATGATTTGATAATAAGTGTGTATCAAAAATCCATTTATCATTTTGCAATATCTAAAGAGTTGATAATCACTTCATTCATGTTATGAATCTTGCAAATGATTTTGATTTGATTATGAGTTTCGAGTTAACAAAATGAGTTTGAATGATCTTATGACTCCTCTCTTGATCACTTGAAATTATGACTTTGAATTCTTGACTTGAGATATTTTTGTGAATCAAAATATTTTCTTCTATGATTGCTTCTTTTTATCATTTACCAAAGAGGAGAATAATTCAAGTTTATGTCAATTTATGAATCTCATAAATTATGTTAATGATTTTGATGATTCAAACTTGAATGAGCTTTATCACAATCCAAGTCTTGATATCTTGATATTTGATACTTGGAACTCCTATGCATAAATCAAGTGGTTTTGCACTCAAATGAATCACTTATCGACATTTATGATTGTGATATATTTTATCCTTCAAATGTGATCTTGTTGGCTTAAAATACTTTTTGAAATTTTTGACATGATTTTTCTTTGCCTTGTATGTCTTGTGTGATGATTGAAAATCAATTTGCTTCATGATGAATCATTGAATCATGATATGTCATTTGATTACTTGAATGCATTATGTGATATTGATTGATGATTTTTTTTTTTGAAAAGTTGATGTAAAAAGGAAGAAAACTTTGTCCTCCCTTCTTTTTGAAAATGATAAAGGGGGAGCAAAATTACTAGCTTGGAGAAAATTTCCTAACTTGTGTATCACAAGAAAAGGTAGCAAACATAGCTAGCTAGAACTTGCAAAAAGGCAAAACTTGCACTTCTCAAAATGAGAAGAAAGAAATAGCAAATTTGTATTATTTTTAAACTCATGAGCTTGCATCTCTAAAATGCTATAAATTTTACAAAATTACTAACTAATTGCAAAAGGGGGTTGATAGCTTGCAAAAGCGAAACTTAGTTGCAAAAAGAGAAAAATTGAAAGAGAGCTAGCTTGCGTATCGTAAAGTATACTAGCTTATCATTATTACTTACTTGCTTATCATCAATTTTCCTTATATCATGATTTATGATTCTCTTGAATTCATGATGCAAATTTATTATTTTAAAACATTCATGTAAAGGGAAAAGAATTATACTCTTCCCTTCTTTTTGACAAAAACAAAGGGGGAGAAAATTTACTACTAGCTTGTGACTTCAATGAGAAATTTGCTAGCTCGATCATTGAAATGAACGAACTTCCTATCTTGAACATCAAAAATTGCCACCTTGCAATTTTATGATTAAATGGTATGATTGAATATTGTAAATCTAGCTTATATGTTGACTTAAATATCTTTTAAATAGCTAGAGCAACTTCTCCTTTTTGTTGATGACAAAGGGGGAGAAGTGGATTGATGTGATGATATCATGCAATGTGTTATGTTTTGAATGTTTTATATATTTGCATAATATTTTTGTTGACATGATATTTGATACATGTTGCTTGGATTTGGATTAATCTAAGTATTCTATCAATGGCATATTGATAGGGGGAGTTTGGTTAAACTCCGAGGAGTTAAGGTTAACTCCGTTAGTCATCAATTAGTTGTCATCATAAAAAAGGATGAGACAAAGAAGTGGATTGATGTGATGATATCATGCAATGTGTGATGTTTTGAATGTTTTATATATTTGCATGATGTTTTTATTGACATGATATTTGATATATGTTGCTTGGATTTGGGTTAATCCAAGTGTTCTATCAATGACATATTGAAAGGGGGAGTTTGGTTAAACTCCGAGGAGTTAAGGTTAACTCCGTCAGTCATCAATTAGTTATCATCATCAAAAAGGGAGAGATTGTTAGGTCTTAGATTTTAATGATGAAACTAATTGATTATATTTTATTGTCTAACTACGTTTTGAGTGACGCAGGTCTACTCGATCAAGATTAGATAGTTGACGCAGAAGAAATTGACGATGTGTTGGAGGAAATCACGTCAGGATATTGGACAATCGGCAGAAGGCTTCAGACGTTGAGCATCGGGCCAAGAAGAGTGGTGTTGCGCCAAGGATATCGAGGTTGTAGAGGTCAACTATCGATTGGGCAACAAACCGAAAGAGAGGATGATGTGTCGAAGAACTGGACAAAGCATCGACCAATGACATGCCGGGCAACAGAATATCAATTCACGTTGTAATAATTGTTTAGATCGAAGTAGAGTTTTGGCTTATGTGTGCAGGATTAACTACGATAGCTTGAAAATATAAAGCAAATTATCGGAGTCAAGTTGTTGGGAGTTTAAGAGTCCATCAGAAGTCCAAAGGATTGTCGGGAGTGCTATCGAAATCAACCGAGAAAGAATCGGGGACTTGCTAAAGGTTTTGAAAGTTTGTTGGAAAGTTCATCGGAGGTTCGTGGAGCTCACCGAGAAGGTTCGGAAGCATACCCAAGATTTGTCAAACTCGCCACAAGTTCGGGAGCTTGCTGTGAGTCTGTCGAAAGAAATCCAAGGGTATGTCGGTAGTCAGGCGGAAGTTCATCGGAAAGCTCACCAGAAGAAGACTCAACATTGCCGATTATTAATTTCCTTAGAATTATATTTTAATTTAGTAGTTAGTATGTAATTAGGGTAATGATTAGGTAATAATTCTGTTTAAACCTTGTAGGGGCCAACTGGATCTTATTTGGGCTGATTTGGGCCGAAGTTATGGCCCATTTAGCCTTACTGAAATAGTCTAGCGGCGGCACCCCCAAACCCAAGCAGTGGCACCGCCTAGGGCCCGAAATCCTAGGTGTTCTGGGTAGTGGCATCGTTGCCTCGGGCGGTGGTACCGCCCAGTACACTGACCATGTCAGTGTGTCATGTGGTAGTACCGCCTAACACTGGCAATAGTACCACCCGTACCTAAAAAAATTAAGATGATTCAAATTTGAGCTCCAAATTTGAATCATCTTGGGGCCTATAAATACCTCTCTCATTCATGGTTGAAAAACACGCAAAAACTAAGAAAGAAAAAGAGAAAACTCTATTGTAATAGTGTCAAAATCCTCCCTCTAATTCTAAAGTGTGATATAGTCTTAGAGAGGGTTGAGAGGCCTTGTAAGGGTTACCTCCTAAGCCCGTCAAAAAGAGAGCACTGTAAGGGAGCTTGTCTTCACCCGTTGGAAGGAAGACACCTATTGGAAAGTCGATGGCCTCAAGAGAAGAGGAATCGGGAGTGGACGTAGGTCATATGACCGAACCACTATAAAAATTCTGGTTTATATTTCTATTATTGTTATTTACATTTATGCAAACCATCTTCACTTTACTTCCCTTATTTCTCCTTCTTACAATCGGCTTTAAGTTTAAAGCATCATTCCTTTTCAGGTTCAAACGAAATGTTGCCTTTGATCATATAAAGTTTTTAAACTTGTTTAGATCACCGAAAATTATTATACTTAACCATTGTACTAATTCACCCCCCCCCCTCTTAGTGTCGCTCGATCCCTAACACAGTGACCATTACTTCAAATTTATCACAACCTCTGATGTGATAGAATAATCGGACGATCAACTTTCTATCTATAAAATTGTTAGTGCTACCCGTATAAATCAAAACAGTGACAGACTCATGTTTCAAAGTTCCTTCAACTTTTATAGTTTGTGAGTTAGAGTAGCCAGCCAATGTATGCACTATATGTTTGATAGGTTCAATATCTTCAGCAGTTTTCATATCTCCATGGTTAGAATCCAACTCTTTTATTTCTAGTTCCTCCTCAATTGGCTCAATCATTAGTAGTTTTCCTTATTTATAATGGTACTCCTTACTCCATTTTTCATCACAATACCAACATAAATCTTTTGTTGATCTTTCTTTAAGTTCTTCTTGGGTCAGTCTTCGAGTATCAGGGTTTCAGCTGAGAGTAGATGGGGTGGACGGCTTGTTGATCACCTATTTGTTAACACATCTGTTTCGACGATTTTCTATGCTGATTTTTTCCTCATGTAGATGTGCAAATGAAATTACAACTATCATAGTATGGGGTTGTCGAGCTTTAACTTCACATTTGATATCTGGATTAACCCCTTCAATAAAGGTACTTACCAGTTGTCGTTCAGACCAATCTCTAGCTTGATTTAATAATCATTCAAATCTGCCCTGATATTCTAACAGTGTAGAAGTCTGGTGAATTTTAGCGAGTTGTCCATCTATATTCTCATACTCAGATGGTTCAAAGTGAACAATAAGCCCTCTCTTGAATTGCTCCTATGAGGGAACTCCGTGGTAGGTTTCATACCAATCATACCACTAAATTGCATCACTATCTAGCTAGATTGAGGCTATTTCCACCTTGGATTCCTCTTGGGTTCTATGGAAATAAAAAAATTTCTCTACCCTCAAAATCTAACTGGTCGGATCTCCATCTTCCCATCTTGGAAATTCCACCTTAATGCATGGGTAGCCTGATTCATATTCTTGGAGCCCTTTTCCTATATCTCCAAATCTGTTCAACGTAGAGCTTGAACTTTCATCTTGTTGAAACTTACTAAAGTTCTCTAACATGCTTCTTTTAAATTCATTAAGAGTCTCCTACAGTCGGTTCTCAATTCTGTTTCTAGTGCTTAAATTTAGGCCTTTACTGAGTTGTTGGTAGTTACTGCATAATTTTGTAGATCTATAATTTCCAATTCTTACTTCTGATGTCTAATTAAGGGTATTAGCACTGTCAGTATGAAACTGTAGCAAGTGTAGCATTAAGGCTTGCTATAATTGTTGCGAGGAGGAAAAATTTCTGTCGCTACATGTTGTGTGCAGTATTCTACAGGTGTTGCGATGCAAAGAGGCAATGGTTGAGCAACTGGGGTTGAGATTGCGGTGGTGCAGTTGGAAAAAAAGTTAGAAGGTAGCGTTCATTAGAAGGTAGCGGCATCATGGAAAGAAGGCAGCAGCATCGTGGGAAGTTAGTAACGGTGATGGGCGACTGCAGTAGTCATGGCGGTTGAGGAGCTTGCGGTGGCAGCCGACGCTTGCGACGGTCATGGGAAGAGCTCTGTTTCATCGCAGAACATGGGCTATTGGAAGGCAGCGGCACCATGGGGAGAAAACAGTGGCGTCGTGGGGAGTCAGCAAGGGTCATGGCGGTTGGAGACGGTGTTGCCTAGGGAGCAACAAGAGGCTAGGTGGTCCACTGGCCGTGGAGCAACGGCGGCGGCCCTTCTCGCACTGTAGCAGGCAGGGAGGTGATTGCTGGCCGGAGGCTGCAGTGGTAGTCGAGATGTGTGGTCCCCGGTTGAAGTAGCGATAGCGGGGTGCTTGGATGTGTTCTTCTGCCCTTTCTTTTCTTTCTTTCTTTCTTTTTTTTATGGTGGTTGCTACGACAAAATTGATGTGAAGATGCAGTGAGAACACCAAGGATCATTGCTCTGATACTAAATGTTAAGACCCTTTAGGGTTTTAATGTAGTAGAGAAAGAAGCAGAAGAGAAAGAAAAAGAAAAAGAGTTTGATCACTTCGAGGGGATCGGCCTCCTAGGTTTAGTAAAAAAGACTGAATAATATTTCATTGCCCAAAAACAGTTACATCCCTATTTATAGAGCCTATCACGGCCGAGATGCATGGCCACCAGTTGAAGCAGCCACAGCGGGGTGCTTGGCTACGTTCTTTTGCCCTTTCTTTTCTTTTTTTCTTTTTTTTTTATGGTGGTGGCTGTGGCAAAATTGATGTGAAGATACAGCGAGAACACCGAGGATCATTGCTCTGATACCAAATGTTAAGACCCTTTAGGGTTTTAACGTAGTAGAGAAAGAAATGGAAGAGAGAGAAAAAGAAAAAGAGTTTGATCATTTCGAGAGGATCGGCCTCCTAGGTTTAGTAAAAAAGACTGAATAATATTTCATTGCCCAAAAATAGTTACATCCCTATTTATAGAGCCTATCAAAATTTGAACTTTTAATAATTAAATATTAAATAAATCATTGTTCGACTCATAATTTAACTAAACAACTTCATAAACATTATTGCTTAGAAAATAAAAGGATCCTAACAGGACTTCCGGGCGATCGTGAGAGGTCAGCTTGTCACGAACTTAGCTAGTTTTGCCTAAGTCATGCGGTACCCTTGCATGTCCGTCCACAAAGGTCAGCCTCTTTGAAACCTCCTACGATCCCTTAGGACCTGCAAAAGAGAAGACGGGACAGAGAAAGTGCTTCACTTGGGATCCACAAGCAACCCTTTTAATAAATACTTTATGGCCAATGCAAATTCTAACCATGGATATCACAAGCTTAGAACAGTTGCACAACAAAGGTATAAAATTGGTCTACTATAGACCAAAATCTAGTACAAATGT
This sequence comes from Musa troglodytarum, assembly GCA_023547065.1. Taxonomy (NCBI): domain Eukaryota; kingdom Viridiplantae; phylum Streptophyta; class Magnoliopsida; order Zingiberales; family Musaceae; genus Musa; species Musa troglodytarum. The sequence goes on from CP097508.1 coordinate 33,254,487, forward strand.
TCATATGATACATACTTTATGTACAAGCCTACACGGCAACCAAATCACTCAAATGGGGCTGTTAAGCCTTTGGCCGGCCCTTTACATACTTGACAACTCATGAACAACCCAAAAAGACACGGACATGCATAAACATTATATTTGACAAGCCTTCTAAAATTTGTCCGTGACATTCTCCCTCACTTATTCCTTCGACGTCCTCGTCGAAGCCTTTATTAACGTTGTAACTCCTTACCTTTGTTGGATCTTCAATCTTCTGCTCCTACTGCGATGCGCCCCTCGGCTCCCAGTTGTTCTCCACTTGTTGTTGTTGTTGAGTCATCGAACTTTAATCTGTCATGCTGCTTCAACTCACCAATAACTCTAACTCTGGTGTGGGGTCGGTAGAGTTAGGTTGATCCTTGCTGGTTCTTGTGGAATCATCTAATGAAGGAAAAAACCATCCTTGATATGCACCAGTCTTCAAATTTTTCTTATCTCTTGAATTGGATAGATGCTTGTTGGAGCTTTAACAAGCATCGTCTCGCAAACTTTGAAGTTTTCAGATTCTTCCTTTGTAAAATTTTTCCATCGAATCTGCTTCCATTTAGTTGTCTCATCCAAGTAGGTTCGCATCACTTCCACTTTTGATTAGTATTCAGTTGAGAAATGAAGCGGATAATCTACTCTCAGTAGTACTGATCACCATTGGTGAGGACTTGATAACTGTTGCTTTCCATTAGTCTCTTCGAAGGGTCTTCAAATCTATGCATAGCTCCTTTACTAGATAACTAAGAGAACTGCAGTACTCGATTTCGCCCATTCTCTTGAGAGTTGAGAAGGCAAAGGTTACTTGACTTCGCCCGCCTCCTCGAGGTTGTACTTCATGCGTCGAGCTGGTTACTAGAATTCGTCTGCTCTTAGCTCATACTTCCGAAGCACTTGAAGTGTTTGCAATCCTTGCACTGAGTCAGCTACTGTGATTCACCTTCTCAATGCCATTGAACTTCTGGAATGCAAGAAGTTATCACTCCAACTTGGAGCAAGTCTTTGATAGATTTGGTCGCCTTTGGGATTGTACCGCCTTCTCTATCATTTCTGCCACCTACTCCTCTGAGTAGCAAAGATACAACACTACGTATTGCCTACTTCGTTCCTTGGTCCTGCACTCTTGCATCAACCCAAAGTCCTTCACTTACGGCTATCTTAATGAGAAGTCCATTGATACCGATTTTACGAAGTTTTCGGGCCTCTGCCCTTTAGCCTTGTCAAGTTACATAGAGTTTGTCACTACATTCTCCTCCTCCACGGCCCATATCATGACCAAGCGCTCTCCCTCTATGAGAGTAAGGGATCGATAACTCCACGAAAGTCCCGCCTCTGCAGTACCATGGCACTGCCATGCCCATGGCACTACTATCCGTTGTCTCGTATCTACATCCCTTCTTTGCGATCGGTAGATCAGCCTCTATGGCACTGTGGTACTGCGGTAGTCCTCTAAGTCCACCTTCATTCTAACCGACGCCTAATTTTGGGTAGCTGAGTCCCTCTGGACTCGTCATTGCTTCCTCACCCTTTTTTGACCACCTGCTTCGACACCTCTGTGTTCTCTGAGCAGTTCCTCTTGGTTGATAGAAAGACTAATTATAACTCTCATGTATGGCCTCCGCCATCATGTTGTAGGGCTTGCACCACTTTTGTTCTCCTTAGCTTCATTGGTTACAACGTTCGCTTACTTGGCCTTGTCCTTTGACTTGCCAGGCTCCCTTAAGTGAATGTGAGCTCTGAAGTAATCCAACTCTTCAGCTGCTCTGATCATACCTCTGTATGATCCAGTTCCCCCCATGGGACTCACTGGTACTTGCATTTGAACTTCTCCCTCAGTAGTGCACAGCCCCCATAAGCTGATGCCCAAGGCTTTCATTCAATGCAATATTCGATGCACACATGGAAGACCTGCCCCTACGGTACCATGGCATTCCTTGCTTGAATCCATAGCCCTTCTTGTTGTTAAGTCACTCACTGAAATGGAGCTCCCATTCGTGCTCCCGATCATACCTCCATATGATCTTGTCCCTCACGGGACAAGTCTTGTGTGCCACACATTGCCTTGAACTATTCCATTATGATCCGCTACACCATGTCGCCTCCTAGTGACATCTCCTTGCATTCTGATCCTTATGGTATGAACTCGAACTACGATCTCTCCATGTGTGGCCTCTGCCAACATACCGTAGGGCCTTTGCTACCTTCGATTATATTCGCTCCTTTGGCAATCGATTTCATCCACCAGCTCTCGAGTCACACCTGGACGAAGCATAGCTCTAGGACAGTTCATCGCCTAGCATCTCTTCTGAAGTCTCCTGACTTTGTTGAAATTGATGCACCATTGTTTAGATCCTAGAACTCTGCCCCTACCAACATAATCTCCGCTGCGCACCGCTTTCCTCATGGCACCTCGAATAGCAGCACTATGACATATTCTTTAAGAGTACCTGCCTCTATATTCTCTTGTCCTGTGCTAAGGCTTTTTGACACTAACTTCACCTCTACAAGCTATGTCGCCATAGTTCCTCCATCAAATGCTTCACTGAGATAAGGTACATATGCCTCAAAGTTCCCCTCGTCTTTGGCACCATGTAAAATGAGTCTGCTCCATCAAAATATAAAACCCATGGAACAACATGATCCTGTTCCTGCCTCTGCAAGAGTCCATATCCTTGATCTCTATCTAAGGAAAGCTCTAAGCCTCCGCTCCATGTTCCATCTTCTATGCTAACTCCCTTTATGCAGCTTGGGTACATCACTAAGTTACCCCCAAGTTGCTCCACTTCTCGATTTGCATTGAGTTAATGGTAGCCCTCGCACCCACCATTCCACGGGTCAGTCCTCTGTTGAGTCCGATCTCTCTATCGGCTCTAAGTGTGCCTTCACTTTCTATTACCTTGGGTCGCTCCCCCACTTGATCTCGCTATGCGTCCACCAACGCATTGCCTCTTGCGAAATCATGTGATGACTCCTCGTCGCTTGCTCGATCTGTTAAGCTTTGTCTTGAGATATTCCTCCTCAGCATATGTGGTCCGTTACACATGATTCTCCCTCTAAAGAACTGGGACTTATCCTTCCTGGATATCTGCCTTATTGGAGCAACTTCTCTCTTCGCATCCTTCCCTCTGGAAGTTTCAGAGACTACCATCCCCTTGAACTACTCCGCCTTGCTAAACAAATTGTGTAGAGTTCTGCCTCCGCAAATGCACCTGCTAGGTTACGACTCTTCGCTAATACAGCCCCCACTACACCCCTCTAGGTCTAGCAACATGCTGAACCTACTACACACTTCAGCCTCTTACGGACATATCCTACTTATGTCGAAGAGATCAATGCTCCATGGCACTGACCTTCGGTCACCTTGGGATGGCCACAGACAGTCCGTTGTCCGCATACAAGTCCTTGCATGAGTATCAAATTCCTTGAGTTTGCAACTCCCCTTACCTTTGTGAGCTTTGCACAACTCTTTTGATTATTAAACAACCCACTCCACCTTGTATGGTCTCATCCTTTACCAAGCGTCCCGCTTGCCTCAAGTACTGTCAAGTTTGGTTGCCAACGTCAAGCTACTGCTTAAACTTAACCATCCCAACCTTTGTGCGCTACGTAATTCTTCTTAGCTTGTTTGTCCTCATGGTGCCTCTTGCGCAAAGGGTTGGCCATTCCTCTGAATGTCCTTCTCGGATGTCCGCTCCTCTTAGCGACTTCTTTCCCTATAACACCATGTTCGTTTTCCCTCAAACGGTCATGCATGCTGGCTGCCCTCAACGCAGCCCCGCTAGGTCCCCTACATTTGTATGCTAAGTGTTTTTATATGTGCTTGTCCCACTCTGATACCAACTATCACGAACTTAGTTGGTTTTGCCTAAGTCGTGCGGCACCCTTGCATGTCCGTCCGTAAAGGTCAGCCTCTCCAAAATCTCCTACGATCCCTTAAGACCTGCAAAAGAGAAGACGAGATAGAGAAAGTGCTTCACATAGGATCCACAAGCAACCCTTTCAGTAAACACTTTATAGTCAATATAAATTCCAATCATGGATATCACAAGCTCAGAACAGTTGCACAATAAAGATATAAAATTGATCCACTACAGATGAAATCTAGTATAAGTGTTCACATGACACATACTTTATGTACAAGCCTACACGGCCACCAAATCACTCAAATGGGGCTGTTAAGTCTTTGGCCAGCCTTTTACAAACTTGGCAACTCATGAATAACCCGAAAAGACATTGGCATGCATAAACATTACATTTGACAAGCCTTCCAAAATCTGTCCGTGACAGGCCAGATTTAAGAAGGTGATTGATCTCAAGGGAGCCGGGCACTGATAGCCTGGACCTCGGGGTCAAGGTCGATCATGAAGTTCGAAAGCTGAATGAGCGGCCACGACTCCTCCTCTGCCCATCGCGGCTATCGCTTCCAACCACTGGAGCCCTAGTTTGGCTAAGGTTGGACGTCCTAACAGTTGTGTTTGCGGCAACGACTAATGGAATCATCCTCGCCGTCGGAGGCATCCTTATCGGTGTCGTTGTGGGTGACGCTCTGGCCGTTGTCGAATGGCAGAGGTCGCTTGACGGAGCCATCGTCGCCCATCGGAGCCATGTCGAGGCAATGATCCAAGGATTCATGGGGAAGAGGCGAGTTGGGATCTAGGGTTTCAGGGGGAACCAGTGGTGGTGAGAGATTGTAGGAAGAATCCAGGGTTTGGAACAAGGGCGGGAAATCGAGGACTAGGGTTTGAAGGAATTCGTGGGCGGAGGTCGTGTGCTAACGGTGAGGGTGATCGCAAACCTACCATCGATTCATCGATCGAAGAGTTCGAGCTCGACCAGAGCAAGACCAAATCTTGCTCGGGTTGACATTGGGTTTGGGTCTCGGGTCTAATTCTGCTTGACGAACATTAAATGAAAACAAATTCTTATCATGCTCATATAAAATATTTAGAAAGTAATAGTAGTTAATCTCTGTTGTCTACTTGAAGTTCTAATTGACATGAGTCACTTTGCTATTATCCATTATAGAACTGATTAATTTAGATGGATCTTAAGATAAATAGTTTGAGGATCTTAATATGGAAAGAATATGTGTTCTGAATTATAATGGAAAGTACCTTATCAAAGTTATATATATATATATGTATATTTGTATATATTTGTATATATATATTTCTATATGTATACATGTATATATATATATGTATACATATAAATATGTATATATATTTATATACATATATATATATATACATATATTATTTGTATATATATATATATATATATATATATATATATATGTATATATATATATATATGTATATGTACATGTATATATATATATAGGTATATGTATATATATATATATATATATGTACATATATATATATATAGATATATGTATATATATATATGTATATATATATATATATATATATGTATATATATATATATATGTATGTATATATATATATATGTATATATATATATATATATGTATATATATATATATATATATGTATATATATATATATATATATATAAGTATACATACATATATATACATGTATATACATAAACATATATATACATATATATACATACATATATACATATATATATATACATACATATATATACATATATATATATATATATGTATGTATATATACATATATATATATATAATACATATATATATACATACATATATATATATATGTATATATACATATGTATATATATATATATGTATATGTATATATGTATGTATATATATAACATCAGATGAACAACCAACATAAACCAATTTAACCAAGAAAAAACCAAACTTCAATTCTGTTACTTTATTTTACCGTGGAGTTGGGGCACAACTTGTTTGATGAATAATTCCTTCTTTTTTAGTAATCAATGACTATTATCACTTTGTATTATTTTTAACTTATAAAAAATACTGAGTTTCAATGAGCTAAACAGAAAACAAAAAATATAAGTGTCATGTTTCAAATTTGTGACACATCAAACAAGCAGACCTATATGATAGTCATTTACAATGGCAAGAACATAATGTCCCAAAGAGAGAAGGTGTTTCATAGCCTTCCTATATTTCAACATACAATGGTACAAATTGAACATTAGAAGATATTGAGTTTAAAGAAAATTTATGTTTAAGAAACCTAAGACTCATAATGTTCTTCCATTTGAAATCAATATTATCTTTAAAAGGTAGCTTTAATATCTGATTCGTAACAACTTGATTTTTGTCAGATATAACCAAAGAATCTGTGTGTGTGCTCAAAGACATAAAATAATTATTTAAAAAATATTTCAAGCAAATGTTCGTTCCTTTTTCCTGGATCATATGGAGAAACTTTTATCAAATGATTGATAAAACTTACAACTACCCATAACATATTATACTTACCTATACCCAAATTTGATGATATGTCAACAAAGAGTTTATCATCTTTGTTGAGTGCAGCACACGAGGTCATGTTGGCCCACCGAATTCCACCTCACATGATTGTGTTGACTCACCGAGCGCCACCACACTAGGTTGTGTCGATCCATAAAGTGTGCCGCATACGGTGAAAGTATAGTTATTTGAAAAATATTTTAAGCAAATGTGTTTTTTTTTTTTGGCTCATACAGTGAAAGCCTTTTTTATATTTATCCGATGGTTAATTTTTTTTGGAATTACGTGGAGAGAAAATCATAATTCAAATTTTCTAATTTTGAGGAAGAAGAGGAAGAGACTAACACTTTGATGTCCTTCATCCGGAATCAATATTCCTCAAACTAAACATAACATATTTCTCTTACAGATGCCAAGATTTGATAATGACCTTGCCATCTTTGTTGAGGACAGTGAGGCATGAGGTAGGTTTGTTCTCAACTCAAACTATGTTTGTCTTGTCCCTTGTAGTCAATGTAATTGAGATAATAAAGTCTCCCACTCACTTGTTGGAATGTCTCGCAGGAAGAGTGAGGTAGGTTGTGCATGCGATGATGCCAATGCATCATGGCAACAACTGATATGTATGCAAGCAGGTGAACAAGAAACCTGGTGTATTCCGAGTGCAGCTTATGGACTTGGTTGTCAACAGGCCAACTTCTTTGTTCTCGGTTTGGAGCAATAGGACCCAGTCCAAGTCTTATCTTTGACCCCTTTTGCCGACCCCAAACCAAGTTATCAAAGCACGCCAATCCAAACCTTATGATGTACATACACCAATTGGTCATCTAGAGTTGTAATGCCCTATCATACCTCTACGTAAATCAAGATCATTCTAGTCTCTTTTTAATACTAAAATCTTCTTAGGTTTTTTATTTTATCTCTTTGCACATCGATAATACTATTTCATTAATCGATCAATACATTCATATCATCTAAACTTACATTAGCCTTTATTGGAATTATAGTTCATGAATGAAATTATTTTTTTATTTTTTTCTTCAAATAATAGTACATGAACACCTCAACATTTCTTCTCAACGATATATATATATATATATATATATATATATATACACTTGTTGTCTAAGCATTTAACATAACAATTATCTACAATTATCTCATGAAATTAATTCTTTCTTTGACAACTAAATACCTTTTTTTTTTCTTTGTTACAATGTGTTCTCATTTTATTTAACTTCCAAATACCTTAAATGCCAATGCATTATCTTTACAATATGTTGTTCATAGTCTTGTAACGCATGTTACTAGATTCATATGTTTCTAATTCCATGTGATGCACACTCACAATCCCAACACAAGACCTCATGCATATCTACAAAAACACACATCCATATGTTAAGGTCTTTGTGCGCCAATGACTAGTTAGATGGTGATACATTATCAGAAGAAGGCCCCATCATTATTAGCGGGGAGCAATTTAAGGTTTGCTTTAGAGCAAGCACTACATGAAGGAGGCATGGATTGGGCCATTGTGGTGCCTAATTAGTGATAATGATGATGCCAACAAAGCAAAAGAGGGCAGCAGCAGCAGTAGTAGTCTTGTCGCACGACTGGGATACGGCTCGTGCAAAAAGAGAGGACTAAATCTATTAAAGCCGAAACTTTTGCAACAACATGACCTACACCTCCCAAGCACAATCATCCAATTGATACATTGGTTGATCAACATTTTATTGGTAAGATTGTTTCAACAGAATAATCGAGATTCTAAAGCTTCAATGACTACCGACCTGCATTGATGTTGTGTAGATTCCACATCGATCGGAGCCATAGCTCATCCTTTTTAACGAACAAAGTTTGCAGGATGATGAGCATACATACTATTAGCATCACACTAAAATCGCTCCCCTATCATCTTGATAATTAGGATCCTAAAGATTCAGCGCCTCCCTATTGAAGTTGTCTAGATTCTACGGTGGTTAGAGAGAGCTTTGCCTCGTCCTTTGGAATGAAGGACGTAACATGCGAAGTCCTTATCATTTTTAAGAAATCGAGCAATAATTAATGTCATGAGTAGTCCATCACTTTGTATTCGTCTAATACAAAAAGTTTTATCATAATATCAAAGTAGGTTATCAATTAAAACCTTGTATTCGTCCTCTTATTTAGATAATATTCTTTTCTTAAATTTGTTTAGTCTCATACATACACCCTTTTTTCTAGCAGCTTAAGCTTTTATCATTTTTATGATGAAATTCAAAATATCTATCGATCTATCATGTATTCGATTTCAATCAACTGTTTTTTTTTTATCAACCAAAACGGTTTATAGGATGACATGTTTGAACATGTTGGATCACACAACTACTTTGAACTCACGGATAAATTAGTATGAAGCTAAGGTAATAAGTATCTTCTCGCACTCATTGAGCCTTAGCCAATGGCAACCATATGTGCAAGTAGTTCACGATGGGAGAATGAGGCTTGTAACGACAAATGCACCTGTGATCGAACATGTATAAGATAATAGTTTGGTCTATTACTAATATAATACCACTAATAAGTGTTCTTTGCTAGTGCATCAGAAAAGCTGATAACGGTGTTCGTTGATACTGACTCAACCTAGACCAATAATTGGAGTCACTACCAAAAAAAAAAAAAACCCCCATAAAAGAAATCTCTCACGTAGAAACGTGGCTTATTTCTATTGGCAAATATGTTAGATAAGAAAATGGAAGGTGGGAATGTCATGTCACTTTTCGTTCTTCAATAGCAGCTCACCAACTGATGGATAGTACCATCCAATTCTCTCTTTTTTCCCCTATATATATATATATATATATATATATATATATATATATATATATATAGAGAGAGAGAGAGAGAGAGAGAGAGTAGGACATAGTCATGGATTTAGTCATGTAAGATGTCTTCGTTCTCAATCTTTGTGACAATAACTAATTTAGCACATGAATTAGCGAGAGATGTTGAGAGCATAAATGAAGTTTCATCTAATTCCCTAAGTTTTTAGATACAATAATATTAATAAAAAATTATGGTGATATTAGACTAAAAAATCTTTAGTTTCAAAGCTTATCTTCCCATACATAATATGACTCTATGCCCTTAGCTAATTTAATTCTCGAGTCACCTTACTAACCTTCATTACTTGGCTACCTTTATTGTAATTTCACTTGATGTGTCCATCATAATAATAAATGGCTTATGTCATCGTGAATTTATTTTGGATTCTTAATATTTCTATCATTTTATCCTTGCTTGAACAAAGAACCGGTCGTTTCTTAGATTCTCAATACTTCTATCAATTTGTTGTTGACTGTACTACTAATCTCTAGAAAGTTAGAACAAGAGAACACCCATGAACGTGGAGTGTTAAGAAAACAGTTCAAATCTCATTTGATTACTTGCTTTATCTTTAATGGTATTGTAAAAACAATTTAAAGGGATAAAGCGAAAAATAACGAGATGAACTAATTTCCAATGTCAACTCATTTTCTATATATATATATATATATAATTAATTAATTAATAAGTTACCGGGACAGAGAACTGACCTTATCTTGGATTCAAAACGTAAAAGGTAAATTAATACACAGTTCTATTCATCTTCTACTTGTGTGATTCACTCAGACGAGGTGCCACTTGACTTGAAGTCACTACACCCACCACCACCCTATCCATGCACTGCATCAGCAAGGGACATGTTCTCATTAATATCTCTCTACGATATAAGGGCTAAGCGAGCAGCAGAGATCAACAGCACTACTTTCTTTACAAGATTCAAGCCTCCATCTCCATCCATTTTCTTGTGCTATATGACACTAAACAAAATCACATACCCACCACCCCCATGCGCATACACCCTCCATCCCTTCCCTTCCCTCACGCTGCACCACATCACAAGTACATACCATCACAAGCATCATCACAAGCATCTACTCGGCATCAACACGACCTCGCCGAACCACTCGACAAGCCAGTGGTTTCTTCATCTCAAGCGAGAGGCGCAAGCGCTCCGACAGCTGCACCGGCCGGCCGGCGGTCCACCGGAACTGCTGCAGAAGCCTCGCAAGCCACAGGTGAGCGGTGGTCACGCCCAGAGCCCTCCCCGGGCACACCCTCCGCCCCGACCCGAAGGGCGACAGCCTCAAGTCGGAGCCCAGAACGCTCACGTCCGCCTCCAGGAACCGGTCGGGCCGGAAGGCCCACGGGTCCTCCCAATTGGACTCGTCATGGGTTATCGCCCACATGTTCACCATCGCCGTCGTGCCGGCCGGCACGAAGTACTTGCCGACGAGAACGTCCCGGACCGCCAGCCGCGCCCATGACAGCAGCGGCCCCGGCGGGTGCATCCGGAGGACCTCCTTGACAACGGCCTGCAGGTACCGCAGCTTCGGCGTGTCAGAGTCCTCGACCGGCCGGCCGCCGACCACGGCGTCGAGCTCCTGCTGGGCTTTGGTTTGGATGTTTGGGTGCAGGACCATCCTGGCCATGGTCCACTCCAAGAGGACAGCAACCGCATCTGTTCCCCGGAATACCATCTCCTGTTCATGACAGCAAGTAGTAATGGTTCATCAATTTACATCGGTTGTCTAAGTAGGACTACTCTTTGATACAAACTGTGGTCAGGCAGCAGTTCAGTGAATAGTGGGAAAAAATAGATAGCTGGTGCGACAACAAACACCTCGTCGTCAGGTCTCTTTCCCAATAAATGTGGAAGGAGGAAGCCGGCTGGCTGCCCGAGCCAGACGCCAACGGGAAGGCTTAGTGTCAGCTACTCCTTGGTTGAGAACTCTTTAGGTCTATTCCCTTTGAAAAGGCTTCTCGGACAATATTATATATTTGATAAGAAATATTCCAAGTGCAACAAACCATGCAGGAGCTAAAAAACAATGTTTTCCATCAAACAACTGTCAAGCTATATGTGCGTGTGTCATTGATTGATTGATTGATTGATTGATTGATTGAGAGAGAGAGAGCACGCGAGCGAGAGAGAGAGCTCACCCAGAGCACTGCTATTATGTCCGCGTCACTTAGGGTCTCCTCCTTCGGCAAGCTAAGCAACAGGCTGAGGAAGTCATCCTGCATGCGGTAGTCACCCTGCCTTCTCCTCTCCACAATTTTACCTACAAGATCCTTAACCCTAAGAGACAAGTGTTTGCACCTTCTTCCCACCCCAGACAAGTCCAAAAGGCCACCCAGAGGGAAATAGTCCTCCAAATTGAACTGCCCTATCAACTCGTACCCTTTCCTGACCATGCCCACCAATTCCTTCGTCTCCGCTTCTCCCAGAGACAGCCCAAACACACTCCCCACCATGTTCTCCAAACAGCTCTCCTGCAGCAGCTCCCTCAACACCACCAACCCCATCCCTTCCATCTCCTTCCAAACTCTACCCACCATTCTGCCGGCCACCTGATGCCGGAAGCTCGCCAAGGCCGCTATCCGCCGCGGGGAGAACATGCTGGTCGACGCGACACGGCGAAGGTGGCGCCAGTAGTCGCCGGCGGCAGCGAAGCCGATGGCCCGCTCGAACATGAGCATCCGGGCCGAGATCTTGGCGGGGCGGTCGGAGAACGCAGGCCCGTGGAGTATCTCCCGGGCCGTGTCGGGGTGGCTGCTGACGACCACCGGCGTCGCGCCCAGGCTGAGAGCCATGAGGTGGGCGGCGCCGTGGGATTTGGAGAGCTTAGCCAACTTGCGGTGAGCCAGCGGCCCCATGACGGTGAGGCAACCGAGCAAGGGCCACCCGATGGGGCCGGGGGCGATCGACCCGGCACCGGAGTATCGATGCCATGCAAAGCCGCCGGGGACAAGCCAAATGGTGAACAACAGGGGGAAGAGGAAGGAGAGAGCGAATAGAAGGAAGAGGAAGAGCCATGAAGCTTGGTTAGCAGCCCCAAGGAACAACATCAGCAACAGGAGACTGCTTACCAAGTGGGTTCTCATCAGACTGAGGGAAGAAAGAAGAGTGAGAGTCAGAAGTGATGTGGATGCTACTACTAGTGTACTATTGGAGAGAGCACAAAATGACTCGGTGGTGGTGTTTAATATGAAGAGTGGCATGGAATGGCACTCCTATATATAGGGAGGACGGAGTGATTTGGTTGGCAATAGCAAGCTAAGTGTAATTGTATTTTTTTGTGCTTGTGATCTCAGAGGGCTTAGTGGGCAGGCAGTAGCAGACGGCTAATAGCAGACCCCATATGGTGCCTGCAAATGTTAACCTATGTCTACCGGGCCCAACCATGGCCAACCTGATCCAAGTTCATTTACACAACCTAAACCTGAGATAATATAAGAGGCTCTCTCATCTCCAGGAATGGCCAATGACGGTGACACTCGTGTCCACTGATTCGTTCACCACATAAATCTGAATGGGACACGGTGACTTGTTCATCCCCCATCCTGTGATGGCTATCAAAATCATGCGAGTGCAGCTGAACATGGAAATCATCCTCCTATTTTTCTTTCATGTAGTGAATTCTGGTTTTCAAGGGACAAGTACCACTTGTCTTTCTAAATAGTCTTTTTGTCATCATACATCATACTAAGATTACAGGAACCAAGATATGAATACGATAGATTGCCTAACCATGATGCTTACATTATATGCATCTATCGTGACAAAAGTACTCTTCCTGGATATGAACATTGAGCATGTACTTCATCTAACATTTGTTTTGCTATTAACATGTACTAGGATGTTCTTTGTTTCTGACTCCTCCACAGTGCACCAGACATTTACACTTCTCAGTGATGCTACTGCCAGCTGAAATCTTCCATGACTATGAAATCGTTGTTGTCATCGTTTTTCAATGAGAATAGACCTGTGCTTGTTTGCTCACTCTTCTTCAATAAGATTGGACCTGTGCTTGTTTGCTCATCCTCTCTATCTCTCTCTCTGGTCTGCATTAAACTTCAATTCGCATGTCCAAAATTCCTCTCCATTTAGTTAGTCGTCAATTTCAAAGACACATAATGCAGCATGCGAATTGAATTCCCAGTTGGTGACTTACATCAATGCTGACCAATGAACTCACTCTGAAATCCACCATACAGCTAAAAAGTTAGCAGTCACTGTAAGAAAGCTAATTATAATGAACATGCTATGTGCATCTCAACTGTTTTAGTATCATATCCTATGGTACTAAAAGAATATAATACCTAGAAAACTTCATACAGAGGTTGCATAGGGCTTAGGCGATCTGATCATAAGGATCACACAAGTATATGCCGCTGTGGAGAATGTTCAAAAACGTTGATATAGATTGACAACGATCGAATGCATGCATTGTATTTGTACAAGGAATGCAGGCACCCTGATAACGGGAAGAAAGATATTTACACACCCTAACTCATCGGAAGAAAATAGTTTATGGTGATAATAGTACGCCAATATCCCTTCATGGATCCTAGAAAGGGGATGCCAAGTGATATCAACAGCCCATGTCATTTTCTAGGAACACATTGTCTGACGAGCAGTGCGTCGCACTTTTACAGCAGCAACCGTTCAGCGTTAGTTAGTCGCTTGCCCTTGCTTGTACATATCCTTGGCAGCGTGTTTTGCCATGTTTTGGTGTGTTTTTCCTTGTAAAAACGTAGAAAACAGCAGCTGCAGCGCAGCAGAACGATCGCTCGCTGCATCAGCCTAGACATCCAAAAACAGCTCCGTTTTTCGTGCGCGGGCTGATTTCGTAGGCGCGGCCACGAGATTTTGTCAGCCATCTCAGCACCCTGGAACCCCCCGGGTGGCAGGGCTGGATGGGGCTTCGGTATATTGTCGTACGTTGAACACTTTCACAAGTTTGCACGTCGAAACTTGCCTTCGCGCCCGGCACTTGGGGAGTAGTTGTTTGCGGACTTGCAGCTGCTCATTCACCCCTCTAAAGTCCTTGTTTTCCTCCTCTCTCTCTGTTTTCTCGTACTCCAAGTGCTCGCTCAATTGCTTGTAAAGCTTCCCTCTTCGCGAGACGTCGGGACTTGTCCGTCGCTCGTTTTCAGAACTAATCAACTTCTCTTTTTACAGGTCCTATGGGACCTGCGCGAGGTTGCAACTCGGCTGATCCTTTGCGGATGCGTATGTCGCAAGGGCACCTCAAGACTTAGGCAATCCAAGCTAAGTCCGATCGAAGTGGGCGCGAAGACGATTCTTGACTTAGGCAACTTCAGCTAAGTCGGTGGCTTGCCGCAAGGGTGCCTCACCACTTAGACAATTCTTGCTAAGTGCGTGACATTGTGGTATCAGAGCAGGCAAGCAATTTGAGCAAGCAGCGAAGAAACCGCAATCTCACCATGGCGAAACAACGTGGTGAATCGAGCAAGATGGGGCAAGCCGGAATGTTGCCCCAAGCGGGCAGAGGGCTGCATGTGCAAACTCGCTCGCTCGCTGCAGGAGCCGTTCGTGAGGAAGCAGGCGGTGAGCATGAGGCGAGAGTGGGCTACTCTCCACGAGCGGAGGCGCGATCCGGAGCGCCAAACGGAAGGAAGAGCCATAGAGAGAGGGCCACAGCGGTGGAAACTCGCTTGGAAGTTCGCGAAGCGAGCTTGGATGAACTCTACCAAGGCCAAAGTAGGCTTCTTGGCGTGAGAGCTCGCAAGAAGAAGTGAATCCCGGATCGACAAGGTTGAAGCCTTAGTCGACCGTCTAACGAATGACACAAGGACTCGTGCAACATTTGCAAGATTTAGTGACGGAACTCACTTCCAAAGTTGCAATGCTCACAAGAGGCGTTGAATGCGGGGAAGCAACACCGCGTTGCGCCAACACAAAGCTTCAGGCACGACCCACATTGTTATGGGGTGCTAGAGATCTTGAAGGAGCTCGAGAATTTTCTATTTGATATGGAACAGTACTTCCGAGCTACGAGGTCAGACTCTGAGGACACCAAAGTATCAATAGCGACTATGTATCTGAATGGAGATGCAAAGCTTTGGTGGAGAACCCGTTGGGAAGAGATTCAACAAGGTCGGTACTGGGTGGACACATGGGGCGACTTGAAGCGTGAGTTAAGAACTCAATTCCTGCTGAGAACAGAGTTAAATCGGAGGAAGTTGAGACAACTCCACCAAACAACTTCCATTCGGGACTATGTGAAGCAATTTTCTGCGCGATCTTTGGACATTCGGGACATATGCGAAAAGATAAGCTGTTTAGCTTTCTTGATGGCTTGAAGCCATGGGCTCAACAGGAACTTCATCGACGGAATGTCACTGATTTGGTCGGAGCAATGGCAGCCGCAGAAAGGCTTACCGACTTTGCTTCCTCAGAGGACCCGCGGAAGAAGAAGCAGTCCACAGGAAATCACCAATCAAGGCACCCTCCTGGGAAGGAACCTAGGGGTGAGCAAAGGAAGAAGAGTTTCCATAAGGGGTCGAACTCAAATGGCAGGGCCTCCAAACCTAGGAGATGTTTCTTGTGCAACGGACCACACGGTGGGAGTGCCCACAAAAGCAGGCACTCAATGCCTTGTCGGCTTCCATCAAGACCCCTAAGCGGACAAAGGGCAAGGGCGGTCACCCTCGATTCGAGTAGCTCAGTCGGGCAGCGGCGATGAGAAGTCGCAAGGACCCGAATGGGTGCGATGCGTTTGTTGAATGCATTGCGGGGTCAAGTGGGGGAGAACCTGAAGCCGAAGCAACAAAAAGCAGGAAGCAGTGAGTTGATGTATGTAAACATTAGACTCAATGGCCAAACCACCCGAGCAATGGTGGACACAGGTGCTACTCACAACTTCATCGCCGACCGAGAAGCAAAGCGGCTTGGGTTAATCTTAGAGAAGAACCCAAGTCGAATGAAGGCGGTTAACTCAGAGGCTAAGCGAATCTCTGGGCTAGCAAAGGGAGTCTCCATCAAGATCGGATCGTGGAGCGGGCACAAACATGATGGCGGTGCCATTGGATGACTTCCAAGTGATTCTTGGAATGGAGTTCATGCATGCAGCAAAGTTGGTGCCGATGCCGTTCCTAGACTCCATTTGTCTAATGGGAGGTGACAACCCCTGTGTGGTTTCTGTCACTCGAAGAGGAACCCAGGATCCCCAGCAACTATCAGCGTTGCAATTGAAGAAGGGGGTACGCAAAGGAGAGTTAACCTTTGTGGCTGTGATGAAGTTAGAGTCACTCGATGGGGGGGGCCGTAAAGAACCTGCTGCGGTGGCAAATGTCTTGAAGGAGTTCGAAGATGTTGTGCCACCTGGGTTGCCGAAACCTTTGCCGCCACGCAGAGGCGTAGACCATCTTATTGGCTGGGCCGGGAGTGAAGCCTCGGCGAGACCACCATACCGCATGCCCCCTCCTGAGTTAGCAGAGCTCAGAAAGCAGTTAGATGAACTGCTAAGTGGTGGTCTCATCCGTAGTTCCAAAGCACCATTCGGAGCTCCAGTTCTCTTCCAGAAGAAACAAGATGGGAGTCTCCGACTATGCGTCGATTATCGAGCCCTTAATAAGGTGACCGTGAAGAACAAGTATCCCATCCCTCTCATTGCGGACTTGTTCGATCAACTGGGCAAAGCAAAGTATTTCTCAAAACTCGACCTTCGGTCGGGGTATTGGCAGGTGCGTATTGCTGAAGGTGATGAAGCGAAGACTACCTGCGTGACCAGGTATGGAGCGTTTGAGTTCTTGGTGATGCCTTCGGTTTAACCAACGCTCGACCACATTCTGCACTCTTATGAACCAGCTATTCAAAGAGTATCTGGACAAGTTTGTGGTTGTCTACTTGGACGACATCGTCGTTTATACCCGCACACTTGAGGGGCATATTGACCCCCCCCGAACAATCTTCAAAGTTCTCCGGGAGAATTCCTTGTTAAGTAAAAAGAGAAGTGCTATTTTGCTCGAAGAGATCTTATTCTTGGGGCATCGGATCGGGCGGTTCCATTCGGATGGATAAAGCAAAGGTGCAAGCGATTGTGGGTGGCAAACTCCAAAGAAGGTGCACGAGATCCTTCCTTGGGTTTGTGAACTACTATCGGCGCTTCATCTTTGGGGTATTGAGCGCGCAACTCCACAGAGTTCTTTGAAGAAAGAGCAGCCTTGGAGATGGTCCGACAAATGTGAGCGGCATTCCAAGACCTAAAGGCTGCCATTTTGGAAGAACCGGTGCTCAAATTGCCGGACTATGGAAGCCCTTCAAGTCCATACTGAGATGCTTGACTTAGCTATTGGGGAGTACTCATGCGGGAGGGCCATCCGGTGGCCTATGAAAGCCGTAAGCTCAACGAGACCGGCGGCGGTATCCGATTGCGAGAAGGAGATGACGGCGGTGATCCACTGTTTACGAGTGTGGCGACACTACCTTCTCAGATCGCGATTTGTGCTAAGGACAGACAACATCGCTTTGAGTTACCTCCAGACTCAAAAGAAACTCTCCCCAAAGCGAGCGATGGCAGGACTTCCTGGCGGAATTTGACATGGCAATGGAGTACAAACTCGGAAAAGCAAATGTCGTAGCTGATGCCTTGAGTCGAAAAGTGGAGGCTGTGAATGCTATGCAACTAGAGGGCAGAGGCCAAACAAGTCAGTTGCAATCCAACTTCCTTTCCGGATCAAGGATGGGTATGCGGTGATCCCCAAGCGGTAACCTTGATGCAATTGATTCAAGAGGGCAAGGCACGGCGATTTTGGGTCCAGGAGGGACTCGTCTACACAAAGGGAATAGAGTGTATGTTCCTCGGGTGGATAATCTGGCGTGAGCTTTTGAAGGAGTGTCACGATTCCCTTTGGGCGGGACATCCAGGATTCACGAACATTGGCTCTCATGGAGAGGGCCTTCTATTGGCCGAAGATGGGGACGGATGTGGAAGAATATGTTGGACGTGCCTAGCTTGTCAACTAGACAAAGTGGAGCAACGGCAGCCGGTGAGACTTTTAGAGCCGTTGCCCGTACCAGAAAGGCCGTGGGAGAGCATTTCTCTGGACTTCATATCTAGCTTGCCGGCTGTAGGGGGACTCGGATCGATACTTATGGTGGTCGATCGATTTTCGAAATATGCAACCTTCATTGCTGCACCCCTACACTGTTCGTGAGATGAAGAATGTGGTGAAGTATTGGGAGTCCCACACAACATTATAAGTGATCGAGATGCTCGATTTGGGGACGATTTTGGACCGAGTTGTTCAAATTATTAGGTATACTTCTCCACAAGCCTCCACCCCCAGACGGATGGCCAAACTGAGAGAATAAACTCACTCCTGGAGCAATATCTTCGGCACTACGTGAGTGCCAACCAACGAGATTGGGTGAAGCTGTTGGACATAGCCCAATTCTCCTACAACCTGCAGCGGAGCTCTGCGTCCAACAAGAGCCCCTTTGAGATCATCACAGGACAACAGCCGTCGACTCCTCACACTTTGGCTATTGGATATACAGGGAGTAGTCCATCCGCGTATCATTTGGCAAAAGAATGGCATCGAAATGCAGATATTGCGCGGGCCTACTTGGAGAAGGCGGCCAAAAAGATGAAGAAGTGGGCAGACTTGGGAAGGCGACCCCAGGAATACAAAGTTGGTGATTTGGTGTTGGTGAAGCTCCAACCAGCATCACTCCAATTCTTTAGAAACAAGGTGCATAAAGGATTGGTGCGCAAGTATGATGGCCCCTTCCCAATTATCAGTAGGGTGGGCAATGTTTCCTACAAGTTGCAACTGCCGGCGTGGCTCAAGATGCACAATGTTTTCCATGCCAGCAACTTGAAAGCCTACCACTCCGATCCGCAAGATGCTTCTCGAGGCGTTTCAACTCGTCAACCTCCCACCAGAGCTTCCTACGAGCGAGTTGAAACCATTTTAGCAGATCGCAGGACAAGACTACCCAATGGAGCTGAACAAATTGAATACTTGGTGAAGTGGCGGAAACTTCCCAAAACCGAAGCCAGTTGGGAGCCAGAAGACACCCTCCGACATGAAGAAGCAGCTATCAAAGCCTACCAAAGAGTGTCAACGAGGGCGTCGGCGACAAGTGGGGAGAATGTCACGAGCGATGCGTCGCACACCCGCAGCAACTTCGTTCAACGTTCCGTTCGTCGCTTGCCCTTGCTTGTACATATCCTTGGCAGCCTGTTTTGCCATGTTTTGGTGTGTTTTTCCTTGTAAAAATGTAGAAAACAGCAGCTGCAGTGCAGCAGAACGATCGCTCGCTGCATCTGCCTAGACATCCAAAAACAGCTCCGTTTTCGTGTGCCGCGGGCTGATTTCTGCAGGCCGCGGCCACGAAAATTTTGTCAGCCATCTCAGCACCCTGGAACCCCTCGGGTGGCACAGGGCTGGATGGGGCTTCGGTATATTGTCGGGCGTTGAACACTTTCACAAGTTTGCACATCAACTTAACGGAAACTTGCCTTCACGCCTAGCACTTGGGGAGTAGTTGTTTGTGGACTTGCAGCTGCTCATTCACCCTTCTAAAGTCCTTATTTTCCTCCTCTCTTTCTCTGCTTTCCTGCACTCCAAGTGCTCGCTCAATTACTTGTAAAGCTTCCCTCTTATGAGCGTCGGGACTTGTCGTCGCTCGTTCCAACAACTAATCAACTTCCCTTTTGACAGTCCTACGGGACCTGCTCGAGGTTGCAGCTCGGCTGACCCTTTGCGGACGCGTATGTCGCAAGGGCGCCTCAAGACTTAGGCAATCCAAGCTAAGTCCGATCGAAGTGGGCGCGAAGGCGATTCTTGACTTAGGCAACTTCAGCTAAGTCGGTGGCTTGCCGCAAGGGTGCCTCACCACTTAGACAATTCTTGCTAAGTGCGTGACAACATGGCAGCCTATCCTGCCCACCTCCACTCGATATTTTGCAAGGTCCCTAGATAGATATTAGTTCAGACTATAATAAATAGAGAAATTGGTATGTGCAGCATTTAGAACTACAATTCAAAAGAAAATTGTTTCGAGTGCTAAAATTAATTTGCTTAATAGCAGCTCAATAGAATGCTAATTCAATAAGACAACAAATACAATATGATTATCTCTAAGACATTTTCACTGGTTTCTTTTTTGCATGCATCTTCTAAACAGTTAAGCTATAACTGCAATGCAAATACGATATCATTCTTTGGACACTCAACAGTAGCATTTGCAGCTCCTTTTTTAAAAGAGTTGTACACTCTCTTTTAAAAGGACGAGTCTCGATGTAAAAAGATAAATATATTCTCTGATGGTAGGAACAAGACTGCATACCTGATACTATACATTGGCGAGAAGCTTATGAAGTGATCCTATTATTGACAAAACAGCAACAATTTTATTTGCCTTGAATAGGAGAATCTACGTTCAAATCCAGGCGGTGCGGAAGATGTCATGATTGGATCACGGGCAATATGGAAAGGCCACTTGTTTCTCTGGTTATCGTTGAACTCTTCGGAAAAAAATTGTCGGGTGGGCCATCATCGACTGTCTTGAACGTCGTAAACATCAACCCGATCAAAACGTAATAATATGACAGCCTGACCAGACACAGCACAGTTGAAAATAAACTTATTCTAATATCCAATAGAGACTAATTAATTTAAAAAAAAGATTCACTGCATTAACAAAGAGATTTAATCCATCAAGAAAAAAAGATGGATTAGAAGTCTATAAAAGAACAAGTCAAAAGAATAATTCATTCTGAATACAATAAATATGATGTATCTTTGGGGACTATATAAATCCCATATGTTGGTTCATGAAAGTATAGATTTTATGAAATTATAAAAAGTCTTTTGAGAGAAAAATAGAAAGCTAATCTTGTCCTACTCTTCCTCTGTTTGTAATCTCTATCCCTTCTTCCTATCTAGATTTTCAACATTTGGTATCAGAGCATAGGTTGAGCAATGGCCTCTTCCCCAAGTACCATCCAAATTCAGATCCCTAGATTGACAAAGAAAAATTATGATATATGGTGCATCCAAATGAAGGTTCTTCTAGACTCCCAAGATGTATGTGAGTTTATAGAAGATGGATTTGTTGAGCCAAGTCCAGCAGAAGAAGGAGCAATGAATGCTGAAGCAAGAAAACAACTCAAAGATAGAAGGAAGAAGGAGAAAAAGGCTTTGTTCACGATCTACCAAGGACTTGACGATACAATGTTCGAGATCATCGCTCCAACAAATACTTCAAAGGAGGCTTGGGAAATGCTTCAAAAAGCATTTGGTGGTGTTGATAAGGTAAAGAAACTTCGTTTGCAAGTTTTACGAGCCGACTTTGAAAAATTACAACAAGGTACTTCTGAAACTATTTCTGATTACTTCTCAAAGATCATCTCTATTGTTCATCAAATGAGATGAAATGGTGAACAAATAAGTGATCAAAGAGTAATAGAAAAAATATTGAGATCTTTAGATCCAAAATTTGATTTTATTACTGTTGCGATTGAAGAATCTAAAGATTTGGAAAAAATGTCTTTAGAACAACTTATGGGTTCTCTTCAAGTTCATGAACAAAGGATTACAAAAAGAGGAGAAGACAAAACTTTGGAGCAATCACTACAAACCAAGCTTACTCTTGAAAACAGAGGTGAATCAAAATTTCAAAGAGGAAGAGGTCGTGGACAAAGAGGAAGAGGAGGCAGAAATCATACTAATCAGGAATCTCCAAACAATGAAGGTGGTAGAGAAAATTCTAGCCAAAGAGGCCGAGGTTATAGTCGAGGACGTGGCCGAGGCCGTGGACATGGCAGAAATTTTAAAAAGTCTGAAATACAATGCTATATTTGCAAAAGGTACGGGCATTACTCTTTTGAATGTTATTACAATCCTAACAACCAAGGTGATAAGGCAAATTTTGTTAAGAAAGAAAAGAATGAAAATCAAGTTTTACTGATGACATATGATAAACTGAAAGAAGATCAATCTATGACATGGTATTTAGATCGAGCTTCAAATCATATGTGTGGTATTAAAGATTTATCTTCGTAAATAGATACAAGTTATTCTGGAAATATTACATTTGGTGATATGTCTCAAAGACCAGTAAGAGGCAAAGGTCAAATTCTCCTTGAACTAAATAATGGTAAAGAGTTATATATTTCAGATGTTTATTATGTTCCTGATATGAAAAATAATATTTTGAGTTTGGGACAATTACTTGAAAAAGATTATAATATTGAGATGAAAGATATGACTCTTTCAATTCGTGACAAGGATAGAATATTGATATCACATGTGAAAATGGCAAAGAACAGAATGTTCTGCATTTATGTATTTTTGATCGATCAAATTGTTTTAAGATTGATATTGATGATATTTCTACACTATGACATCTTAGATATGCTCATTTAAATTTTGAGGCTTTGAAACTTCTAGAGAAGTATAATATGGTGATAGGAATGCCAAGAATTGATCACCCATCAAAACTATGTGAAGTATGTGTTATGGGTAAGCAAGAAAGAAAGTCTTTTAAAGTTAGAAGAACAAGAAGAGCATGGCATCGGCTTGATTTGATACACTCAGATGTTTGTGGTCCTATCAGTCCAGTATCACTTGGAGGAAGCAGGTATTTTCTTACATTCACTGATGATCATAGTGGAAAAACTTGGGTTTATATATTAAAAGAAAAGAAAGAAGTTTTTAGTAAATTCAAAGAATTTAAGGAGTTGGTTGAAAGACAAAGTGGTTGTAGGATTAAATGTTTAAGAACAAATAGAGGTGGTGAATATACATCAAATGAATTCGAAAGCTTTTGTAAAAATAATGAAATTTTACATCAATTCACCATGCCATACTCACCTCAACAAAATGGTGTCTCGTGAAAGAAAAATAGGACTATACTTAATATGGTCCGATGCATGTTAAAAGAAAGAAGAATTCCTAAAGAATTTTGGGGAGATCTTTTCTCTCTGATTTATTTGCTTATGTGTTTCCAACAAAGCGAATTGGAAATGTTACACCAGAAGTAGCATGGAGCTTATAGAAATCAAGAGTTGATCATTTGAGAATTTTTGGAAGTATTGCATTTGCTAAGATGCCAGAGGAAAAGAGAACAAAACTGGAGGATAAAAGTCAGAAATGTATTTTGTTAGGTTATGCTGAAAATTCTAGTGGTTACAAACTCTACAATCCTATCACAAATAAAGTTGTGATGTCAAGAGATGTTGAGTTTGATGAACAACAGATTTGGAACTGGAAAAGTGATGAGCAGCATAAGAAAGCCATAGCTTCAGAAGAAGATGATATAATACAAGGAAACACCGAAGAGGCTTTACCGGAATCATCACCTAGATCAGCTAGGTCACATGATTCAAGAAGTCCGATTATAAGGACAAGACCAGTTCAGGAGCTCTATGATGTGACTCGAAGGATTGATACTAACAATGATGAACTTTCTTTATTTTGTCTTTTTGCAGGATATGATCCATTAACCTTCGAAGAAGCTTGTAATGAAGAAAAATGGCGACAAGCAATGAATGAAGAGATTCGTGCAATTAACAAAAATGATACATGGGAGCTTACTACACTTCCAGAAGACCACCAAGCGATCGATGTTAAGTGGATCTTCAAAACAAAAAGAAATGCACAAGGGAAGATAGAGAAATACAAAGCACGATTGGTTGCAAAGGGATACAAACAACAATATGGGATTGACTACGAAGAAGTATTTGCACCAGTTGCTCGATTGGAAACAGTAAGATTACTTATCTCTTTAGCAGCTCAAATGAAATGGAAAATTTTACAAATGAATGTCAAATTAGCATTTCTTAATGGAGTTCTTGAAGAAGAGGTATATATTCAACAACCCCCTAGTTTTATTATTCATGAGCAAGAAGACAAAGTATACAAGTTAAAGAGAGCTCTTTATGGGCTTAAACAAGCCCCACGAGCATGGAATTCTCGGATAGATGCATATTTTATTCAAAATAATTTTTCTAAATGCCCACATGAGCATGCTCTCTATATGAAATTTAACTCTGATGGAGATATCTTATTTATATGCCTGTATGTAGATGATTTAATATTTACAGGCAATAGTAGCTCCATGATTGAAGATTTTAAATACTCCATGAAGAAGAAATTTGAGATAACCGACTTGGGCCTAATGACTTATTTTCTTGGTATCGAAGTTACACAAGACAATGGAGGAATTTTTATCTCACAAGAAAATTATGCAAAGGAGATTCTAAAGAAGTTTTCTATGGAAGATTATCTCCCTACAGATACACCTATTGAATTTGACACCAAGTTGACTAAGGAAGGTGAAGGTAAATACATTAATCCAACTTATTACAAAAGTTTAGTTGGATGTTTAAGGTATTTGACATGCACTCGACCTGACATATTATTTGGAGTTGGTTTAATTAGTAGATATATGGAAACTCCTAAGACATCTCATTTAAACGTTGCCAAAAGAATTTTACGATATGTCAAAGGAACAATTAAGTATGGGATGTTTTATTCATCATCTAAAAGGCTAGAGCTTATTGGATATAGTAACAGTGATTGGGCCGGAAGCTACGATGATCGGAAAAGTACAATTGGATTTGTCTTTTATTTTGATGAAACTACATTTACTTGGTCTTCAAAAAAGCAGCAGATCGTAGCTCTTTCAAGTTGTGAAGCAGAGTATATAGCAGCATCTTCTTGTGTTTGTCATGCAACTGATAAGAAGATTACTCCAAGAACTTCATATCCCACAGGAGAAGTCAACCAAGATTTATGTTGACAACAAATCAGCTATTGCCTTAGCCAAGAATCCAATCTTCCATGAAAGATCGAAGCATATTGACACGATTTCATTTTATAAGAGATCATATCAAAAATAAAGAAGTGGAGCTACATCATGTCAAGACAAGTGAACAAGTGGCTGACATTCTTACAAAACCTCTCAAATTTGAAATATTTCAACAACTTCGAAGGAAACTTGGGATGACAGATGGAACAAGTTTAAGGGGGGATAATGTTGGAAATAAACTTATTCCAATATCCAATAGAGACTAATTAATTCAAGAAAAAGGTTCACTGCATTAAGAAGGAGATTTAATCCATCAAAAAGAAAAGATGGATTAGAAGTCTATAGAAAGATAAGTCAAAATGATCATTGGTTCTTGAAGAGGTTCCTTGAAAGAGAATGATTCAGTCTGAATACAATAAATATGATATATTTTTGGGGACTATATAAACCCCATATGTTGGTTCATGAAAGTATAGATTTTGTGAAATTGTAAAGAGTCTTTTGAGAGAAAAATAGAAAGCTAATCTTGTCCTACTCTTCCTCAGTTTGTAATCTCTATCCCTTCTTCCTATCTAGATTTTCAACAAGCACCCCGTACCATATGAATCGAGGGAGGAAAATCTCATTTAGATGTCGCCGTTGGGAGACTTCATCGTCGGCTAAGCCTTTCAATAATTTCAGATCTGCACAATGAAAGAAAGAATTTTCTAAGAGACAAGATTTAATTAATCACTCTCCTATGTGTCCAAGGATAAAAGATTAAAAAAAATCATTAGGAAAGTTCTCTCTTCACAAAAAGGTGTTATGAGAAGATCTAATCCGCTCGACAACTATATTATCCTCCATTTCACACACCATAAAGAAATCTTAATAAAAGAAGTCACTACATACATTCATATCCAGCACCCTGGTAAGATTTGCATAGTCTCTTTTGATCACAATAACTCTTAAAGATTTGATTAATAAAAATCCCCAAAAGATTAAGCTTTAGGGAAGGACTCTATATATGTTTTAACACCCATCTTATAGGAAGTCAAATATATGGTATAAGTTTAAATGAAGAATGGATACTACACCAATACTTTAATTAAATACTACTACCAATCATCTTAAATAACTGATTGAATAATCACGAAATACATTTTAATAATAAGGCTTAAGATATCCAATATATACTTTAAGAATAACATTGATTCTTTAAAAACTTGTTGTTGACCTTCCTTGGTCCCAATAGTGCCGCAGCCAGCTGCATATCGTTTCCATATCATCTTGCCACCAGAGACCATGCATCTCGCAAAACAAAACTAACTCCACCACAATCTTATCTAACATAACAAGATCCATCACTAATGACTTTGAGCCAAGCAGTTTTTATCACTTAACCTCATATCTAACATGATCCCTTACCACCTTCAGAGGATTGACATTCAACAAGAAAGTGACACGATACATTTATAGTTGAGAGTTTGAGACCTTATCTAATAAATGAAAGATATTAAACTTTAGTAAAAAAAATAACTATTGATAGTAAAATATTGCGATCAAATCTCATCTTCACTCTTTATCTCTGATGAAAGAAAGAAAAAACATGTACTATAATCTTAAAGAAAAGACAAAGGTTTGGTGTGTGGTTGAGTTCAGCACTATTCCTGATGTGCAAATTATAAACAAGCTCCGGCGAATGGTAGTGTGCACTGCTGCGACGAGTGCGACTGAGGTACAGACTCGGTCAATGGATGATGTCCCCATGATGAGTTGCTCTGAATACAGAGTCTATTAATTTAACTCTATTCTCGTCGGTCTGTATAGTCTACAGTGCACTTTAAACCATAAAGACTGCTCCGTGCAGTCAATATTATAGCCCGCAGTGCAGACAATATACCAATCTCATATATTCTGATATCATAAAAAATAGTAAGGCATAAGATCAACGGATTTCAGCTTATACCGTCCCATACTAATCTTTAGTTGGATCAGTAAAAATTGATCAGTCAATATTAAAACTTTTCAAACTCGAACTCAACTTGAATACCTATTTTTTTTTTAATTTAAACTTGTTTCAAACTCAATTATAAGATACTCACACAAGCTCGGTTTGAATAGGTCGGATAGATCTGAATATTTGAAGAAACCTGACCTGTTTTCATTCCTAGATCTAACAAGGACTTGATTGGGACTAACTATGCTATCTGATGAAAACCCAAACTCTTGCCCGGTTTCACATAATTCTGACAATCTCAGAGCAACAACGTATATCCGCCCAAACTAAATAGTAACACCGGCCTAAGAGCATCAAAGGTAACCCATGAGATATGACGTCGCCCAACTTGGCTTCATGCGTCTGTTGGCTTATAGATCTCATGCGAATCAACAATGTGGTCTAACGAAGCCGTGGGCCCACGGGTGAACCCGTAGGGTCCGATGCACGTGCACAGAATTGTCTCAACCAATAAGGCCAAACACTCTCAAGTTGGAAGACTACTCCAGAGGTTGCAGCGGATGGCGACTGAACAATGCAAAGTTGCCTGTTTCTTCTGTTTCCTTCTCATGTCTATATTACCCGGAGAGTACACCTTTAGCTGACCTTCCTTCTCTCTCCTTGCCACCTTGCCAAACCCAAGTTCTTTGAACCCGATACATCTGGATCAATCAGCACTGGTCATCGTACTTGACAGTACTGAGGCTGGCACCTACACCCACTGAATTCTTTCTCATGCCAAGCTGAAAGAAAGGATGTGAACCACTAAATGTGTTAGATCAACCATGCCAATATAAAACCAATGACATAACACTACAGCAATATTATCAAATGAAATATCATAAGCCAATACAAGGACGGCTGCTAAAACCTCATATCTCATATACCCTCTGGTGTGGACCAGAGGGAGAATGACAAGGCTCTTTTTTCTTTTTTGCCAGGAACTCAAATCATTGGCTCAAAGAAAATGACATTTAAAACTGGTGGAGAGCACATAAAGAAATCATCAAATACTGACAGAGGCAAAGGATAACGGTAGAACGGTTAAGATCTAAAGGGGTGGCTGATTGAAGGTTTTTCAACAGGACTGGAAAGGAGCTATGATTGCCATAGAGTAATTTAACTACCGCAGATCTTTTCTGCGGTTACGAAGGACGTCAAGGTTCTGAAAGTGGGTGTTGACGTCACCAGCATCCAAGCCTTTCACAAGCAAAACGGAGCCCACTACAAAGCAAAAAAGATTAAACATCAGCTATGGGTTGGTGATAATCATTTCCACTAATAGAAAGGTGTATCCAACAATTCCTTGAGTGGCTACTGTTCTTCCACATCATGCTAATTGAAGAAAGTAGCTGAAGGCAGTACCACCTAAGTTTCTCCTCCAACCAGCAAGGTGTAGCATCAGTAGAATAAGGAATCTGAACTATAAGAGATCAGAACGACGGAAAGAAGAGTCACTTTAATCATTCAAGATGGTACACAGAATAAATTCACCGAATGCAGCCAAGTAGAAAATAAAATTGCTCTAGCGTGCATCACACAAGTACCTGAGGCCAGATATGCAAGGATAAGAATGTTCAAAGATACGGAAGTGACAATGGAGTGGTGGATACCTTTTTGAGAGGATGAGACCACTGGGTCCCGCTGGTCACTAGTGATCTGATGTTCCATTCGTCGGGGGTACACGTGTTACATTGAAAATGGGAATGAAGCAGCTCCACCAAAGTCCGGACCACCTAAAATGAAGCCCAAATGCATGGCCATCACTTTCATCTCAAAGGGCTATGCATCTCCATTTCTTTCAGTTGGGTAGCTTTGGTCGTAGACAATGATTTTAGCCAGCATTAAAAAGAACGAGGAGGCGAGAGTGAACCACGTGTCCAGGACAAAGGGATAGGTGAATCAGGAGCCGGACCATAACAGGATAAAGTGCCCCATTAGATGAGCTATCCTATGAAGATCCATCACGTTGAATTCATATGTCATTTGCAGCATCATTGGCAGTTCTCCATGGAAGAAATAAAGCAAATCAAGAATATTCTAGGACCAGATTTCTCACCAACCGATGAACGGAACTTGTACTCAACAGTCACCCAGTTGCATTGTACGTACTTCAATAGCTAAAAATGGTATTTGCTGCTCAGATGATCCAACACAAGGAGGCTTACACAGACCCAGAACCTACAAACAGATATGGAAATAGTAAGATACTTTCATAAAAGTAACACATCATGTTAGCCAGCAGTAGTAGCTAGTAAACAAGAGAGAGTTCGTTGTGCCAAAACCATAACAAAGGACAAACCATACTAAGACCTCTCAGGTCAATAAATCAATCATAAAAATCCTATATTGAGAAGAAAGTAGAGTAATCGAAAACAGAAAGTTATGTCCTTTTCATTGAATAGTAATAGTAACAAAATAAACTAGAAATTAAAACAACTAACAGTAAGCACAAAAAGCCAGCCTTTGCCTTGTTCTGGACATCACACATTTGTCCTAACAGATGTCTTCTGGGCATGAACCCTCAAAATGATGTAGGAAAGATATGTTTTAAACCTAATAATGAGAACCAATCTATCTATATGCCCATGGCAAAACCAGAAAAGCATTGCTTCTACTTTTTGTTCTTCCAAACAAGAAACAGAAATTTTGTTATCCTTTGTTTTTGAATTATCAAACAAAACATAAGTTTGGTGGTCACACAATGAGAGAACTCCATTTGTAAAAGAGAACCACTTGGAAATTGAACTTTACAGTCTTGGACTCGTGCACTTTTCCTTTTTCTTTCTGTTCCTGGAAATTTTAAAATCACAAGTGTTTTGCTTCCAAAAATTTCAGAAACAACATAGTTCATGGAAAGCAAAAGCTTATTTTTCTTTCACTCATATGATTTTACAAAACCAAAAAGAATGATCTGAAAAGACAATTAAATTCATAATCATTTTAAGGACTAACTGAGCAAACTTAAGACTCCCAGTGCCTAGCCTAGATACCAGTGCCAAGTTCTTGAACAAAGAGTATCCTGGAAATTTCATAATGTTGAAGAAAAAGGTAATACCTATTCCTCTTATTTCATTCTCATGTAGCAAAGAAGCATGCCTATGGTATTTACTTATCTTGTTGAGGGGCTTGGGCCACTTGAAAATATTAAATAGCACGACCAATTATAGTCTGACTTTCAATGAGTTCATAAATCTTAACTGGCTTACAGCACATTGTGTCATGTGAAATTAAAATCCTTCACCGGTATTTGGCAGTCTTGTATTGATACACAATCAAAGAAAGCATGGAACCGATCCTGCACTTAATAAATGGAACTAAACTTGGGTTACCTAATAGAAAAAAAATACATTATCCACTAAGATTTAGGTCCAAAGTGAACAAACACATTTCAGATCCCTAAAAGGATCATCTCAAGTATTAACATAAATAAAAAATTAATTATGAAACAAACCATCACAACAACTACCCTATTTTGCTAAGATAATCTTATTAACAAAAATGGAGATATCTTATGCTAAATCGATGGGGAAAATTTGCTTGACTATATTTTCTAAAGTGTGGTTGGAACATTTATTGAGATATGAAACATGTGTTTCCAGAAAAACAAGTATTATTTTGTGCTAGTAAGATTTTCTATAGAAAAAAAGATAAACTGTAGGAGATTTTACTTGGTAAGATAACTAATGAAAAATTTTAGAGAGAAGAAAGCTCTGCAAATGATTCTTCATTATCCAAGAAGAAGCTTGGTAGAGCTTATAAAAATATGATGAGGATTCCATAAACAAAGACCTCCTATAGAGATATTAATGTGGTTAATGTGTGTACGATGAACCAATTGATAATGTTAGAACAATAAGAAGCAAGACTAGTGAATATCCTACCAACATAGTGTTGAATCAAAGAACAGCTTTAAGTCAAGTTATCACACATGAAATAATTTATGTATCACGTGTGTACAAGATAAACTTCCATGATGTATATTATTTGCTGATAAAATTATTTTTATTAATGATAGTCAAGTTGGAACAATTTCTAGAACTAGGACCTCGAAGAAAAGCTCCAGAAACAAGGCTTTTAAATTATGTAGAAAACCATACACATCTGTTGCAACTTTTGCAACACTAAAATGAGAATCAAAGATACAAGATTAACATAAAATTCAAAGGTTTAGACATCATTAATTATTATTCAGGAGAAAAGGAAGATAAAAAAAAGGTATTGCTCATAGAATAAATTTAGATCTACAAACCAGACAGTGCATCTAAAACCTTGCAGGATCATCAGATGCCTCCTAAATTATGGCTATGCTCTATATATAAAAATATATAGGGCAATTAAAAAAAAACCAAATCCAGAACATGTTTTTCGTTGAAAGAGGATACACCTGATACATGTGCACGATTATCCAAAGATGAGAGTCAAATATAATTGCAATTCTGAATCAGGCCATACCAACAATAAAATTATCAGACTCAATTCACGGTTTAGTCATAGACATGTTTGAAGAAAAGCTACAAATGACATAGCTAGTTGAGGTGTGGTGCTACTAATTAATAATATCAGGAGTGAGGAAAAAAGGCCTAAAGCTGCTACTTATTTTGAAGTCCTTGATTAGACCAATGACATTGACCTCAACAAAGCTTAATGGAAGAAAGTATCCACAGTTATTTTCATTACAAGGAAAACAAATTCATATGACCTCAAAAGAAGCTGCTACTCGTCCATGCAAATGAACTTGTTGGAAGAAACATAAAAACTTGAAAGATAACTGTCAGCAAAAACAAAACACTCATTATGACACTCACATGGTTTATGGTAACTGGAATGCTTCTCATGAAAGCTATCTTTAAATCAAAGACTATGATTTATTCTTTCACGTCAACTAGCCAATATAAAAATTCAGCCTATATTGCTTTCAATACCGACTTTTCTAGTTCAAATAATATGGTGTAATTATGTTAGAAATAGGCACACTGCAATACTTACAGACACAAGATAGTCTTGTGCCAATTCTATACAAAAGCCTGTCTGATGCATGCCAGGTAATGGACTACCGGAGCCTTTCCTCAAATCGCATTCAAGTACATAAAGTGTCTTTGGCAAACTTTTCTTTTAAGATTCTGTAGTTCCTAAAATTATAGTTGTATGAGAACAACTTGAAACAATTATTATATTCTTGATGCTTGAACACTAAAGGGTAGATCCATAATATTATGTTAGTAATAGGCACAATGCAATACTGACAGACATGAGACAGCCTGGTGCTAATTCTATACCAGAGCCTGTATGACGCATGCCACGTATGGACTACTGGAGCCTTTCCTCAAATCGATTTCAAGTATATAAAGTGTCATTGGCAAAATTTTCCTTTAAGCTTCTGTATTTCCTAAAATTATAGTTGTATAAGAACAACCTTGCACAACTATTATATTCTTGATGCTTGAACACTATGGGCAGATCCATAATATTATCTCACAATGAGCACCTTTCCACACATTATGCAGCTTGGCCATATTTTGTTAGAGAATAAAAGAACTGGGATATATGCAGGGGATTTTGCATAACAACCCATCTTGCCTTCATATTTTGATTTGTAGCTTATGTCAATATATATATATACATTTTGAAACTAATTTCATCAAAAAAATAAGAAAGATCCATCAAGATACTAAGACTGCTCAGATTTCATGGTCTGTAGGTAATCTTCCCTTAATGAGATTTTACAAAATCATCAGCAGTGAAAGGTGACTTGTTACTTTGACTACTATAGGACACATCTTTAGTTGAAAAAAGAATAATCCAGTAAATCTTGATTCATTTTAAACTTCAATAATTCAGATTCCATTAATTCTGAAACAAGGATACCAGAATAAAATCTGGCACAGAAAAATACAGCAAACCAGAACAATCAAATGAAACATTTATAATTTTCATTTTACCATATTTACCACTAAAAAGTAGCTTGGATACTTAAAGTAGTGCAAACAAGCCCTTTCTACAAATTCTGTGAGCTTTAGAGACTGATACAATCTCGAGTCTAAGAAAAGGCCCACTATATAAGTACAGTAGAGATGGCTACTTCTGCATCATATTTATGGATGATAACAGACTCCAAATCAGCTGACAGTGGCTCAGCCAAATAGAGAGCAAATACAAATCAAAAGACTAATTACATCTTTTTGAACCTATTTAACTGAGATTAAGAAGAAATGAACTTCAAGAAAAACCTTGAACTACTCACCTCAAACTCAACCCAAGGCTAGACTCAAACTGGGATCAACCTTTACATCTTAAGTCAAATGCTCAATCTTAATCCATTAACTGAACTAGGATTATTGATGATTCAATTTCCTTCTATCATGAATGAGTATATGCTTATGATATTTTGTTGTGCCTTGGACCCTAAAATTTATCTTCAAAGAACAGTTTGCCATATTGACCAAACCTGATCCTATCTGACCAATCCAATTTTGACTGATTCTTGGACTTTTCCGGCAATCTGATAATGATAAATTATGATGATGTCATTGAAGAAGGAATAAGAAAGGAAAAAGGATGAAGAGGAAGTAAGAGAATAGGAAGAAGAGGAGAAAGGTTAAGGAGGCACAAGGATATAAAGATGAAGCTCGCTGATAAGGAGACACTCTTGCTCATTCTAAAGTGTTGTGCTTCAATCTAGATGGAGACAGAACCAGGATGTGGCACAAAGTCCAAAGCTGCTTTTCTCACTATTTTCTAATTTTTTAATCAATATTTTTATAAAAAAATATTGGACAGTAGTATCGCTAGATTGGACAATGGTACCGTCCAGTTCCAATAGCTAGAACTATATTTGGTGGTAGTATCGTCAGACTAAGTGGTGATACTGTCCAGTGTCAGAGCCCACTAGCGGTGGTACCGCAAGGATCCCAGAAATCCAGAGACATTTTTTAGCTTTATTTTTGAAGCCAATTAAGACTTATAAATACCCTTTACTTCTCAGCTAGTTAAGTATAGAGAAGTGATAAAAATAGAACTGTGACTATAGTGAAATAACTTACAATAGTTGAAAGTTCACCTCTATTAGAGGAGATTTTAAAAATTAACCAATGGGTAATTTGGTAACCCAATAAAGATAATAATAAAGCAGAAAAACAAAAGAGATAGGGACACAAACTTTATATAGTTCGATCAATTGATCTATATCCACGGACGGAGGAGAATCAAAACTCGATTATAAAGGGACAATTACAAATGCCTTAGAAAAGTATTCCTAGGCCAAAAAATTACTAAATAAAAAAAAGCCTAAAATATTTTGACTAAGTGTGGACTTAATAGAAATTAAATTCAAAACAAATAATTAGGCTTTTCTTGTGTTGCACTTGGCTTCAAAGCCCAAAACCTTATTTATAGTTGCAATAGAAAATAACAAGCTTGATTTTCCCAATGTGGGACTTGCTAAACCAACAAATCTCCACCTTGGCATGTTTCAACATCGACAATTAGCAAACTTGCTCCACCTTCTTCACAAAAGCCCTAACGGGTAATCACCAACAATGAACACCAACCAAGTCTAAGCACTGCTTGAACTTGTAAACCGAAAGAGGCTTCATAAGCATATCAGTTGGATTGTCCTTCGTATGAATTTTTTGAACAAGGACCTTTCCCTCAGCAATGGTATTCCGAATAAAATGAAACTTCACATCGATGTATTTCGTCCTCTCATGATATATTTGATCTTTAGTCTAATGAATAGCACTTTAACTATCATAATAAATTATAGTAACATCTTGATGCAGACATAATTCGCCGAACAAACCTCTTAACCATAAAGCTTCTTTGATCGTCTCTGTCATTGTCATATATTCTGCCTCTGTAGTAGTTAAAACCACGACAGGTTGTAAAGAAGCTTTCCAACTAACTGCACAACCGCTAGCGCAAAATACATAGCCTGTCAAAGATCTTCGTTTATCAAGATCCGTAGTATAATCAGAGTTGACGAAACCAACCAAAGTGTTACGATTTTTTCCAAACTCCAAACAAACATCTGAAGTCTCTTGCAAGTATCTGAGAATCCACTTCACAACCTGCCAATGTGTTTTACCCAAGCGAGATATATATCTGCTAACTACACTGATTGCTTATGAAATATCTGAACGAGTACAAACCAATGCATACATAATATTGTCGATGGCACTGGAATATGGAACTTGCACCATATATTCTTCCTCTTCAACTGACTGTGGTGACTGAGCAGTAGACAGCCAAAAATGGCTAGCAAGAGGAGTACTCACTGGCTTAGCATTTTTCATGACAAACCTCTCCAAGACTTTCTCGAGGTAATTTTTCTGGGTCAGAAATAATTTTTTAACTCCTCGATCTCTTTTGATCTCCTTTCTAAGAATCTTCTTAGCTACTCCCAAATCTTTCATTTCAAATTCACTACTCAGCTGCATTTTCAAAGTGTAAATTTCTGATAAATTCTTAGCTGCAATAAGCATGTCATTAACATAAAATAATAAATACACAAAAGAGCCATCATTTAACTTCCAGAAGTAGACACAGCTATCATACATGCTCCTCGTGTAACCATGACCTAGCATAAAGGAATCAAACCTCTTATACCATTGTCTTGGAGACTGCTTTAATCTGTACAAGGATTTCTTTAACAAGCAAACATGGTCTTCCTTACCGTCAACTTCAAATCCATAAGGTTGCTCCATGTAAACTTGCTCTTCAAGTTCACTATGTAAGAAAGTTGTCTTGACATCAAGTTACTCCAATTCCAAATCATATATGGCAACTAAAGCAAGCAAAACATGAATGGAGCTATGTTTAACAACAGGTGAAAATACGTCATTAAAATCAACACCATGTACCTGACTATAGCCCTTTGCAACCAATCGTGCTTTGTACCTTACATTTTCAACCCCTGGAATACCTTCCTTCCTTTTGAAGACCCATTTGCATCCAACAATTTTCTTACCTGAAGGTGACTTCACAAGATCCCAAGTTCTATTATGATGGAGAGATTCAATTTTTTTATTCATCACAATCAACCACTTAGCAGAATCATCACAAGAAACTGCATTTGAGTAGGTAGTAGGCTCACCAACTCTACTTATTTCTTCTGCAATAGACAAAGCATATGCAACCAAATTTGCTTATCTTTGTGGTGGTCGAATATCTCTCCGTGGCCTATCCTTGGCTATGGAATATTGATCTTCCTCTGGATCATCTTCATCAGTAGACTCGGGACCATCTACTGGCATTCTCTGAATAGAAGAGTTCGATTGAAAAGAATCAGAACTACCAATTTCAAGCTCCACCTGCTTTTGTGCACTATCATTTGTATAATTAGTAGATTCCTCTTTGGAAGATAACATAGACAATTCATCAAGAGTAACATCTCTACTAATTATAAATTTTGGGGATTTGGGATCAAGACACCATAATCTGTATCCTTTCACCTCAGAAACATACCCAAGGAAAATACACTTTTTAGCTCGAGGCTCTAATTTTTCTTCATTTACATGCATGTATGCTGGACACCCAAAAAATTTTAAATCAGAGTAATCAGTAGGAGTACCTAACCAAATTTCCTCCGGAGCTTTAAAATTAAGTGCTGCAGAAGGAGCACGGTTAATAATGTAACAGGCCAAATTAATCGCCTCTGCCCAAAAGTCCTTTGTCAACCCTGCATTTGAGATCATACACCTTGCTCTTTCCAAGAGTGTTCTGTTCATACGTTCGACTACACTATTTTACTGAGGCGTCATCCTAATAGTGCGATACCAAATAATTTCTTAATTTTTGCAGAATTCATTAAAGTCACCTTTACAAAATTCTATGCCATTATTTGTTCGAAGCCGCTTAATCTGTTTACTTATTTGCTTCTCAATCAAAGCCTTCCATTGTTTGAAGGTTAGAAAAATATCATTTTTATGCTTTAGAAAATAAACCTAAACTTTCCTGGAATAATCGTCAATGAAAGTCAACATATACCTAGCACCACCCTTAGACTGAATACGAGCTGAACCCCAAAGGTCTGAATGAATATAGTTAAGAGTACCTTTTGTTTTGTGAACTGCCAGAGAATTGAAGCTGACTCTTTTCTGCTTTCCAAAAATGTAGTGTTCACAGAAATCCAGTGGCCCAGTACTCTGTCTGCAAAGAAGACCCATTTTGCTCAATATGCTCAAACCTTTTTCGCTCATATGACCCAAACACATATGTCATAATTTGGTGACATCAGAATCAGACAATGATGATGACGAGACTGCAACCAAGCCTGTAACAGTAGTTTCCTACAAAGTATACAAGCTACCAAACCTACAAGCTTTCATAATAACAAGAGCACATCTAAAAACTTTTATAACTCCACCTACAATTACGTATTTACACCCAAGAGCCTCTAGGGTGCCTAAAGAGATGAGATTCTTTTTCAAATCAGGAACATGTCTAACATTAGTGAGCGTCCTCACTGTTGAATCTTGGATTTTGATGATGAATCTAA
This sequence comes from Musa troglodytarum, assembly GCA_023547065.1. Taxonomy (NCBI): domain Eukaryota; kingdom Viridiplantae; phylum Streptophyta; class Magnoliopsida; order Zingiberales; family Musaceae; genus Musa; species Musa troglodytarum. The sequence continues at coordinate 33,292,063 of CP097508.1, forward strand.
TTGATTGTGTTTTGTGATCTAATTGCATTTTGAGTTACGCAGGTCTACTATCGATTAGGATTAGACAGTTGATGCTGGAGGAATTGACATTGCGTCGAAAGTGATCACGTTAGGATATTGGATGTTGAGCCAGAGGTTCGGTCGACAATCGGTAGAAGGCTTCGTACGTCGGGCATCAGGCCAAGAAGAGCATGTTATGCCAAGGATATCGAGGTTGCGGAGGTCAACTGCCGATTGGGCAATGGATCGTTAGAGAGGACGATGTGCCGAAGAATCAGATGAAGTGCCGATAAGCCAATGACGTGCTGGGCAACTGAATATCAATTCGCATTATGATAATTGTCTAGATCGAAGTAGAGTGTTTGTTTGTGTGTGTGCAGGATTAACTCTGATGACGATGAAGATGTAAAGCGAAACAAAGTGTCGGAAGACAAGTGTGATGGATCATTGGGAGTTCGAGAGTTTGATGGAAGTCCGAAGATTCATTGGGAGTGTTGTCGGAACCGGCCGAGAACGAGTAGGGAGCTTGTCGAAGGGTTTTCGGAAGTTCGCCAGAAGGTTCATCGGAAGATCACGGAGCTTGCCAAGAAAGATCGGAGCTTGGCAATGAAGCTCGTTGGAACCCTCCAAGATCATCGTGAAGTCCGGGAGCTTGCCGGGAGTCCGCGGAATGGTTTTCGATGGTTCGTCGGAAGATCGTCGGAAGTTTGCCAGAAGCTCGTCGGAAGAAGTCTTGACTTGTTAGACTTTGTAATAGCTTAGAGAATGTCTTTAAATTTGTAGTTAGCACGTAATTTGGTTTAGGATTAGGTGTTAATCCTATAAACCAAGTTTCGACCAATTTGGCCTTGATTTGGACCTGTTTGGGCCGAGTTTTAGGCCCAAACCGGAGGGCTGAAAAGTGTTGGGCGATGGCACTGCCCAGAGGCCAAGTAGTGGGCGGTGGAACCACCCTAGGCTGGGCGGTGGCACCGCCCAACACCCGAGAGGGTGGGCGATGGCACCGCTGCCTTGGGTAGTGGAACCGCTCTGTACACTGTCAGTCTGACAACTAATAGGCGGTGGCACTACCACTGACAGGCGATGGCACTGCCAGCACCGGGAACAATGAAAGAGATTCAAATTTGGGCTCCAAATTTGAATCCTCTTGGGGTCTATAAATACCCCAAGTGTTCCTGCAAGAAAGATAACAAGCACAACACTTTGAAAGTAAGAAAACTCTGTTTAAATCTCTCTAGAAAATCCTCCTTAGTTTTTCACTTGTATTCTACCGAAAAAAAGGAGAGAGTGCTTGTAAGGGTTTTTCCTAAGCCCATCAAAAGGAGAGGAGTTGTAAGGGAGTTTATCCTCACCCGTTGAAAGGAGGATAGCTAGTGAAAAAGCCGGTGGCCTAAAGCGAAGAGGAATCGGGGGTGGATGTAGGTCGGATGACCGAACCACTATAAATCGGTTTATATTTACTTTCTTGCAACTTACTATATTGTAAACCATCTTCACTTTACTGCCTTACTTACTTGGCTTCCTCCTCACTTTCTTACGAATCATTTTAAGTTTATACACAATCGAAACGGTTTCAAACGAAATATTGATTTCTATCGTATGAAGTTTTCGAAGTTGGTTTAAATCCCCGAAAGTTTATCGTTCTTTTCCGCTACACTAATTCACCCCCCCTCTTAGTGCCGCTCGATCCCTAATAATTGGTATCAGAGCTATGTTCTTTCTCTTTCGGATTTACACCCATGAGAAATGGCTCTAAATGGCTTTCAAGAGGGCTTTTTGATTTTTCATCCACCGTTCTTTAACGGTTCGAACTACACATATTGGAAAACTTGAATGAGAGTTTTCTTGATTTCTCTCGATTTAAACTTATGGAACATCATTGAAAATGGATTTCAACTTCCCTCTAAACCAACGAATGAATGGTTGGATTTGGAGAAAAGATCGTTTTCTTTAAATGCAAAGGCTATGAATGCCTTATTTTGTGTTTTAGACAAAAAAGAGTTCAATCAGATTTCTACGTGCAAAACGGCTTTTGACATTTGGCGAACTCTTAAAATCACGCACGAGGGAACTAGTAGAGTTAAAGACTCGAAAGTAAACCTCTTATTGTATGATTTTGAGCTCTTCCGAATGATTTTGAGCTCTCATTTACATGTATGTATGTTGAACACCCAAAATTTTCTAAATCAAAGTAATCAGCAGGAGTACTTGACCAAACTTCCTTCGGAGCTTTAAAATTAAGTGTTGCAGAAGGAGCGTGGTTGACAATATAATAGGCCATATTAATCGTATCTGCCCAAAAGTCCTTTGTCAACCCTGCATTTAAGTTCATACACCTTGCTCTCTCTAAGAGTATTCTGTTCATATGTTCGGCTACACCATTTTGCTGAGGCGTCATCCTAACAGTGCGATGCCGAATAATTTTTTTTATTTTTGCAGAATTCATCAAAGTCACCTTCATAAAATTTCATGCCATTATCTGTTCGAAGCTGCTTTATTTACTTACCTGTTTGTTTCTTAATCAAAGCCTTCAATTATTTGAATGTTAGAAAAACATCATTTTTATGCTTCAGAAAATAAACCCAAACTTTCCTAGAATAATCATTAATGAAAGTCAACATATACCTAGCACATCTCTTAGACTGAACACGAGCTGGACCCCAAAGGTCTGAATGAATATAGTCAAGAGTACCTCTCATCTTATGAAATGTCAAAGAATTGAAGTTGACTCTTTTTTGCTTTTTAAAAATACAGTGTTCACATAAATCTAGTGGCCCAGTACTCTGTCCGCAAAGAAGACCCTTTTTGCTCAATATGCTCAAACCTTTTTCGCTCATATGACCCAAATGCATATGTCATAATTTGGTGATGTCAGAATCAGACAATGATGATGACGAGACTGCAACCGAGCCTGTGAAAGTAGTTCCTACAAAATTTACAAGCTACTAGACCTACAAGCTTTCATAATAATAAGGGCACCTCTAGAAACTTTCATAACTCTACATTCAGCTACGTATTTATACCCAAGAGCCTCTAGAGTACCTAAAGAGATTATATTCTTTTTTAAATTAGGAACATGTCTAACTTTAGTGAGCGTCCTCACAATATCATCATGCATTTTAATTCGGATTGTAACTTTACCAACAACATCACACGTGGCATTATTGCCCATTAAAACAATTCCACAATTACAAGATTCATATGTTAAAAATAAATCCCTATTGGGACACATGTGATAAAAACAATCCGAATCTAAAATCCATTCATTTTTAGACGTCGTCCTATCATCAGTAGTAAAGAAAATATTTCCAATATTATCATCAGCCGCAACACTAGCTTCAGTAAACTCATAGTTTTCTTAATAAGTTTTTTCTTTTATTTTAATTTATTTTTAATTTAAAACAATCAGTCTTAATGTGCCCCATTTTATGACAATATCTACACTCCAAATTTCTATGTATGGATTTAGATCTAGATTTAGATCTACTACTATCAAATTTCCTTTTATCCGTTCTACCCTTGACAACCTGACCCTCAACCTGATTCTCACTAATTTCCCCAATGATATCCCTGTCTATCTGCTTCTTAGATTTTAATACAGATTTAATTTCTTGATACGAAATTGTTTCTTTTCCATAAATCATAGTATCACAAAAATACTTAAAGGATTGAGGAAAATAACATAAAAGTAATAGTGCCTTATCCTCGTCATCAATTTTTATATTTATATTTTTCAAATCCATAACTAAGGAATCAAATTTATCAAGATGTGAGAGTATGGATGTACCTTCAGTCATCCGAAGCATATACAAACTCTGCTTCAAGTAGAGACGATTCTCCACTATCCTCTTCATATACAAGGCTTTAAGTTTGTCCCACATGCTCTTAGTCGTAGTCTTCGTTGCTACCTCCCGTAAAATCTCGTCAAAGAGATTTAAAATAATGCTTGCTTAGGCCTTTTTATCCATACCTGCAAAATCTTCCTTTGACGTACTCCCTAAGATTTTCTCAACTCCTTATAGTGTCAAATCAACTCCGTCTTGAAGTAGAATGGTCTCCATCTTGAACTGCCATATGCTAAAGTTGACATTTTTGTCGAATTTCTTGACAACGAGCTTTATTATTATCATCATTGCCAAAGATCCTGGAGCCTACAAAGAAACTTGGGACTTGTGGCTCTGATACCAATTTGTTAGAGGAGGTTCCAAAAATTAACCAATGGGTAATTTAACAACCCAATAAAGATAATAATAAAGCAGAAAAACAAAAGAGATAGGGATAAAATTTACATGGTTCGGTCAATTGACCTACATCCACGGACGGAGGAGGAGCAAAACTTGACTATAAAGGGACAATTATAAATACGTTAGGAAAGTGTTCCTAGGCCAAAAAACTACTAAACAAGAAAAAAAAGCCCAAAATATTTTGACTAAGTGTGGACTTAATAAAAATTAAATCCAAAGTAAACAATTAGGCTTTTCTTGTGTTGCACTTGGCTTCAAAGCCTAAGCCCTTAGTTATAGTTGCAATAAGAAATAATAAGCTTGATTTTCCTGATGTGGGACTTGCTAAACCAACAACCTCCACTGTTTCTAAGTGTAAAAGTTTGTAAAAGAAGAGTGAGCCACTTGTAAAAGTTCTGCAAAGGGGTGATTAATTTTTTTCCTTAAAGAAAGATCAATAATGGAAGTCGGTGACCTCATCAGAGGAGGTATAGAGAGTGGACATAGGTCAGATGATTGAACCGCTATAAAATTGGTGTGTTCTCTTCTTGGTGCATAATTTACTTTTACTGCATTCTACTTTACTAAATTGTAACTGTCCAACATCTTCCTCTCTATTCACTTACAAACTTATTTGAATCAAACATCTTTCCGAAATGATTTTTGTCGAACGAAATATTTTCATCGTATGAAGTTTTCAGAAATCGATTAAATTGAACATTTTATTTGCTGTACTAATTCACCTCCCCTCTTAATATCATTCTTGATCCTAACAGTTGGTATCAGAGCTAGGTCACTCTCATTTTGGTTTAAAACCCAAGAGAGATGACATTTGTCGGCAACCAAGAGGGTCATTGAATCACATGTTCACCCATGTTTAATAGGATGAATTACACGTATTGGAAAACTAAGATGAGAATTTTTCTAATTTCTATAGATTTTAAATTATGGAACATTGTCAAAAATGGTTTTCAAAAGTTGTCTTTTCTAATGAACGATTGAAATGAATTGGAGAAGAAGACTTTCTCTCTAAATGCTAAGGATATGAATGCTTTATTTTATGCTTTAGATAAAAATAAATTTAATCAAGTTTTATTTATGAAATGACTTTTGATATTTGTCACATACTCGAAATCATATGCAAAGGCACTAGTAGAGTACAAGAGCCTAAAATAAATCTCTTAGTTCATAGTTATGAATTGTTTTGGATGAAACCAAGTGAGATAATTAGAGACATGTACACCTAGTTTACAGATGTCATCAATGGTCTAAAAGCTCTTGGTAAAAGTTTTTCTAACTTTGAACTTATAAATAAAATATTAAGATCTCTTCCAAAGAGTTGAGACCCTAAAGTAACAACCATTCAAGAGGCCAAGGATTTGAATAATTTCTCACTCGAAGAATTTATTAGGTCTTTAATGACCTATGAGATGACTTGTAATGCTTATGAAGAGCTTGAGAATAACCTTCCAAAGAATATGAAGGATATAGTGCTAGTTATAGGTGCCCTACATGCTAATCACGTGAGTGATGGCATCTTTAACATGATGCATCAATTTTTTTTGCTTATGATTATTGGTATTTTCTCATAATATCTGGATATATATTGTGATGTCCTTGGATCTGTGCAATGAGAATCAGATCGTGATGAGATCATGATAATGAGATCGATTCACCTTTAAACACACACTCTAAATAATCTCGATTATAAGTTACTTGAGAGGGATATCGAGATAACCAGATAGACTAGTGTGTTGTATACCCATCCAAATGATGAAGGTAGTTGGTCTCATAGCTACTCGTGTAGGGACATTAAGGATACAGTACAGTACAGGTGCTCATTGGAGAATGAGTTCACTAATTGATCTGTTTACGGAATGCTGGATGGTTATTGTTATCTCACGTCAAACAACGATTTTGTAGTCCCAAACTTGAGATAGTCCTCAAACTTGAGACACCAAGGAAGTCTTGTATGAGTACTCCACTCTTTGATACCAGACTTATAGGTTTCGAAGTTCAAGATCTAGTATAACCGGTTATTGGGAATGACAGCCAACCTTATAAGGGCTATTGAGTGTTAATAGAGGATCATCCACTCTTGGTATCATGAGAGGAATATCCCATGTATCCTTGCTTAGGCAAATCCCTAGCCAAGGTCATTCAAATTGAGAGAGAAAGAGTTCTATGAGAGAATCCGATTAGAGTGAGACTCGAGTGGAAACCGTATAGGCCTGACAGCACCATACCCGATATATAGTCTCTGGGATATTAGATAGATTAGGAACTATAGGTACATAGTAACTGAGGGTAGATAGGTCCAAAGGATTGGATTTCCCTGTATCGTCTAGGGACTGCGGCATGGTGGCCTAGTACATCCATAGTCGATGAGTCGAGTGAATTATTATAGAGATAATAATTCATTAAGTCAGAAGGAGTTTTGATAGGTATGACTCACGGCTAGCTTGATATTGGGCCTAGAGGGTCATACACATATGGTAAGTGTTGCAACGAGTAAAGGTTCGGATATGAGATATCCGTCGGAGCCCCTATCTTATTGGATATCCAATAAGCTCCTGTATTATTGGATCCTATGTGATAGGGATTTTAAGTATGACGAGACACCCGGTCTTCGGCCGTACCCCGGATGACGTCATCGCCCCTCCTGCGCTCCCCAACGGCAAAGAATCGGACCGATGTCGCTTCTCTCAAGATCGCCCCAACTACCCCACCGATTGACCACGGCACCTGCGGGGTCGTGCCCAGACGCCACCCGCGATGGTCGGAAGCAGGTCTTCCGTCCGACCTATATAAGCCGAACAGGTAGGGGGGAAAGGTGGGGGGGCACTTCCTTGGCAGAACCCTCGTTCCACGCAGAAACAGTCCGAGAGGTGAGTAGACTCGGACACCCCCGCAACTCACTCTGGGGAATAGCCACGACGCCGCGCACAAAGGCTCTCTCTCTTTCTCTCTCTCTCTCTCTGCATAACAACTCACTCACTCCCATCCGACTTTGACTTGGCGCGGAGGGGTCGGGCGGAGCATCCGACCCGCCTTGCTGCAGGTCTCGTCCCTGACGTCCGAGGAGCGCGCAGTGGCCTTTCGGAAGTGGTCGCCCGGGCGTGGGCAGGAGCCGTCGACAGGCCCGAACCGTACCGAGACGACCCCCGGTCCGGATCCCGCGCAGTGGGCCCCGGGGTCACGGTAAAAACTGTTTCCCCTAACAGATTTGGCGCTAGAAGGAGGGCCTGTTCGTCAAGGACCACCTACTCCGGCCCCAGACGACTCATGGACGAAAGGTCGCTTTCCGGCCGCACTTCTACGGAGGTCCCGCCGACCTCCGAACTCCGGAGGGGTGGTCCTGCCGCAACCATAGATCGCCATCGAACATATTTAGCGACGGACTCTACCCACCGAGTCGGGTTCTCCTGCCTCCCACCGTCACACTGGAGGCCTTTCAGACCTCTCTCAACAGTCCGACCGCAAGTACCGCTGTGCTATCCTCCCCGCCTACTCCACGAGGCGGGCACCCGAGCCTCCAAGCGCGAACCTTTTCCCAAGATCGAGGGGATACCACGGTACCATCTTCTCCAGCCTCCCACCGGGTTCGTGATGGAACCCTGCCTCGAAAACCCGGACGTCCCGCCGGAACTCGAGGCGCTGTCTTCAGACTCGACGGACCTATTTCGTGCTCAGATCCGGTCCATCGCACAGCCCCTGGAGGAGGTGCAAAGGACGCCCGTGAAGTCCAAAGAAGAGCACAGTGAGGTGCCTCACCGGGAGTCCTCGTCACACCGATATACGGAATACCTGCCCCTCGAACTTTCGCCTTCCTCCATCGACTTATGATGGAGTTAGTGATCCATCCGATCACGCCGCCTTCCGGCTCAAATGGCCCTATACGGCACTTCGACGCCTTGATGTGCGTATGCCCTCACCACGCTGAAAGGATCCGCCCAACATGGTACAAGACCTTAAAAAGCGGGTCGGTGACATCCTTCAACAGCTCGCCAAGGAATTCGAAAGTTACGCTTTTTGGCGCTTGCGCGCCAAAGCCTTCCGACGCGCTCCTCCCGGGTTGAAGCAAAGGAGGACGAACCCCTCTCCCACTTCGCGCGAAGGTTCACCACGGAGGTAAGGGAGTTGCCTGATGCTCACCCATCGTTATTGGTGCAGCATTTATGATGGGACTCGACCGCCGAGATTCTCCTGGTCCTTGGTGGAACGACCACATCCATCGCGAGATGTTTCACGGGCGAGTCAATACGCGGGCGCCGAATCCTCGGATGTCGGAAGGAAGGAAGAACGACCGGGGCATCCTACTCCTTCCCGATCGGACCGACCTCCAAAGCGGAGTCCCCACACCAAGGGCGCCGCATGGGCCGCCGACCCATACGCGGCCGAGCCACCGCCTCCTCAAGGCGCCTGACGCAAATATTCCTCCAAATCAAGGAGCGGGAATGCCTGCCGCCACCACAGATGAAGGGCCGGCGATACCGGCCGATGCATCGCCGCCATCGCAAAACGGACATGACACGGAGCAATGCTATGAGTCAAGCGGCAAATTGAAGAGCTGATCCAAGAGGTCACCTCGATCAATACCTCCAAGACCCGCGGCACCATCCTCGCACTCGGCCCTGGCCGAGCAACATATCGACGTAATCACCGGGGACCCGCCGAGGACATAGCGCTCGGGTCGGCGGGCTTACGCCGAGCCGCGATCGGCGAATATTACCCTCCTCCGAGCCGGAGATCACATTCCTCGGGATATGGGGGCAACGGAGCATGACGATGCGCGTGGTGTCGGCCCAATTGCCAACGCACGTTCGACGGATCATGGTCGACATCGCGCCTACCGATATCCTCTACTTCGAGGCCTTTCAAGTTAGGGCTGCCGGCGAAGCCCCAAGCCTTTGCACTCGGCGCCACAGCTTCACGCGACTAATCTCGCCGCGGTGTCAGAACCCTACCATTGACCTCGGCGATCCTCAAGGCCAAGACGCTGCTGGTTACTTTCTTGGTGGTCGACTCCCTACAAAGATACAACGCCATCTTGGGCCGACCCACCTCAACAAAGCTAAGGGCCGCTTCGCCCACATACCACCGGACACCGTTCCCACCACGTGAGTCGGGAGGTGCGGGAGATCCTCGTGAGTCCGTAAGGTGCTACTTGACGGCGACCTCCCGGGCAAGAGGAAAAGGCCGAACCGCCGAGGACTCCACGCGGATGCGCTACCGACCGAGCATCCCGAGCCAACAAACCCGCTAACATTCCGCATAAGATGACCGCCCCGACGGGATACCGGGATTGGCTCGACTGGGTGATCAAGAGCGGCGCAGCCATCGCCTCCTCCAGAAAGCGCCGATGTTCGCCGATACCGCCGACCTCCCGAATCGACTCCGAGGTCGCCTAACACCGCTTACACATTTCTCGATCACCACGGTGAGACAGAGACTCGCCTCGGGCCCCTCGAGCGCCAACAAGCTGTCCGTATGAAGTCGAGCAGGCTCTGGCGCCCGACTTCATTGAGGAGGTTCGCACTCGCTGGCTGTCCAATGTAGTCCTCGCCAAGAAGCCTAATGGAAGCCGGAGGATGTGTTGACTACACCGATCTAAATCGGCCCGCCCGGCGATTGCTTCCTTTACCTAGGATCGACCAACTGTCGACTCAACCGCTGGCTATGCCCGCTTCTCCTTCATGGACGCCTACTCCTGCATAAACCAGATCCGATGGCCCCGAGGATCGGCAACACACGCCTTTCCACACATCCCAAGGAGCCTACTTCTACAGTTATGCCCTTCGGTTAAAGAACGCAGCGCCACCTACCAAAGGATGGTGAACAAGGTATTCACCCACAAATAGGGCGAAATATGGAGGTCTACGTGGACGATATGATCGTGAAAAGTCGCATGTGGGCTGCCCACCTGACGACTGCGGAAACCTTCGCCACACCGAGAAGGTATGGGATGCGCCAACCCGCCAAGTGCCTTTGGCGTGACATCGGGCGTTCCTCGGTTCATCATACATGAGAGAGGAATTGATGCCAACCCCGAGAAGATCCGAGCTCTCACCGACATGAGGTCTCCAAGAAAGGAGCTGCAGTGCCTTAACGGGAGGATAGCGGCTGTCCCTTGCCTATCCCTACGGGAGATAAGTGCCTCCCTTTCTTCCGAGTCCTCAAAGACCAAGAACTTCCAATGGACGGCAGAGTGCGAGGGAGCCTTCGCCGCTCGGCAAAGACTTATCCGAGCTACCCGACTTACCTCAGATTCGCCTCGTAAAAACTTACTTTATCCGCGGCATCTCAAAGATGCAAAGGAGCTCGGTGGTGAAAGAAGCCCCGATGCGCAACACCCGATGATTACATCGCCCACGTGCGTGGGGCCGAGCAACGCTTATCCCCATTGAAAGGCCGGCACCGCACTGCTCTAGCGCTCGGAAGCTACGCCCTACTTCCAAGCCCACACGATTGAGGTATCGACCGACCAACCCCGCGCCAAGTTCTTTCTAAGTTTGACGAGCGTGGCGCCTCAAAGTGGCTCGGTGGAGCTATCCGAAGTTCGACCGCTACAAGCCGAGAACAGCCATCAAGGCCTGTGCCTTGGCCGACTTCATCTCGGAGTTAACACCACCTAAGCCGAAAGCGTGGAGCAGATCCGCCGAGATCGATATCGCACGCGGATGGGTCATCCACTCTGTGGAGCCGCGCACGACTCATTCTCGAGGATCCCGACGACACGCCGAGCCGCTCCTCCGCTCGGCCATGCCACAAACAACGAGGCCGAATACGAGGCGCCGTGGCGGGCCTCCGCTTACGCCGAGATGCAACTAGGAGCAATCCACATTCTCACGGATTCCCAACTTGTCGCCGAGCAAGTTGGTGGAGAGTATCGCGCGGACCCGACCATGTCCGCATACCTAACCGAGGTAAAAGCCCAAACCTCTAACTTCCCCGCTTCACTGGCCCAGTGGTGCCTAGGTCCCGCAACGAGCGCATCACCGCTGAACCGCCTCGAGCCGATCCGCAGGAACATCCCGAGGTCGAGGAGCCGACACACCGATCGGTGGCCGCCATGGAGATCGGAATCCCAAGGTCCCGACCACCCCACCAACGTGGATTCGTGAAGTACCGAGGTACAAACGCGAGGATCCTCGCCACGGATGAGGTCAAGGCGCGGCGGCCCGCCAACTCAGCGTGGTATCGCAAAATCGGGCGACCGACTTACAAAAGGTCGCTTTCCCACCCCTACTACGATGCTTAGATCCCGGAGGCGGAGTGATTCTCGCCGAGGTCCACGCGGATTTGTGGGGAGCATATGGGCGGCCGAACTCGCCTTCAAAATATTGCGCCGTGGCTATTATCGCCTACGCCGCACCGAGAGACACTTGCCGCGCGACAGCCCGCGCCCCGCAGCTCCTCGCGGTCCCGCCGCCTCCATGGATTGCGCTCGCCCTTCGCCAATGGGGAATGCCTCGGCCGCCACGGGAGGCACATCATCGTGGGGATAGACTATTTCACTAAGTGGGTGGAAGCCGAGCCCTCGGCAACCATCACACCGAACGGGTCGAACAGTCAGATGGAAGAACATTGTGACCCGATTCGTCCGCCCAATGTTATCATCACGGATAACGGGACCTGGGCCACAAAGACTCGGCGGAGTTCTCACGCAACTTATCACATCCACCGAGGTTTAGCTCGGTGGCCCACCCTGCACTCAACGGGCTCGCCAAGTGACCAACCGATCTATACCGGATGGACTTAGAAAGGACTCGAAGCCCGACGAGCCGGGTCGATTTAACTCCCGAACATCCTATGGTCTCGCGACCACCCCAAGACGGCCGGCGAGTCCCCATACACCGGCATTCGGCGTGGAAGCCGCCCTACTCGCCGAATTGGTCATCCCAACATTCCGGTGGAGAACTACGAGGAGTCCACCTCGCCCAGTGGAGTTCGGCCGGCCTAGACTCGCTAGAGGAACGCCGGCCAACGCACATGTAAAAATACCGCGCATAAATGTATGTGGCCAGGAGTTACAACAAGAGGGTGCGCCGACTTCTGGGTGGGCGATTTAGTCCTCCGCAAGGCGGAAGTAAGCGACCCCGCCACTCAAGGGCAAGCTTGCACCCAAGTGGGAAGGCCCCTACCGAGTAATCCAAGTAGTCCGACCGAACGCTCCGCGACTATGATCTGGGCAGCAGTTCCTCGAGGACTTGGAACGCCCACAACCTTAAGAAATATTTTGTCTAAGGACAAAGGTATAAGTCAATACCGACTCAAACCATTAGAAAGAAGTCAAGATCAGATAAGAAAGCAAGTTTGTATTGCCAAAATATTGGGATTACAAATGGGCCCTCAATCGGGAAGAAGTGTTACAAAAAGAAGGAAGGAAGCCCCCAAAATACAAAAGAGGTCTTCGTGCCGCGACTTCGTGAAGGTCGCCGTCAAGGGAACCTCGCCGGCATGTCGAATTCGATCTTCGTGGCATGAAGCGAAGGGATTCTCTCGACCGCCGAGCCCGGAGGACATGCTCGAACCGGGCCGTGGCAACTTTGTACCCGTGACCAGACGATACACGGCCCGTCCGGCCTGTGCCGAGGAGGAAGCCCTCCGATTTCTTGTAGGCGCCGACCGCCTCCCGATCCTTCTCGCCGACTTCTCCGCGGCGGCAAGGGGCTTCTCGCCGTCGCAGCTCGGCCTCGAGGCCAGCCTTGGCGCCAACCCCGAGGCCTCTTCCTTCCGGAGACGGTTCTCCAACTTCCCGACGGAGGAGCTTCGCAGCCCGGGCCGCCGAGGCGGCCTCGAGCTCGGCGGTCGACGCGCCACTTCCGCGCGCCATCTCCGCCGCCGCCGGCAAGAAGAACCGCCTCGGTCCCGACCCGCCGGCCTCTCGAGTCGGGCGGCGCAACTCCAAGTTGCGCCACCTGTGCCATGCACCACCGGCCGAGTCATGCACCGGCCGAGGAGAGCAAAGTGGTGTAGTGGAGACCCCGCACAAGAAAAAGACGCCTAAAGGGATGAACAGAGCTAAGCCAAGAGGATGTAAGCAAAGCGTGCTTACCCACAACACCGACTTAGCGGATTTGGCGAGCAACACCTCCGAGGGGAGCGTGTATAGGTCCCGAGCCATGTCGGGATGGAGCGCCGAGGTAGCGGCCGAGGGCTCTCCCCGACTCCATACCTTGTCCCCGGGATGCACTGCGCCACCGGCCACGAGAGGCCGCCCGCGCCCCGAAGAGACCTCCCCATCATTCGGGAAAGGAACGGCTCATCCTTCCCCGATGTGACCCGCACAGTCCTGCATGGTGGGAGGACGCGGCCCTTCCCGTCGCCCTTGGCCGGGACCAGCCTCTCGGCAGTAAGGGCCGGTCCCCGGCCGCTCGACGCCGGCCGCACAGCTACCGGGCGCCTCCAGTGTCCACCACGCCCTGGACCTCGCCTCTTCTCCGGCGCCTCAACGGCGCTGGGAGCCATCCCCGCCCGCCTAGTAACCGCCGGAGAGCGGAGATGGTCCCCTGAGCACCCGAGTCGTGGAAGGACCGCAGTTCACCATCCTCGCAAAGAGCAATGCATATGTCGTAAAAATAGAGTATGGCAGCAATCCAAAAGAAAGGCAAAACAACGACGGCCTACCCCGAGGGCGGACTTAATCCGCCTCCACCACCACGTCCGACATGTTGCGATGGCTTGCGAGGAAGGGAGGATTACCTCACCGCCGAGAGAGCACGCCTCGCACTCGCCGAGCAAGATTGTCGATGGTCCTTGACGACCACCGAACCTCAAAACCCCGGGCCCCCGGCATCGACAAAAAGAAGCGCCTCTTCCACCCTTTGTTATTGGTGGGGCGCCGCTAACCCGAAACCCCGGTCGAGCGGCCAGAAGTAGCCCCGACCCTTGAAGAGGCGAAAGCAGAGAGGAAAAGGTTGCGTGGTCGGGCAATGTTTGCGTAGTGGCATTCCCTAGAAACCACCGATACCGCCAAGAGTTGGGGTTATCCGGGAAGGCGAAATGCGCCACAGTGAGATGCAAAGCAATGATCGGGTGTAGGGGAAGGCGCAGCCGCCTCTAGGGCATCGGGCGGTCGTGGCAAAGCCCTTGGGAACCGGGTCAAAAGCCCGCTGTCCCGCTTCGGGCCAGAGATGGAATCCTCCGACGTCAGAGCGCCGCCGAGTATCCCCACCATACGCTCATCCAAGACGGAGTCCCGTCGCGGCCACATTAAGGCCTCCAACGCACGCGCCGCCTACATCCGAGGAAGGGCCGAAGGAGGAGACGATGGGAGAGCGGCGACGCGGTTGTAAATCGATGGGGAGGAGGAGGAAGAAGCAGAGAGGAGGAAGTGGAAGGAAGACCCATCGCACACTAACCTATAATGGAAGAGGTCACTGGAAGAAGTTAAAAGGCACCGAGCCTAGGAGAAACCTTGAAGGAAGACGCCGGCAGGAGAATAGAAGAATACTCCGCTGATGGAGAGATGGAAAAAAAACGTGGAGCTCCCTATTTATAGAAAGGGGGCTCGACCTTTCGCCTCCCGAGGCAAAGCGACAAAGATGACACCGCCACCTCGCCCAATGGCATCACATCGGCCGCGCCGCATCATATTAATGAAGAGCCGACGTGTACACCCCCGTGTAAGAGACTTATCCAAAGACGCCTGACTGATTCCAAAGAATCGCCAACCGCGAGCCGCCGGCGCACAGCCGGTTCGGTTTTCTAGGTCCGGAGCGCAGCTCGACCATCGTATTCTCGAGCCTTGAGCGCGGCTCGCCACACACACCTCCCGGGCGATTCGGCTATTTTGGCTTTCTAGGTCCGGAGCAGCTCGACCATCGGTATTCTCGAGCCTTGAGCGGCTCGCCACACACACCTCCCAAGGCGATTCGCTATTTTGGCTTTCTAGGTCCGGAGCAGCAGCTCGACCATCGGTATTATGAGCCTTGAGCGGCAGCTCGCCACACCTTCATCCCGAGCCAGCTCGGCTATCATGGTCTCCTGTGTCGGGTGCGTGACTCGACCTTTGCACTAAAACGACGGGCCTGAAGGTGTGAGGACCCGACGCGGTCTCAACCCCCGACTTCCGGACGTCCCGCTGGCAATGGGTATCGGGCGCCTCCCGACTTCTTTATCCCGAACGGTAGTTCGCTATCATGGTCTCGTGTCGAGTGCGTGACTCGACTTTGCACTAAAACGACGGGCCGAAAAGCAGGGAGGACCTGACGCGTCTCAACCCCTGACTTCCGGACGTCCGCTTGGCAATGGGTATCGGGCGCCTCTCGACTTCTTTATCCCGAACGGTAGTTCGCTATCATGGTCTCTCGTGTCGAGTGCGTGACTCGAACCCTTGCACTAAAACGACGGATCGGTAGCAGGAGGACTCGACGCTGCCTCAACCCCGACTTCCGGACGTCCGCTTGGCAATGGGAATCGGGCGCCTCTCGACTCACATCCCGAACGGCAGCCGCTACTCGGTTTCTTGGGCCCCGAGCGGCACCGCCACACACACATCCCGAATGACGATGTCGCTACTCGTTTCTTGGGCCTTGAGCGCAGCTCGCCACACACATACCTCCGAACGGTGGTTCGCTATCATGGTTTTCCTGTGTCGTAGGCGTGACTCGACTTCTAGTATCCAACGACGGTCAGAATGCAGACTTGACATTGCCGCCCTTACCTCGAGCTACGCGCCACACACACCGTTCAATCGCCAACTCGCGAGTCTCAACCTCTGATCACCGGACGTCGGCTTGGCAAACGGGAGTCGGGCGTCTCCTCGACCGCATTTATCCCGAACGGCAGTTCGGTACATGATCTTGAGCGACGGCTCGATCATCGGCATCCTAGGCCTCGAGCGCGTTTCAAGGCACAATATCCCGAACGACGGTTCAGTGTCTATGGCTTTCTGGGTCTTGAGGTTCCTCGACCTCCTTTATCCCGAACGGCAGTTCGGCTACAGGATCTCGAGCTTCTCGATCATCGGTTTTCCGGCCTTGAGCGGCGCCGACCCGCATTCTCGCAGCGATTCGCAACTACGATAACACAGCTGGAACCGCCGCCCGAGATCTCGCCGGCAACTGTGTTTTTCCGAGCACCATCCTCCAAACTATCCCGCAGGAGTGGCTTTGCGGGGGTAGTGATAGGGATTTTAAGGCATGACGAGACACCCGGTCTTGGCCGCACTCGATGACGCCATCGCCTCCCGCGCTCCCTAACGAACAAAGAATCGACCGATGTCGCTTCTCTCAAGACGCCCCAACTACTCCCACCGCTGACCACTGCACCGACCGCGGGTCGTGCCCGTGACGCCACCCGCAATGGGCCGGAAGGTCTTCCGTCCGACCTATATAAGTCTAATGTAAGGCCGGGAAGAGGGGGAAAATCGCACTTCCTTGGCGTAACCTCGCTCCACGCAGAACAACCGAGAGGTGAGTAGACTCGACACCCCGCAACTCACTGGGAATAGCCCCGACGGCCAGCACAAAGGCTCTCTCTCTCTCTCTCTCTCTCTCGCATAACAACTCACTCACTCCCATCCGACTTTGACTTGGCGCTGAGGGGTCGTGAGCATCCGACCCGCCTTGCTGCAGGTCTCGTCCCCGACGTCCGAGGAGCGCGCGGTGGCCTTTCGGAAGTGGTCGCCCGGGCGTGAGCAGGAGCCGTCGACAGGCCCGAACCGTACCGAGACGACCCCCGGTTTGCGGACGTCCCGCGCAGTGGGCCCCGGGGTCACGGTAAAATCTGTTTTCCCCTAACACTATGGATGAGATCCAATAAGAGCTAGATTATTGGATAGAGACCCATTGATCTAAGAGGCTTGGGTAATTGGATAGAGATCCAATACCCAATAGGGCTGGATCCATTAAGATTGACAGGGGGCCTCTATAAATAGGAGGGAACCAAAGGCCCATAGGTTGGGGTTCTTTTGGTAGCCACCTTCTATTCTCCTCTCCCCAAAAAGGAGTATCGTTGCAGACTCTGTCGTGTGGATATCACTAGAGAGGAGGATGCTTGACCTCATTCATCCTCCCCTACGGATCTACAGGAATCTCAAGAATATACGATCTCTTTAGGTACTATCATTTTTTTCATACACGTAGTTTTTGGATTCATGGATTTGTTTTTGACGTACCAATCTTCGCATGACGACAGAACTTTTTGCAAAAATCTAAGGTGTTTTATTTTTCTATTCTTTCGCTACGCATGAGATGTCGCCCCCTTGGATTTCTCAACATATGACACTAAGAACTCATGAAGACCACTTGAAAGAAAGTTCAAGTGATGAGGACTATGATGATGACTTGGCATTCTTGATAAGAAAGTTCAAAAAATTCATAAAAAGAAATAAATCTAAAAATAATAATAAAAATAAAATTGAACTTAAGAAAGAATAAGTTATATGCTACGAATGCAAGAAGCTGGGACATTTCAAAAGTGAATGTCCTCAAATGAAGAAGAAACAACCAAAGAAGAAGAAGGTGCTTAAAGCAACATGGGATGATTCGAATGCTTCCGAAGACAAAGAGCAAAGCAACAAGGAGATCACTAACTATATGCTAATGGCAATTGACAATGAGGTAAGCAGTTCATTAGATGTAAATTTGTCTTTCAATGAATTTTTGAGTGTTTTTCATGATTTATTTAATGAATATAGATTAATTAGCAAAAAGCATGATTCATTAAAAAAGGAGCATGCCCTTTTAATTAGTGAATTCAAAAATCTTAAGCATGATAAGGCCTTATTGCCTCCATGTGCCAAGCGTAAACACTAAGAGGCACTTAAGAAGGAAAACTTGCTATTCGAAGAAACTTTAGAAAAATTTAAGATTAGTAACAAGTCCTTAAATATAATCCTTGCCAATAAGGGTCATGTTCATAAATGAGATAAAATCGGATTTATGAGTAGCTCTCACCAAAATCCAATCATCTTTGTTAAAGGCCCTACCTTGCATGTATCATATTATCCCAAATGCAACTTTTATTGCAAACCCAGACATTTTGCTCATAAATGTCCATTTAAGAAATATAGTCCATACAAATTAATTTGAGTTTCTAAAGAAACCGTAAAAAACTTTATGCAAAATGATAAGTTGAATAGATCAATTTTTAAGGCACCCAAAGTCAAATGGGTACCTAAAAATTACTCTTTTTTTTATAGAAATGTGTATCATTATAAGCTAGGAGCAAGTGATGGTACATTGATAGTGGATGCTCAAGGCATATAGCCGGAGATCCAACTCAAGTCTCTAAGCTCACTAGCCAAGACGAAGGGTATGTCATCTTCGGAGACAACAACAAAGGTAAAATCATTGGTAAAGGAACCATAGGTAATAAATTAAACTATTTTTATTAAAGATGTGTTATTGGTAGATGACTTAAAGTATAATCTTTTGAGTATTAGTCAATTATTGATGAAGGATACATCATAAGATTTGAATCCAATGCTTGTATTATTGAAAAACCACATAAAAATACATCTATGATTGCCCTAAAATAAAATAATATATACACTATTGACATTGATGATCTTTGTAATAAAATATATATTTTTTAATTTTAAACGATGATGCTTGGCTTTGGCATAGGAGATTAGGTCATGCTAGCATCAAACTAATCTCTAAAATCTCATCTGAAGAACTTGTAAGAGGTATTCCTAACAATAAGTTTATCAAAGAAAAAGTGCGTGATGCATGTCAACTAGGAAAATAAATAAAAGATAGTTTCAAATCAAAGAATCAAATAAGCACATCTAGACCATTGCAATTGATTCATGTGGATTTGTTTGGACATACAAAAAGCCTAGGAGGTAGCAAATATGCCTTTGTAATTGTAGACGATTATAGTAGATACACTGGACATACTTCTTGGTATGCAAAAGTGATTACTTTAAGTATTTTTTAAAATTTTATAAACTTGTTCAAAAATGAAAAAACTTTATGATTTTATTGATTCGTAATGATCACAGTGGTGAATTTCAAAATTATGATTTTCAAAATTTTTATGAATTTAATAGATATAACCATAATTTCTCTACTCCAAGAAATCCTCAACAAAATGGAGTAGTAAAAAGAAAGAATAGGAGTTTATAAGAAATTACAAGAACCATATTGAACGAACATGGCCTACCAAAATATTTTTGGGCCGAAGCCGTTAATACGATATGCTATATCATAAATAGGGTTCTAGTAAGACCATTACTTTTCAAAACTCCTTGTGAATTATGGAATAATAAAAAAATCTAATATTTCATATTTTAAAGTTTTCAGTTGCAAATGCTTTATCTTAAATGAAAAAGATGTCTTAGGAAAGTTTGATGTAAAATCTGATGAATGCATTTTTCTTAGTTATTCTTCTATTTCTAAAGCTTTTCATATCTTTAATAAAAGAACCTTGGTTATAGAAGAATCTATTCATATTATTTTTAATAAAATTTATAAATTTAAGAAAAATAATTTTGATGATGATCTTGATTTTGATGCTTTGAATTTGAATGAAACCTCTCCTCCCACTAGCAACTTGGATGCATCTTCTTCTGAAACATCCTTACCTAAGGAATAGAAGTATGTAGATGCTCATCCTAAGGAGCTAATCATAGGAGACACATCAAAGGGTATTCAAACTCATTCTTCTTTTACAAAATTTTATCCCAACGTCGCTTTTCTTTCTCAAATTGAACCTAAATACATTGACGAGGCCTTAAAAGATAATTCATGAGTTATCACAATGCAAAATGAGTTGAACTAATTTGAGAGAAATGAGGTGTTGAAGCTTGTTCCTAGACCTAGTGACCATTTAGTTATTGGTACTAAATGAGTCTTTAAAAACAAGCAAGATGAATTTGGTATCGTGATTAGAAACAAGGCTAGATTAGTGGCCAAAGGTTTCAACTAAGAAGAATGTATCGATTATGAAGAAATCTTCACTCCTATGGCAAGATTAGAAGTCATAAGAATGCTCATTGCTTATGTTTATAGTAATAATTTTAAGTTATTTCAAATGAATATCAAAAATATTTTTTTAAATGATTTTATTTTCGAAGAAGTGTATGTTGAATAACTGTCTAGATTTGAGTAACTCTCTTTTATCTAATTATGTGTTTAAGTTAACTAAAGCTCTCTGTGGATTAAGACAAGCCCCAAGGGCTAGGTACGAGAGACTTAGTCCCTTTCTTATCCAAAATAATTTCTCTAAAGGCAAGGTCAATACTATATTGTTTATTAAAAATTTTAAAAATAATTTTTTTGTTGTTCAAATTTATATTAATAATATTATTTTTGGTTCTACAAATGAGTCCTTATGTGAATCCTTTACCAAGAGTATGAGCCAAGAGTTTGAAATGAGTTTAATGAGTGAACTAACCTTCTTTTTAGGCTTACAAATCAAACAACTTATTAATGGTATTTTTCTTAGTCAAACCAAATATGCATTAAAATTGCTATAATGGTTTAATATAGATAGTTCAAAAGCCATCAATACACCAATGAGTACCTCCACTAAGTTAGACATAGACGAAAGTGGAGAAAGCTTTGATAAAAAAATTTATAGGGGTATGATAGGTAGTTTACTATATCTCACTACAATTAGACTAGACATTATGTTTAGCATAGGACTTTGTGTTAGATTTCAATCTAATCTTAAGTTATCTTATCTTATAGCCGTTAAAAAAATTCTTAGATATCTTAAAGGAACCCCTAATCTAGGATTGTGGTATCCAAAATTCAAAAACTTTGAATTAATTACCTATGCTAATGCGAATTTTGTTGGATGTAGAATAGATAGAAAAAGCACATCCAGAATATGTCAATTCTTAGGTCATGTACTTGTCTCTTGGTCTTCCAAAAAATAAAACTCGATTGCACTATCTACAGCCGAAGCTGAATACATAACAATAAGCGCATGCTATGCACAAGTTGTATAGATGAAAAACACATTAGAAGATTATAGAATTCACTTAAAGAATATTCCCATAAAGTGTGATAACACAAGTGTAATATATTTAACAAAAAATTCTATTCAACACTCTAGAACTAAACATATTGACATAAGACATCACTTTATACGAGATCACGTTAATAATCATGATGTAACCTTAGAGTTTATCGATACGAAACATCAATTAATCGATATTTTTACAAAACCCTTAAATGAAGAATAATTTGATTTCATTAGAAAGGAATTAGGTATGTTAAATTGTCCAAATGCATGAGTTTCTTGTATTCTTTTTTTGGACTTTTTTGATTTCATATCATCTTCCTCCTATCTTGGTATCAAATTTATTCATGAATTTTTGATCCCCTTACTCTATCATTTGATGACTTTTGATACTCTTAGAATCCTCCCCTTATTCATGAATTTTCACTCATCGATTTTATTGACTAATGTATCTTTCATGGATTTCACTCTTGTGAATTTTTGATAAGAAACAGATTTTATTAACTTACAAATTTTTACAAAGATTATAAATGTGTTTGGTAGAAACGACATTCATGGATTTTATTCACAAACTTTACTTCATGAAAATATCATTCATGGATCTTATATCATCTTATTTGATGAAAGAGAGAAATTTTTTACAATACGAACAGACATTCATGGATTTTATGGAAATATCATTTATGTCATGAAGTGATACACTTGACTCTTGTTTGAATTTTTATGTCACGGACATTCTTCTCTTTATTCACATTTTTATGTCATGTGTTCTTTATGAAAAGAAGAAGTTTTATGAATCTTTAATAGCTTGAATGATTTATTTTCCTTCTACTTCATGAATTTTATTTGATAGAAATATGGATTTCATTCACATCTTTAGCTCTTATTGTGAATCTCTCTTAATGAAATGAATTTTTAGTCACTTGAATGGATTGTTTTCCTTGTATTATTCATGGACTTTTAATCACTCGAATGGATTTTTACAATATCTCGATTCTTCTTGATAAATGCACTATTCATTGATTTTTTCCTTCTCCCTTTTCTCTTTCAAGAAGAATCCGATCGCATTTGCTTGCATAAAATTTGCTTATGCAAAACGATTGCCCATTTCTTTTTTGTTAATGACAAATGGGGAGAAAAGTAGCAAATTGATGAAAACTTGGCATTATGAATGTTTGAAATACACTTTGTATCATAAATGTGTAAAATGTATTGTTTGTATCGTAAAAGCATAAAAAATATCGTATGCATTGTAAATAGTTGAAATATATTATGAATGCTTGAAACTCATCGTAAATGATTGAAATGTAAAATGTATGCATTAAAATGATAATTCTTTTGATCATGCTCATTATCATATCAAAATAATAAATATCTATCATTTTAATTTGATATCAAACTTACCATGCTTAATTTCCTACTTGCAATTGGTATCATGCCTTAGAATGATGAATTTTCATCTTGTATCAAACTTGAAATTTGAATCTTGCTAAATTTCATATTTGAAGTTTGTATCATACTTGGAAATGATGGTTGTATATCATCATTTGATATTGGACTTGAAAATGGATGTCATGCTTTGACATCATTTTGTATTGTGATAAATATGTGGTATCGTATTTTGAGATGAAAAATCATGATTAGTATTATGTTATGCATATCGATAAGTTTAAATGCATGTAACTTATCAGTTTAGTGTTTGAATTCAAGGCTTTGAATTCAAGTGTCTTTTTTCAAGTATAGCATATAGATAGGTGGAGTTAAGGTTAATTCTGTTATCAATTGGTTATCTTCATAAAAAAAAGGAAGATTACTGAATCTTAGATTTTGATGATGAAATCAATTAGTAAATTGTTTGATCTAATCTATATGTTGAGAAAACTATATAGGATTAACTACGATAGCAATCAAGGCATAAAGTAAAATGTAGTGCTGGAGTCAAGATCGATCAATTCGTTAGGAGTCTGAGAGTTCATCGACTATCAAAAAGTTCATTGGGAGTGCTACCGAAATATGCTAAGAATGCGTCGGGAGCTTGCCGAAGTGTTTATCGAAAGTTCATTGGAAAGTTCAACGGAAGTTTACCGGAGCTCACCGAGAAGATCAGAGCTTACCGAAGAAGCTCGTCGGAACTCATTAAGTAGATCACCATGAAGTCCAGGAGCTTGTCGGGAGTCCATTGGAAGATTGCCGAGAGTTCGTCGGAAGTCTACCGGAAGCTCGTCGAAAGAAACATAGACTTACTAGACTTGTTTTTCTTTAGTATATGCCTTCTATGTTGTAGTTAGTATATAATTAGAGTTAGGTTTGGAAGGTAATCCTACTAACCCTATTAGGGGACAGGTTTGGGCCTGATTCAAGGCCCAAACAAGTTGTTGAACCCTATCTGGTAATAGCACCGCCAGACTAGGGCGGTGGAACTACCCAAGGCTCAATCTCCCAAAAGCCTGGGCGGTGGTACCACTAGACAGTTATTAACTGCCAGGCAGTGGTACCGCCTAGTTCCAATAGCTAAGACTTTTCTTTTTCTAAGCAGTGGTACCGCTTAGTTCCAATAGCCTAGTCGGCCCACTGGAGGTGGTACCGTCAGGACCTCAAAAATTTAAGATGAGACCTTTTTTGGCTTTATTTTTTAAGCCAATTGAAGCCTATAAATATCCCTTACTTCTCAACTGGTTAAGCATAGAGAAATGATAAAAATAGAACTGTGACTATAGTGAAATAGCTTGTAAAAGTTGAAAGTTCACCTTCACCATTTCTAAGTATAAAAGTTTACAAAAGGAGACTAAGCCACTTGTAAAAGTTTTATAAAGGGTGATTGATCTTTGCCCTTAAAGAAAGATCAATAGTGGAAGCTTGTGACCTCATCAGAGGAGGTATCGGGAGTGGATGTAGGTCAGACGACCAAACTACTATAAAATTGGCATGTTCTCTTCTTGGTATGTAATTTACTTTTACTACATTCTACTTTACTAAATTGTAACTATCCAACATCTTCCTCTCTATTCACTTACAAACTTATTCGAATTAAACATCTTTCCGAAATGGTTTTCGTTGAATGAAATATTTTCATTGTATGAAGTTTTCAGAAATCACTTAAATTGAACGTTTTATCTGCTACACTAATTTACCTCTCACCCCCCCCCCCTTTGCCTAGCAAGCTTACCAAATTTGGCTTCCTTTGTATTGATTGAGCTAGCAACTTTTGCGATACATAAGCTAGCAAACTTTTCTACCCCTTTATCATTGTCAAAACGAAGTGAATAATATAGTGTTGCAAAATTTTTACATCAATTTTCAAATCATGACAAAAGGTAAACAATGAATACAAAAGAATTATGATATAAATGATATCAATATCAACGATTATGAGAAATCAAATCATGATTCATTTTGATATGTCTCTTCTTTTATAAATAGCAAAAATAAATATTAGGAAAACAAAGAAGAGATCTTGATTCATGTATAATATCTCTCAATTCGTCATGAATCATAAGAAATTGAAGTTATGATTCAAAAAAAAAAATTGATACATTTAGAAAGTTCTCATTTTTAGTATATGACAAGAAGAAACATAGGAGAAAAGCTCTCAATTAAAGCATAAGACATCTCAAGTCATCAAGATCACATTTCATAAAAACTTTCAAGTATATAGTTCCAAGAAATCAAGAGATAAGTCATATTTCATTTGTAAAATTTTCTTTTGATAAATAGAAGAATCAATGTATACGATCTTGATTTATAAAGAATTTTAAGTTATAATGATCAAGATCATGATTTCAATAAAGTTTTTATAGCAAAGTGAAACCTTTGAGAACTTGATTCATGTATTATATATATCTCAATTCAAAAATTTCAAGTATCGAATATCGAGATATCAAGATCATGATTAGATAAATATTCTCTTAAAAGAGTGAATCATACGAGAATCAAGAAGGATATTTCATGTAAAATATATCACAATTATAAATACCGATAAATGATTCATTTGAATATATCATCTCATTCAAAAAAGAATCATATGAGAACTTGATTCTGTTAGGATCAAGAATGAAAATATTTCATTTAACAAAAATTGTTTCGGAAAGACATTTGATTCGAATAAGCTTATAAGTGAATAGAGAGGAGGTGATTGGACAGTTGCAATGAAGTAAAGTAGAATGTAGCAAAAGTAAAATATACACCAAGAAGGAAACACTTTATAGTGGTTCGGTCGTTCGACCTACGTCTAATCCCGATACCTCCTTCGATGAGATCACTAACTTCCACTATTGATCTTTCTTGAAGGGCAAAGATCAATGACCCATTTATAGAACTTTTACAAGTGGATCATTCTCCTTTTATAAACTTTTACACTTTGAAACGGCGGAGGTGAACACTCAACTTTTGCAAGCTATTTCACTATAGTTTCGGTTCAATTTTGATCACTTCTCTGTACTCAACCAGTTGAGAAGTAAGGGATATTTATAGGCCTTAATTGGTTTTAAAAATAGAGCCAAAAAAGGTCATATCCTGGATTTCTAGGGTATTGGCAGTACCACTGCTTGACCCTGACGGTACTACCGCTAGTTGACTCTGACATTGGGCGGTACCACTGCCCAGTCTGGC
Source organism: Musa troglodytarum (assembly GCA_023547065.1). Lineage (NCBI taxonomy): Eukaryota > Viridiplantae > Streptophyta > Magnoliopsida > Zingiberales > Musaceae > Musa > Musa troglodytarum. The sequence continues at coordinate 33,317,817 of CP097508.1, forward strand.
GATATTATCGCTAGACAGAGTCTCAAGTACTGGAATGAAGCAATTATTAACTGCCGACAGTACCACCGCCTAGTCTCGATGGTACCACCGCCTAATCTGGGCGGTACCACCACCCAAGCTTCTGGGAGACTAAGACCTAGATAGTTCCACCACCCTAGTCTGGTAGTGCCACCACTAGATAGGGTTCAACAGTACTATTTGAGCCTTAAGTTCGACTCAAAATAGTCCAATTGTGGGCCCAATTGGCCCCTAATAGGGTTAGTGGAATTACCTCTGAAACTTAATCATAATTATGTACTAATTATGAAAATTAAGGCGTACACTAAACAAAACAAGTATGGTAAGTCTAGGTTTCATCTGGTGAGCTTTCGGTGAACTTTCGATGGACTTTCGATGAACTCTCGAATATCTTCTAGCAGACTCCCGACAAGCTCCTGGACTTCATGATGATCTTCTTGGCTAGTTCCGATGATCTTCTTTGGCAAGCTCCACAAACTTCCAATGAACTTTTCGATGAACTTCCGACAAACCCTTCGACAAGCTCTCGTCACATTTTTGGCCAATTTCGACAGCATTCCCGACGAATGTTCGGACTCCCGATGAACTCTCAGACTCACAACAAATTGATCGAACTTGACTCCGACACTTTATTTTACTTTATGCCTTTATTGCTATCGTAGTTAATCCTACACACTTTTCTCAGCATATAGATTAGATCAAATAATTTATTAATTGATTTCATCATCAAAATCCAAGATTCAATAATCTCCCCATTTTTTATGATGATAACCAATTGATGACAGAGTTAACCTTAACTCCCCCTATCTATATGCTATACTTGAGAAAAGACATTTGAATTCAAAGCCTTTGAATTCAAGCACAAATCGATAAGTTACATGCATTTGAACTTATCAACATGATACAAAGCATAATTTTTCATCTCAAAATATGATACCATGTATTTATCACATTGCTAAAATGATGTGAGAGCATGATATTCATTTTCAAGTCCAATATTGAATAATGATAGACAATCATCATTTCAAAGCAAGATACAAGCTTCAAATATGATATTTAGCAAGATTCAAATTTCAAACAATGACAATTCATCATTCCGAGACATGATACCAATTGTAAGTAGGAAATTAAGCATGATACAAACTTCAAATATGATACCAAATCATAATTTATCGTATCAAGGCACGATACCTATTTCAAGTAGCATGATATATTGATACCAAATCATGATGATAGACTCATCATTTCGATACCAAATCAAGCATGATAGATTAAGTATCAAAATTTCTAAGCAACCATGATTCATTTCAAACATTTCAAGCATTTATGATACATATGATACATTTTGATACATTTCAAGTATTTGCAATGCATGTGATACATTTCAAGTATTTGCGATTCATGCGATATGTTTTTAAGTATTTGTGATGCATTTCAAGTTTTCATCAATTTGCCACTTTCTCCCCCTTTGTCATCAATAAAAAGGAAGTGGGCAATCGTTTTACGCAAGTGAAAATTGTTCTTGTTACGATATCAATTGTTACAATAGGATTCTTCTTGAAAGGGAAAAAGGAGAAGAAAAAAATTCATGAATAGTCCATTCAACAAGAAGAATCGAGATATTGAAAATTCCTTTCATCAAGAGTTAAAGAAGTAAATGAAATCCGTATTTCGATGAAACAAAATTCATGAAGTAGAAGGAAAAGTTTATTCATAAAAAAGGATCGTGCAATCAAAATTCTATGAATAGTAGAAGAAGGAATTGTTCAAGCTATCAAGAATTTATTTTTCATCAAAAGCTCATGACATAAAAATATGAAAAGAGAAGAAGTCCATGAATCATGAAAGCAATTCGTTAAGCTAACGGAAATTAAGTTCATTAAGAGCCAAATGTATCATTTCATGACATAAATGATATTTCTATAGAATCCATGAATGTCACATATATAAAATAAAGTCCACTCATATTGTAGGAATTCATACAAGTATTATCAAAATTCGTAAATAATATTTCTATCAAGTGATGTTTTCATGAAGTAAGATTCGTGAATGCTGTTTCTATCAAATAAAATTCATGAACACTATTTTTATCAAATAAAATTCATTCAAAAATATTGCTAAAACTTGCACCAGCATGAAATCCATGAGTGATACAAAGAAAAAATCATGAATGAGGGGAGGAAAGTCATCAAACGATGACAGTGAATTCGATACCAATTCAAAAAGTCATCAAACATGTATGATACTAATTCAAAAAGTCATCAAACAATGTAGCAAGAGTATCAAACATTCATGAAGTCAATTCAATACCGAGATAGGAGGAAGATAGAAACAAAATGAAAGCTCCATTTACGAAATCAAAAAGATGATACCAATATAGGAGGAAGATGATACAAAATCAAAAAATTCTGAAAAATGCATGCAACAAACTCATGCATTTGGACAATTTAGCATATCTAATTCCCTTCTAATGAAATCAAATTGTTCTTCATTTAAGGGTTTCATAAAAATATCGGCTAATTGATGTTTCGTATCAATAAATTCTAATGTTATATCATGATTATTTACATGACCTCGTATAAAGTGATACCTAATGTCAATATGTTTAGTTCTAGAGTGTTGAATGAGATTTTTTGTTAAATATATTGTACTTGTATTATCATATTTTATGGGAATATTCTTCTAATATATTTTTCATCCATACAACTTGTGCACAACAAGCACTTGCTGCTATGTATTCGGCTTCGGCTGTGGAAAGTGCAACCAAATTTTGTTTCTTGGAAGATCAAAAGATAAGTGTATGGCCCAAAAAATGACATGTTTCAATTGTACTTTTTCTATCTATTCTACATCCGATGAAATCAGCATCAGTATCAGCAACTAGTTCAAAGTTTTCATATTTTGGATACCATAAACCTAGATTAGGGGGTCCTTTTAAGATATCTAAGGATTCTTTTAATGGCTTTAAAATGAGATAGCTTAGAATTAGATTAAAATCTAGCACAAAGTTCTACACTAAACATGATAACCGGTCTAGTTGAAATGAGGTATAATAAACTACCTATCATACCCCTATAAGTTTTTTTTTATCAAAGCTTTCTCCACTTTCATCCATGTCTAACTTAGTGGAGGTACTTATAGATGTATTGATAGCTTATGAACTATCCATATTAAACTGTTTTAGCAATTCTAATACATATTTGGTTTGACTAAGAAAAATACCATCACTAAGTTGTTTGATTTGTAAGCCTAAAAAGAATGTTAGTTCACCCATTAAGCTCATCTCAAACTCTTGGCTCATACTCTTAGCAAATGATTCGCATAAGGACTCATTTGTAGAACCAAAAATAATATCATCAACATAAATTTGAATAATAAGAAAATTATTTTCAAAATTCTTAATAAACAATGTAGTATCGACCTTGCCTTTAGAGAAATTATTTTAGATAAGAAAGGAACTAAGTCTCTCATATCAAGCCTTTGGAGCTTTTTTAAACAATAGAGAGCCTTAATTAACTTGAACACATGATTAGGAAAAAAAGAGTTCTCAAATTCGGGCAATTGTTCAACATACATTTATTCAGAAATAAAGCCATTTAAAAAAATACTTTTGACATCTATTTAAAATAACTTAAAATTATTACTACAGGCATAGTTAAGGAGCATCCTTATGACTTCTAATCTTGCCACAAGAGCGAAGGTTTCTTTATAATCGATACCTTCTTCTTGGTTGAAACCTTTGGCCACTAATCTAACTTTGTTTTGAACCACGATAATTCATCTTACTTATAAGACCCATTTAGTATCAATAACTAAATGATCATTAGGTCTAAGAACAAACTTCCACATCTCATTTCTCTTGAATTGATTCAACTCATCTTGCATTGTGATAACCCATGAATCATCTTTTAAGGTCTCGTTAATGCATTTAGGTTCAATTTGAGAAAAAAAATGGCATTGGCACAAAAATTTTTAAAAGAAGAATGAGTTTGAACACCTTTTGATGTGTCTCCTATGATTAGCTCCTTAGGATGAGCATCTACATACTTCCATTCCTTTGGTAAGGATGTTTCAAAATAAGATGCATCCAAGATGCTAGTGGGAGGAGAGATTTCATTCAAATTCAAAGCATCAAAATCAAGATCATCATCAAAATCGATTTTCTTAAATTCGAAAACTTCATTAAAGACAACATGAATTGATTCTTCTATGACCAAAATTCTTTTATTAAAAACATGAAAGACTTTCAAAATAGAAGAATAACAAAGAAAAATGCCTCCATCAGATTTTGTATCAAACTTTCCTAAGGCTTCTTTTTCATTCAATATAAAACATTTATAATCGAAAATTTTAAAGTATGAAACGTTATATTTTTTATTATTTAATAATTCATAAGGAGTTTTAAAAAATAATGGTCTTACTAGAACCCTATTCATGACATAGCATGTTATATTAATAGCTTTGGCCCAAAAATATTTGGGTAGGTTATGTTCGTTCAATATGGTTCTTGTCATTCTTGTAAACTTCTATTTTTTCTTTCTACTACTCCATTTTGCTAAGGATTTCTCGGAGTAGAGAAATTTTGGTTATATCCATTAGATTCACAAAAGTTTTGAAAATCATGGTTTTGAAATTCACCACCATGATCACTCCAAATCAATGAAATCATAAAAACTTTTTCATTTTGAACAAGTTTACAAAACTTCGAAAAACACTTAAAGCAATCACTTTTGTGTGCCAAGAAGTATGTCCAAGTGTATCTACTATAATTGTCTATAATTACAAATGCATATTTGCTATCTCCTAGGCTTGTTGTATCAATTGATCTAAATAAATCCATGTGGATCAATTGCAATGGTCTAAAGGTGCTTATTTAATTTTTTGATTTAAAACTACATTTTATTTATTTTCCTAGTTGACATGCATTACATACTTTATCTTTAACAAACTTAATGTTAGAAATACGTTTTACAAGTTCTCTAAATGAGATTTGAGAGATTAGTTTCATGCTAGTATGACCTAATCTCCTATGTCAAAGCCAAGCATCATCGTTTAAAATCGAAAAGTACATTTTACTACTAAGATCATCAATGTTAATGGTGTATACATTATTTTATTTTAGGGCAATCATAGATATGTTGTTATATGGTTTTTAAATAGTGCAAGCATTAGATTCAAATTTTATAATGTATCCTTTATCACACAATTGACTAATGTTCAAAATATTATACTTTAAGCCATCTACTAACAACACATTATTAATTAAAAAGTTTGATTTATTACCTATGGTTCCTTTACCAATGATCTAAAGGTGACATACCTTTCATCTTGGCCAGTAAACTTAGAGAATTGAGTTGGATCTCTAGTCATGTGCCTTGAGCATCTACTAAGGTATCATCTCTTACTCTTAGCTTGTAAATGTGAATGTGTCTACAAAAAAAAGTGGTTTTTAGGTACCAATTTGACCTTGGGTGCCTCAAAAATTGATATACTCATCTTATCATTTTGTATAGAGTTTTAGGAACCTAAATCAATTTGTGCTAACTATATTTTCTAAATGGACATTTATAAGCAATATGTCCAAGTTTGCAACAAAAGTTACATTTGGTGCAGGGTGATATATGCAAGGTAAGGGCTTTAACAAAGGTGGTTGGATTTTGGTAAGAGCTACTCATATATACGATTCTGCCTCTTCTATGATCGCGACCCTTATTGGTAAAAATCATGTTCAAGGACTTACTACCAACTTTGAAGAGCAAGTTTTCCTTCTTAAGTTTCTCTAGATGTTCACACTTAGTGCATGAAGGTGATAAGACATTGTCATGTTTAAGTTTTTCAAATTCACTAATTAAAAGGGCATGCTCCTTTTTCAATAAATTATATTTCTTACTAATCAATCTACATTCATTGAATAAATCACAAAAAGCATTCAAAAGTTCATCAAAAGTTAAATTTTCATCTAATAAACTACTTACCTCTTCTCTGATTGCCATTAGTGTGTAGTTGGCGATCTCCTTGTTGCTTTGTTCCTCGTCTTCGGAGCCGCTCGAATCATCCCACATTACTTTAAGCGTTTTCTTCTTCTTTGGTTATTTCTTCTTCACTTGGGGATATTTGCTTTTGAAATACTCCAACTTCTTGTATTCATAGCATATAACTTATTCTTTCTTAGGTTCAATTTTATTTTTAGTGTTATTTTTAGATATATTTCTTTTTATGAATTTTTTAAACCTTCTTGTTAAGAGTGCCAAGTCATCATCATAGTCTTCATCACTTAGAACTTTCTTTCAAGTGGTCTTCATGAGTTCTTAGTGCGATATTCTTCCTATTCTTTGGAAGATTGTTCTCAAACTCTTCACGAGTGTTGCAAGTCATCTCATAGGTCATTAAGTTCTTCGAGAGGAAAATTATTTAAATCCTTGGCCTCTTGAATGACCATTACTTTAGAGTTCTAACTCTTTGAAAGGGATCTTAATATTTTATTAACAAGTTCAATGTTAGAAAAACTTTTACAAAGTACTTTTAGTCCATTGACGACATCTGTAAATCGGGTGTATATTTCTCCAATGGACTCACTTGGTTTCATCCAAAATAATTCATAAGCATGAACTAAAAGATTTATTTTGGACTCCTTTACTCTATTTGTGCCTTCATGTGTGACTTCGAGTATGTGCCAAATATCGAAAGCTATAAATAGAAAGTCGATTTAACTCATTCTTATCTAAAGCACAAAACAAGGGATTCATAGCCTTGACATTTAAAGAGAAAGTCTTCTTCTCCAACTCATTCCAATCGTTCATTGGAAGAGAAGACTTCTAAAAATCATTTTTGACAATGTTCCATAATTCAAAATCCATAGAAATAAGAAAAATTTTCATCAGAGTTTTACGATAGATGTAATCCGTCCCATTGAACATGGGTAGACGTGTGATTGAGTGACCTTCTTGGTTGCTAGCAAATGCCATCTCTCTTAGGTTTAAAACCAAAATGAGAGTTACTTTGCTCTGATACCAATTTTTAGGATTAAGAACGATACTAAGAGGGGGGGGGTGAATTAGTGTAGCAGATAAAAAGAACGATTTAAGCGATTACGGAAAACTTTATATGATGAAAATATTTCATTCGATGAAAACCATTTCAGAAAGACGTTTAATTCGAATAAGCATGTAAGTGAATAGAGACGAGGAGATTGGACATTTGCAGTGAAGTAAAGTAGAATGCAGCAAAAGTAAAATATGCACCAAGAAGAGAACATACTAATTTTATAGTGTTTTGGTTGTCCAACCTATGCCCACTCCCGATACCTCCTCCGATGAGGTCACCGGCTTCCACTATTGATCTTTCCTGAAGGGTAAAGACCAATCACCCCCTTACAGAACTTTTACAAGTGGCTCACTCTTCTTTTACAAACTTTTACTCTTTGAAATGGTGGAGGTGAACACTCAACTTTTGCAAGCTATTTCACTATAGTTTTGGTTCTGTTTTGATCACTTCTCTATACTCAACCAACTGAGAAGTAAAGGGTATTTATAGACCTCAATTGACTTAAAAAATGGAGCCAAAAAAATCTCATTCCAGATTTTTGGGGTACTAGTGGTACCACCGCCTCACCCTAGTTGTACCATTGCCTGACCCTGGCGATACTATCGTTTGTTGACTTTGACACTAGGTGGTACCATTGCTCAGTTTAGCGGTACTACCGCCAAACAAAGTCTTGGGTACTAGAATGGAGCGGTACCATCTCCTAGTAGTTATTAATTGTTGATGGTTCCACCGCCCTAGTCTGATAGTACTACTATAAAACAAGGTTCAATAGTACTATTTGGGCCTTGAGTTCAGCCCAAAATAGTCTAATTATGGGCCCAATTAGCCCCTAACAGGATTAGTGAAATTATCTCCCGAACTTAAACTTAATTATATGCTAACTATGATAATTAAGGCATACACTAAATAAAATAAGTCCAATAAGTCTAGGTTTCTTCCGGCAAGCTTTCGGTGAACTTCCGATGGACTTCTGATGAACTCTCAAACATCTTCCAGTGGACTCCCGGCAAGCTCCTGAACTTCACGATGATCTTCTTGGCTAGTTCCGACTAGCTTCTTTGGCAAGCTCCAATCTTCTCGGCGAGCTCTGTGAACTTCTGATGAACTTTTCGACAAACTTCCGACAAATCCTTCGGCAAGCTCCCGTCACATTCTTGGCCAATTCCGATAGCATTCCCGATGAATGTATGGACTCCCAATAGTAAATCGATCAAACCTGACTTCGACACTTCGTTTTGCTTTATACCTTTATCGCTATCGTAGTTAATTCTACACACTTTTCTCAATATATAGATTAGATTAAATAATTTATCAATTGATTTCATCATCAAAGTCCGAGATTCAACAAATTCATATATAACAAATCTTAATTCATCATGATTCATCAAGTTATGATTCCTAGTAATCAAAAGAAAAGTCACGAATTATTTTGAAAAATCTCATTCAAATTCAATTCATCAACTCCAAACTCATCGTCAAATCATCAAAATCACTTTTATGAGATTCAAAATCAAAAATAAATTTATTAATCTCTTATTGAAAAAGTTGATAAAGTAGAGATAGAAAATGCAAGATTTACTCCTTATAAGCATGCCTTTGTCTTTAATGCTAAAGAAGTATCAACATTCAAGACCGAAAGGTAAATTTTGATAAAAAGATCATCAAGGCCAAAAATATAACACGTCAAACATACGTCATCTTCAAATAAAAAATTTGATTTATCATGATAATATTTTTTTTATGTATTTCAATTTAAGTGATTTAATTCTTATAAGCATGTTCAAAATTTTCATACATAGGCCAAGCATTATGTTTAGAGCTGAAAGCAAAATCATCAAGAATTAATACTTCTTAAAACATATATAGATTTAATCTTATTTAGTGTGCAAGCATTATCACAAATCATCCAATTATCATTCATAATTTTAATTTTTAAAAATCACTAGAAAGAGAAGCATAATAAAATACTATTATTATTATCATTTTTTTAAACTAATTCAAATCATGGAAAAAAACACTAAGTAACTTCATGGTAAGGTAAAAAAGCTTGGATCGAGTTACTTACCTCATTGTCGAAGGCCGTCAAAGCACAATTCGCCACCTCGCCTTTAGATGCACTTGATTCTTCTTGGAGTGCTTTCTTCTTCTTCTTTTTCTTCACTTTTATATACTTATCTTTGGAGTGCCCCAGCTTCTTGTGTTCATAGCAAGTGATTGTGTCCGGATTGAGTTTATTTTTATTCTTTAATTCTTGTTTTATAAACTTTTAAATTTTATCGTAAAAAATTCTATCATCATCACTTGAGCTTTCGCTCGAGTGGTTTTCTATAGTTCGAAGTACCAAATTCTTCATGTTCTTTAGAAGGTAGTTTTCAAGTTCGTCATGTCCCATAAGTGTCATTTTATGGGTCATCGAAGACTCGAAGAGTTCTTCCAATGGATAATTGTTTAAGTCTTTTGCCTCTTGTATAGTCATCACTTTTAGATCCTAAATTTTTGGAAGGGATCTTAATATTTTATTAACAAGATCAAAATTAAAAAAATATTTACTAGGACTTGTTAAACCATTGATGACATCAGTAAATCGGGTGTATATGTCACCAATAGTTTTGCTTGGTTTCATGCAAAACAATTCAAAATTATGCATCAAAAGATTTATTTTTGAATCTTTAACTCTACTAGTGCCTTCGTGAGTGATTTCAAGTGTATGCCAAATATCATGTGTAGTTTCACAAATCAAAATCCAGTTAAGCTAATTTTTATCTAATGCACAAAACAAGACATTCATAGCTTTTGCATTTAACGAAAATAATTTTTTCTCAAAATTATTCCATTCATTCATAAGTTTAGAGGGTGTTTGAAAAACATTTTCAATGATGTTCCATAAATCCAAATCCAAAGAAAGTAAGAAAACTCTCATTCAAGTTTTTCAATATATGTAGTCCATCCCATTGAACATGAGAGAATGAACGATAGAATGACCCTCTTGAAAGTCAAAAAGAGTCATTTCTCTTAGGTGTTAATCCAAATGAGAAATAATAAGGCTTTGATACTAAATATTAGGATCAAGTTTGGCACTAAGGGGGGGGGGGGGTTTGAATTAGTGCAACAGTAAAGATTACATTAATTTCGAAAAACCTTGGTTTGATTCAAAATACGTTTCGACAACTAAGTCAGTTTCGATGAAATCATATCAGAAATTCTCTAAATTGAAAGTGTTTGCAATTAAGTGATGAGGAAGAAGAGAGCAAGTAAAGTAATTTGCAATATTAAAAAAGAGCATAACAGAAAATGCATAGCAAGGGAAAGAACACACTGATTTATAGTAGTTCGGTCATCCGACCTACGTCCACTCCCGATTTCTCCTTCGTTGAGGCCACCGGCTTTCACTAGCAGTCTTCTTTCAAATGGGTGAAGACTAACGAGCCTTATAAACTCTTTCTTTTACAAGTCTTCCCTCACACACGTCTCTTATAAACGAACTTTAAGATTTAGGGGAGGGATTTCTACACTTAGAATCACAGTCTTTCCTTTATTTTTTTTAATTTTTGCTATCCCAAGTAAGAATAGCTAGGGTATATATAGAACCCAAGTGACTTTAAATCTTAGAGCTAAAATTCAAACACCCCAAAATTTTAGGGTACTGGCGGTACCACCGCTTGGCACATTGAGTTGATAGTGTACTAGGTGGTACCACCGCCTAGTCTGGTGATACTACCACCTAACACTGGGCAATACCACCACCTAGTTTGGGTAGTACCACCACCCAGACTCAACCTTGGAGGCTGAGCCTTCAAGCGATTCCATCGCCAACCCTACCGGTGCCATTGCTTGACGTGGCTCCAAGGCACTATTTGGGCCTTTTATCTGGCCCAACACAGCCTTGATTCAGGCCTAGTTGGCTCCTAATTGAGTTGGCCCAATTCTAACTCAATTATACCTTAAACCTATTTTGATCTAGATAATTATTACAAAGCTTTGAATCAATTCATTGTCCAGTATATTATTGGTCCATCGACACTTCGTCCGATTCTTCAACGCATCATCCTCTCTTGCAGCCTATTGCCTAATTGGTAGTTGTCCCCCATAACTCCAATCTCCTTGGTGTAATTCTGCTCTTCTTGGCTCGATGCCTGAATCCTTTGTTTGAAGCATTTTATCGATATGTCGATCAATCCTCCAGCTCGACGTCCAATCTTCTGACATGTTCTCATCTGGCCCATTATTAATTCTTCCTACTTCAATTATCTATTCCTGATTGAAGGTAGTCCTACGTTACTCAAAACATAGTTAGATTACAAATATTATCAATTGGTTTCATCATCAAAATCTGAGCTTCAATAACTCTATCATTTATCTTTCTATGTTCAATGGGACAGACTATACATATCGAAAAATTTGAATAAGAGTTTCTTACTTTCTTTAGATTTGAACTTATGAAATATCATCAAAAATGGTTCTCAAAAGTCTTCCAAACTAATAAATGATTAGAATGATTTAGAGAAGAAGACTTTTTCGTTAAATGCCAAAGCGATGAATGCTTTGATTTGTGCTATGGACAAAAATGAATTTAATAAGATTTTGATTTGTGAAACTACGTATGACATTTTGAACACTCTTAAAATTACACACGAAGACACAAGTAGAAGAAAAGATTCCAAAATTAATCTTTTGATGCATGATTTTGAATTATTTCAAATAGAGCCAAGCAAAACTATTGGTGACATGTACACTCGTTTCACGGATGTCGTCAATAGTTTAAAAAGTCTTAGTAAAGGTTTTTCTAATTTTGAACTTATTAACAAGATTCTAAGATCCCTTCTAAGAAGTTGGGATCCGAAAGTAACGGTTATACAAGAGTTGAAGGACTTGAACTATTATTCTCTTGAAGAACTTATCGGGTCTTTAATGACCTATGAAATGACTTATATTGATCATGATGAACATGAGAACCACCTTCCAAAAGACAAAAAGGATTTGGGATTTCGAACAATAGAATACCACTTGAGTGATAACTCAAGTGATGAAGATGATGATGATGATGACTTTGAACTTATCACTATAAAATTTAAAAAAATTATAAAACAAGAAACTAAGAATAAAAATAAACTCAATCTGGACACAATCGCTTGCTATGAACGCAAGAAACCATCAAAGAAGAAGAAAGCACTCAAGGATGAATCGAGTGCATCCAAAGACATAGTGGCGAACTATGCCTTGATGACTTTCAAGAACAAGGTAAGCAACTCAACCAAAACCCCTTTACTTTATTATGAAATTACTTGATGCTTTTCATGAGTTGCTTTTAATTAGTAAGAAATAAAAAAAGTGTAAAAATATATTGTGCTTTTCTTTCTAGTGATTTTTGAAAATTAAAAATGTGAATGACAATTGCATGTTAACTTATCGCACTAAGCTAGATTCATTTAAGAAGGAAAATATCGTCTTACAACTACTAACAATAAAAGAAAGATCATATGAATTAAAATAATTTTGAAGATGTTTTATGAAATCATGCTTGATAATTTTGATGATGTAATAAAACTGTGAAAAGTTTTAGTATCATGCTTGATGATTTTATATTATATATGATGAGTTGAAGTAATAATGGTTTGAATGCATGAATCAACAACCTTTCTGTCATATGAATCATGATTCCTTCACTTGATACTCAAATTTTTTTTATGATCTTGATGACTCGATATTTCTTATGCATGAACCAAGTTCTTATATGTTTTTTCTTATCATTCACTAAAGAGGAGAATTTTCTAAATGAATTTTCTAAATGAATCTAAGTGCTTATATCTGAATCTTACACTTGGTACTTGAAATTTTTGTTTATGAATCATGATGAATTGAGATATATAATCAAGTTCTCAAATGTTTCATTTTGCTATAAAGAAGTTTTATTGAAATCATGATCTTGATTTCTTGAAATTGTAACTTGAAATTTTTTTATAAATCAAGATCGTTAACTATGATTCTTCTATTTTATTAAAGAGAATGTTTATCTAAATAAATCATGATTGTTCTTTTGTTATCTCAGATTTACAAATTGAATCTTTGAATCTTCTTTATGAATCAAGATCCTTGATCTCCTAAGATTTCTTTTCATTATTTGCTAAAAAGAAGATTTGTCAAAATGATTCATAGACTTTTGGATTCATGACTTGATCTTTCATTCGTTTATGTGATGGTTGAAATATTTGTACCCTTGAATTTGTTAGGATCTAGAGTGCCACTAAGAAAGGGGGGGGGGGGGGGGGCAAGTGAATTAGTACAGCGGATAAAAATCATAATTTTAAAGCGATTTCTAAAAGAGTTGTGCGATGAGAAGTTTCGGTCCGACAAAAATGATTTCGACAAAGAGAGAGTTTCAAGCGAATATAAAAGAAAATAGAGAGGAGGTGATCGAGAGATTGTAGTTAAGTAAAGATTAAAATGTAATAATTTAAAACTCACACATCCAGAGAAGTACACAGTGATGTATAGTGGTTTGATCAAATGACCTACATCCACTTCCGAAATCTCCTCTTATGAGGTTCCCAACTTCCACCATCAATTCTTCTTGAAGGGAAAGGACCAAGTACCATTCTTACAGACTTTTTTAAGTGATTCACACTCTCCTATAGAACTTTTACAAGTGAGGCTTTGGGAGGTGAACACTCAAGCTTTTGAATACAAGTTTCACTAGAGTTTTGACTCAGTTTCTTTAACTTCTCAATGTGCTTAACCAATTGAGAAGTAAGAGGTATTTATAGGCTCAATTGGCTTCAGAATTAGAGCAAAAAAGAGTCACATCTTGGATTTTCGAGTACCAACGATACCACCTCTTAGCATTGACGGTACCACTGCTAATTGCCATGCTCTGTTAGTGTACTAGGCCGTACCATCGCTCAGTTTGATGGTACTATTGCCTGACAGGGTCCTCGGACTCTATGGGGGCGGTACCACCACCTAGACCACTTGGGAACCTGTTCCCAGGATGGTGCCACCGCCCTAGTCTGGCGATGCCACCTGTTGGGAAATGCAGAGGGTGACATCTCATACGCAACGGAAGAACATAAAAATAAAACATCCTAGATTTTCACGAAAGATTTCATCGTCTTGCAAAGATCGGTGCGTCAAAAACAAATCCATGAATCCGAAAACTACATGTGTAAAAGAAATGATAGTACCTAGGGAGATTGTATATCTCTAAGATTCCTGTAGATCCATGGGGAGAATGAAAGAGGTCAAACGTCCTCCTCTCTAGCGGTATCCATATGGTAGAGACTGCAACGATGCTCCTCTCTTGGGGAGAGGAGAATAGAAGGTGGCTACCAAGAAATAACCCCAACCTATGGGCCTTTGGTTTCCTCCTATTTATAGAGGCCCCTTGTCAACTTAACCCTAATGGATCTTGCAATGTTGGGTATTGGATCACCATCTAATTACCCAATCCTCTTGGATTAGTAGGTCTCTATCTAATAATCTCTTATTAGCTCTTATTGGATCTCATCTTAGGATCCAATAATTCATGGGCTTAACGGATATCCAATAAGTTAGGGGATCCGACGGATATCTCATATCTGAACCTCTACTCGTCATGACACCTACCATATGTGTGTGATCCTCTAGGCCCAATATCGAGCTGGCCATGAGTCATACTTGTCAGAACTTCTTCTGACTTAGTGAATTATTACCTCCATAATAATTCACCCGACTCATCGACTATGGGTGTACTAGGCCACCACGCCATAGTCCCCAGAAGATATAGGAGAATCCAATCCTTTGGACCTATATATCCTCAGTTATCATATATCTATAGTCCTTCATCCATCTAATATCCTAGATACTCTATACCAGGCATGGTGTTGTTAAGCCCATATGGTCTCTCCTCGAGTCTCGCTCTAATCATATTCTCTTGGAGAACTCTTTCTCTCTCAATCTGAATAACCTTAAATAAGGATTTATTTGAGCAAGAATACATGAGATATTTCTCTCATGATACCGAGAGCGGATGATCCTCTATTGACACTCAATAGCCCTCGTAAGGTTGGCTACCACTCCCAATAATCAGTTGTACTAGATCTAGAACTTCCAAACCTATAAGTTTGGTATCAAAGAGTGGAGTACTCAAACAGAATATCCTTGGTGTTTCAAGTCTAAGGACCAGATACACTACTAGGACTACGGAATCGCTGTCTAACGTGAGGTATCAATAACCATCCAACATTCCATAAGCGAATCAATCAGTAAACTCCTTCTCGAATAAGCACCTGTACTATATCCTTAGTGTCTCCATTCGAGTAGCTATAAGACCAGCCATCTCCATCATATGGATGAATATACAACACACCAGTCTATCCGGTTATCTCGATGTCTCTCTCGAGTAACCTATGACTAGGATTATTTAGAGTCTACGTTTAAAGGTGAATCGGTCTCATTATCGTGATCTCATCACTATCCGATTTTTATTGCATAGATCCAAGGACATCACAATATACATCTAGATAATGTGAAAAAATATTAATAAGCATAAGCAAAGAGATTGACGTAGTGTGTTATAGGTGCCATCACTCATGTGATTGGCTTGTAGGGCACCTATAACTAGAAATCTCCCACTTGACCTAAAGCCAATCACATAGGTGTCTGATCCTTATCAGACCTCTGTGATGCTCAAAGACAATCTGAGTTAATGGCTTTGTTAATGGATCTACAACGTTATCTTCGGATAGAACTCTTTCCACTATTACATCTCTTCGGGCTACGATCTCTCTAATAAGCAGGAACCTCCTCAGGACATTTTCTAATGAGACTCGAGTTCCCTTATTTGAGTAATCACCCTATAGTTATCGCAATAGAAGGGAATCAGCTTCTCGCTGGTCGGCATGACTCCTGAATCTATAATAAACTGCTTCATCCAGACTCCCTCCTTTATTACCTCTATTACAGTAATGTACTCTGCCTCTATGGTCAAGTCAGCAGTAGTATCTTGCTTAGAACTCTTCCAGCATATTACTTCTTCATTCAGGGTAAACACATGCCCTGAATTAGCTTGCCATCATCAACATCAGACTGGAAGGTCGAGTCCATGCAGCCCTCAACCCTTAGTCTACCTTCTCCATATACTAGTAAAAGATCCTTAGTTCTCCTCAAGTACTTAAGGATACTCTTTATTGCTTTTTAGTGCTCCAAGCTTGGATTTGCCTGATACCTGCTCGTGACACTCAGATCATGTAGTATATCAGGCTTAGTACATAGCATAGCATACATGATAGATCCTATCGCTGAGGCATATGGTATCCTATCCATGTGTGCCCTTTCTTCAGGAGTCTTTGGGAACATACTCCTAGAAAGTGATATTCTATGTCTCATTGGTATGAGACATCTCTTGAAATTTTTCATGCCAAACTTTTTGACAATGGTGTCTATATACCTGGACTGGGATAAGCCAAGCATCCTCTTAGATCTATCTCTATAGATCTATATCCCTAATATGCTGGATGCTTCCCCTAAGTCCTTCATGGAGAAATGCCTAGATAGTCAAGCCTTTACCGTGGAGAGCATTCCTACATCATTCTCAATTATTAGGATGTCATCCACATACAACACTAAAAAGTGATAGCTCTCCCACTTACCTTCCTATACACACAAGACTCATCTACGTTCTTAACAAAGTTATAAGATCTTATCTCTTATCAAATCTTATGTTCCAACTTTAGAAAGCTTACTTCAGTCCATAGATGGACCTAAGCAACCTGCACACCTTATCTGGGTTATCCCTAGACACGAATCTCTCATGCTGTATCATATACACCTCCTCGTTGAGATTACTATTGAGGGATACGGTTTTGATGTCCATCTGTCAGATCTTATAATCATAATATGCTGCAATAGCTAATAGAATTCGAATGGATTTTAGCATGGCTACGGGTGAGAAAGTTTCATCATAGTCAACACCTTGCCTTTGATGATACCCCTTAGCCACTAGCGTTGCTTTATAGGTCTCTACCTTTCTATCTACTCCAATCTTTCTCTTGAAGATCTACTTATAGCCAATGGGTACGATACCCTCGGGTGCATCAACTAGGTTCTAAACCTTATTGGAATATATGGAATC
Source organism: Musa troglodytarum (assembly GCA_023547065.1). Classification (NCBI taxonomy): domain Eukaryota; kingdom Viridiplantae; phylum Streptophyta; class Magnoliopsida; order Zingiberales; family Musaceae; genus Musa; species Musa troglodytarum. The sequence goes on from CP097508.1 coordinate 33,334,984, forward strand.
CATCTTTAAATTCATAACTTCTTGCAACTTCCTAGAGTCTATACTCGTAATAGCCTCCTTGTAGGTCTGAGAATCAATATCCTCAATATCCTCTCTTCTGATATGTCTCACATATCTCTCAGGAGGATGAGATACTCTATCGGACCTATGTAAAGTTGGAACTTGTGTACTAGGTACCATAACAGATTTTGGCTGTGGAAGAGTGCTTGAGCTAGGTTCTCCAATCTTGCTCAACTCTATCATGCTTCCACTGTCTCCACCAAGAATGTGTCTTTCTCAAGGAACACTTCTCTCTTGGTTACAAAGACTTTTTGGTCCTTAGGGTGATAGAAATAATACCCACAAGTTTCCTTGGGGTATCCCACGAACTTATACCATTTCGTTCTAGATTCCAACTTGTCGGGGTTGTGTCTCTTGACGTGGGCAAGGCACCCCCAAATCTTAACAACCTTAAGATCAGACTTCTTTCCATTCTATATCTCATATGGAGTATACACTATTGACTTAGTTGGAATTCTGTTCAAAAGGTAAGCTGCGGTCTCTTAGGCATATCCCTAGAATGAGATGAGTAGGTCGGTGAAACTCATCATAGAATGCATCATGTCTAATAGTATACGATTCCTCCTTTCTGATACACCATTAAGATGCAGTGTATAAGGAGGTGTACACTGGGATAAAATCTCATGACCTTTAAGGAACTAGGTGAACTCTGTATTTAAGTACTCATCTCCTTGATTTGATTGAAGGGTTTTAATACTCTTTCCAATTTGGTTCTCCACTTCATTCTTATATTCCTTGAATTTCTCAAAAGCCTTAGACTTGTACTTCATCAAGTACATATGTCCGTATCTTAAGAAATCATCAATGAAAGTAATGAAGTAGGAGTAACCACCTATGGCATGAGTTGACATAGGACCATATACATCACTATGTATGAGTTCCAGCAACTTAGTGGCTATCTCTCCAGTTCTACTATGGCATGAGAGTTGGTCATCTTTCTCCGAAGGTAAGGTTTGCAAGTCGCATATGACTCATAGTCGAATAGATCTAGATATCCATTCTTCAACAACTTTTAAATTCTTCCCTCATGGATGTGACCTAGCCTACAATGCCACAGATATGCATTGTTCACCTCTTCTCATTTTCCCTTAGACTCACTTACACACATGGTGTGTGGAGCTGTATCTAGCATAAATAAACCATTATGCAACATTCCTCTCATGATAATCTTATCATCTAATGCTATTAAAAAATTATTATTTTCAAAAATTAATTTATATCCACTAACTGTCAAACATGAAATAAAAATAATATTTTTGATAATAGAAGGAACATAATAACATGTATCTAATGCAATAATAGCTTCACCAGGTAGATGTAGGGTGACCTTACCAATAGCCACTACAGCAACCTTTGCTCCATTGCCCATCTTAAAATCCATCTCGCCTCTCTTCAATCTCCTAGGTTCTGTTAGAACCTACAACGAATTACAGATATGATAAGTATCTAGTACTCATGTATTATCATAAGATTCTGACAAATGGAGATTGATCATGAATGTACCTAAAGCTTCTCCAAGCTTTTGTTTTGCCCTCTCTGCATGGTACTCTTTGTAGTTCCTCTTCCGGTGCCTATCTTTGCCGTAGTGAAAGCACTGGCCTTTGTCCTTTGTTGGGTCTTGCCTAGTAACCTTTGCCTTACCCTTTTTGCCCTTGCCCTTGCCCTTTTTAAGGGACTTCTCAGTTTTCCTTTTCTTTCTGGTCTCACCAATATGGAGAAGTAGCTTTTCTTTCTTGATGGTGCTCTCTGCTTCTCTCAACATATTGAGGAGCTTTGGGAGGGTTACCTCAAGTTTGTTCATATTAAAATTCATTATAAACTAAGAAAAAGAATCTGGTAGGGATTGAAGTACAAGATCCACACAAGTTATCCTCTAGGACCATTCCTAGACCTGTGAGTTTCTCGATTTACTCAATTATCTTAAGGACATGGTTTTGAACCAGTGTCACCTCAGTCATCTTGGAATGAAAAAGACTCTTCGATATCTCATATCGCTGAGTTCTTCCCTATTCCTCAAACAGTTTATGGAGATGTAGGAGTATGGAATGGAATTGGCATCCATATTTTCATGCTCTCTATAACTCAATAGTCACAGAGGCCAACATATAACACTGAGCAAAAGTGGAATCATCTATGTACTTCACATAATGAGCGATCTCATCCTCGTTTGCCCCTTCATTGGGTGTAGGGATCACTTTATCAAGGACATACATGATTTTCTCCACCATGAGAATGATTATCAGATTGCAAAGCCAATCTGTATAATTTAGACTAGTGAGGTGGTTGGCATCAAGTATGCCACATAAAGAATTTGAAAATGATATTTTTCTGAAATTAAAGATGTAGTAGAAATAAATAACATGCAGACTTTGCAAAAATTAAACAATTAAGATAAGGACTTTTATCTTAATCTAGTCACACTAATTTTTCGTGAGACACACAACATCCTCCGGTATGTGAATCGGAGACCCCAGCGGATCTCTAGTGGGGATCGGGATCCAATCGGCGTCTTAACGTAATCTCGAGGGACTCGACCAATCACATTAAGCTGTAAAGGTAGGCAACTCTTACCAATCACAAATCCTTGTGATTCACCTCTTGTTTGGCCTCCGAACCACTATGGTCTTGAGGGACTTGACCAACCATGATGTTTGGTTAAGTCATCACCAAAGTTACATGATGAGTCTGATTCAATGATATACCCTCGAGGGACTCAACCAAGCATACCATGTCCTCAGGTCACCGGTGACATCTCTATGTCGTAGATAAGATAGCAAATCGCGATATAAGTGAGTCTCGAGGGACTCGACCAACTCAACCTACACTATGAATCGATTCCTACCTATAACGATGGAAGGCCACGTGACTCAATCTAATTGCCTCATGTTTACCGACTTAATATTATTAATAGAGGGGATGTTTTATTTGGTCTCCTAATATAATGTGTCACACACATACATATTTAATATATATCTACATCGCATATAAATATATATTCATATCTAGTAGGTGTATAACCAATCACACCACATGAGCAATCACACCAGATGATCATGGACCATATCCTAGTATGATCAAGCCTGAGCCAGTGGGCCTTAGATACTCACATTAAGATCTATGTGTGCATTGACACATCTCCATGCCCTATGATCATCCATCTCACTTCGTCGGTTCCGTCAGCATCTCAACGCATCTCCATGCGTCGGATCATCCGTCTTGGTCATGTGGGTCTCGCTATCGCTTCCATGCTCCCGTTGTGTCTCCTCGTGTAATTATAACATAATTATAGACACGCATGTCTGACAATAAACAAGAAAAATAGAGGCTCGTAGGCCCCAATAATAATAAAAATAATCATATCATACATTATATCACACGATCCATGTTCATTTGTCCACATCATCCATCACATGTACAGGTTATTATATAAGACTACTAGAAAAATAATAATAGTTAATTAAACATTTTAATTAACTATTTTATTTGAAAATAGGGATATATAAAAAATTTTAGAATTCTGAAGGGCATTCTGGTCATTCGGCTAGAAGGGACAAAATTAGAAATTTTAAAATTTCAAGGGGCAAAAATATCTTTTGTCCGAAAACCCTAATCCCCAGCTTTGCTGCAACGTTGCGGCTGCCGTCACCCTGCTAGTGGTGGCTATGCGCGCGGGGGGCGTCGCCCATACCTACGGGGGGCGTCGCCCATGGGTGGAGCTGTTGCGAGCAGGCATTGCCCCCGCGGGTGGCGCCGCTATGGTCAAGCGCTGCCCCCGCAGGTGCCGCCCGCAAGCGTCGCCCCTTGCGATCTAGCCACCACGGGGGGTGCTGTCGCCCACCCGCGGGCGTTGAGCCTGCTTGCCCTTATGGGTAGGCCGCCTGCTGTGGCCCTTCCTGTGGGCTCCCTGCATGCATGCGGGCAGTGCAGCCATAGTGGGCAGGCGACCACCACCCACCGGCAGCCGACAGCCCCTGCGTGCACAGCCATGGCTACAAGTAGCCTTGGCCAAACTATGAGGGTAGCAATGGTTGCTGCCCTCTCTTGTCTTTTGCATCAATGATTTTGACATCAAAAGCGGATCTAAAACATAACACATGCAGTTAAAATTCGATCTTCGCACAAACAACTTGGCTCTGATACCACTGTTGGAAAATCCAAAGGGCGACATCTCATATACAGTAGAAGAATATAAAAATAAAACATCCTAGATTTCTATGAAAGATTTCATCATCGTGCAAAGATCGGTGCGTCAAAAATAAATCCGTGAATCTGAAAACTACGTGTGTAAAAGAAACGATAGTACCTAGGGAGATCGTATATCCCTGAGATTCCTATAGATCCATGGGGAGGATGAAGGAGGTCAAGTGTCCTCCTCTCTGGTGGTATCCACACGATACAGACTACAACGATACTCCTCTCTTAGGGAGAGAAGAATAGAATATGGCTACAAAGGAAAAACCCCAACCTATAGGCCTTTGTTTCTCTCTTATTTATAGAGGCACCCTATCAACTTAACCCTAATGGATCTTACCCTGTTAGGTATTGGATCTCCATCCAATTACCCAAGTCTCTTGGAATAGTAGGTCTCTACCCAATAATCTCTTATTAGCTCTTATTAGATCTCATCTTAGGATCCAATAATTCAGGGGCTTAACGGATATCCAATAAGTTAGGGGCTTCGACGGATATCTCATATTCGAATCTCTACTCGTCGTGACACCTATCATATGTGTGTGATCCTCTAGGCCCAATATCGAGTTGGCCATGAGTTATACTTGTCAGAACTCCTTCTGACTTAGTGAATTATTATCTCCATAATAATTTACCCGACTCATCAACTACGAATGTACTAGGCCACTACGTTGTAATCCCTAGATGATACAGGGGAATCCAATCTTTTGGACTTATTTATCCTCAGTTACCATGTATCTATAGTCCCTCATCCATCTAATATCCCAGAGACTCTAAACCGGGCATAGTGTTGTCAGGTCTATACGGTCTCTCCTTGAGTCTTGCTCTAATCGGATTCTCCCGGAGTACTATTTCTCTCTCAATCCGAATAACCTTGGCCAAGGATTTGTTTGAGCAAGAATACATAGGATATTCCTCTCATGATACCGAGAGTCGATAATCCTCTATTGACATACAATAGCCCTCGTAAGGTTAGCTACCACTCCTAATAACCGGTTGTACTAGATTTGAAACTTTCAAACCTATAAGTCCGGTATCAAAGAGTGGAGTACTCACACAGAACATCCTTGGTGTCTCACGTCTAAGGGCCAGATACACTACTGGAACTACAGAATCGCTGTCTGACATGAGGTATCAATAACCATCCAACATTCCATAAGCAAATCAATCAGTGAACTCATTCTCGAATGAGCACCTGTACTGTATCCTTAGTGTCTCCACACGAGTAGCTATGAGACCAGCCATCTCCATTATATGGACGGGTATACAGCACACCAGTTTATCTGGTTATCTCGATATCCCTCTCGAGTAACCTATGACTAGAATTATTTAGGGTCTGTGCTTAAAGGTGAATCAGTCTCATTATCGTGATCTCATCACGATCCAATTCCCATTGCACAGATCCAAGAAGATCACAATATACATCCAGATAATATGAGAAAATACTAATAAGCATAAGTAAAGAGATTGATGCAGCGTGTTACAAGTATCATCACTCATGTGATTGGCTTGTAGGGTACCTATAACTAGCATCATCGCTAGACATGGTTCTGCACTGTTGAATGAGCCTTGAATCTGGCCCAATTCAGTCCAATTAAGGTCCAGTTGGCCCCTACAAGGGTTGATTAGGATTATCACCTAATCCTAACCCTAATTACATGATAATTATAAAATTGAAACATATTTCTAAGTAAATTATAATCTGGTGACATCGAGTCTTTTTCTGGCAAGCTTCCGATGAACTTTCGATAGACTTCCGACACACCCTCGGATATCTTCCGATGGACTCCCAGTAGGCTCTCGGACTTTATGGCGAGTTCCAATGAATCTTTTGGCAAGCTTTCAGACTTTCTTAATGAGCTCTGCGAACCTCCGACGAACCTTCCGACGAACTTTCGAAACCTTCGGCAAGTCCTCAATCCATTCTCAGCTAGTTTCGACAACACTTCCGACAATCCTTCAGACTTCCAACGGACTCTCAAACTCCCAACGTACTTAATTCTGGCAATTTCCTTTATGTTTTCATTGCTATCATAATTAATCATACACACTTATCTCAATAATTTAGATTAGATCAAATAACCTATCAATTGACTTCATCATCAAAATATGAGATTCAATAGAATTCTTCCCTTCTTCTTTCCTTTTTCCTTTAATGACAAAATGGGGAGAGAAAATATGCTAGCTTAAATGATAAATTAGTATTCATGACTTGATTTTGATGATTGAAATATTTATATAATTTTTTTTATACCTCATTTATCATGATTTGAAAATCGATGTAAAGGGAAAAGAATTTTAACATTGTATTCTTCCCTTCTTTTTGACAATGACAAAGGGGGAGAAAGTAATGTTGGCTTGCTCATTACAAAGGAAGCTAAAAATTGCTAACTTGCATATCGCAAAGTTTGCTAACTTGCACATTTCAAGGAAGTAAAAATTTGCTAGTTTGCACTTCTTAAAAGAGAAGAAAAGAACTTATTAAACTTCATATTCTCAAGATCTTGCTAGCTTGCAAATCTCAAAAGAGAAGCAAAATCAATAGCTTGCACTTCTTAAAAGAGAAGAAAGAACTTACTAGCTTACATGTTGTAAAGTGATAAATTGCTAGCTTGTATGTTATAAAACTTGCATATCTTAAAAACTTGATAAATGCACTTCTTATTTTTGTTGATGAAAAAGGAGGGAGAAGTACGATGATGATATTAAAATTTCATGCATGTTGTGATGTATTTTAAATTATGATTTGAAATTTTGAATGATGTATGCAATGATATGCATATCATCAACTAGTTGTCATCATAAAAAAAGGAGAAGATTATTGAATCTTAGATTTTGATGATGAAACAAATTAATGATTTTGATCTAATTTGTATTGAGTGACGCAAGAAGCTTTGATCAGGAAGAGACAATTAAAACAGGAGGAATTTAAATTTGGGCCGGAGTGGAATGTGTCAAAAGATTAGATGTCGAGCAGAAGGATTAGTTGACATATCGATAGAAGGCTTTGGATGATAAGTTTAGGTATTGGTCCAAGAAGAGTGGACATTACGCTAAGGAGATTAGAGTTGCAAAGGTCAACTGGCTGATTAGGCAATAGGTCATAAGAGAGAATGATGTATCGAAGATTCGGATGAAGCACTGATGAACCAATGACATGCTGGATAATAATTGATTCAAGCTTTATAATAATTATCTAGATCAAAGTAGGTTTAAATTATAATTAGGTTAGAATTAGGTCAACTTAATTAGGGGCCAATTTGGCCAAAGTTTGGGCTGTGTTGGGCCAAGTGAAAGGCCCAAACAATAACCCAAAAGGTGGGTCAAGCGGTGGCACTACCAGACTGGGTGGTGGTACCACTTAGTATCAAGCGTTGGTACCGCCCAGTGTCAGACAGATTCGACGATAGTATCGCCCAGCACTAGTGGTGGTACTGCTAGTACCTTGAAATCTCGGGGTATTTAAAATTTTGGCTCCAAGTTTGAATCCATTTGGAGCCTATAAATACCCCTCTCATCCCTAGTTAGCATACACGCCAATTGAGAACAAAAAGAGAAAAAACTTTATTATAATTATGTGAAAAGTCCTCCCCTCTAGCTCTAAATTTTGGTTAAGTTTAAGAGAGAGGTGAGTGGGGTTGTAAACTTGTAAAAAGGAGAAAGAGCTATAAAGGATAGTTAATCTTCGTCTATTGAAAGAAGATCGGTTAGTGGATGCCAATGGCCTCAACAAAGGAGGAATTGGGAGTGGACATAGGTCGGACGATCGAATCACTATAAATCTGATGTACTTTTTTCTATTATGCTCTTTATTGTTTCATGCTTATCATTACTCATAGATTCATTTCCTCACTGCTCTCACTAACATCTTTAAGTTTAAAGTATTTCTGATATGATTTCATCAATATGACTTTCATTGTACGAAAGTATTCTAATTCGACGACGTTTTTATTGCTGTACTAATTCACCCCCCCCTCCCCTTCCCCCTCTTCCCCCTCTTAGTGCCGACTGTGATCCTAATAATGATAAGATATTTTTTTTAGTTTTTTAAATGAACTCATTAAGAGTCGTTAGGATATTAGTAACTCATTATTATTTTGAGTTACAATATAAGGATATAAAAATAAGTTTTCTAATTAGAAATCTAGATTTATATGTGTTAACCTAAATAATTCATAGAGAAAATAAAATAAATATAAAATTTGATATATAAATTTAAAAAATTTATTTATGACCTTAAACAAGCTTCTAAATAATGATATATAAAGTGTTTTGATATCATTACTTTCTTTAGATTGAAGAAAAATACAGATCAATGAGAGCAAGTTTTTTATATTATTCTTATATATAGATAATATTTTATTGTAAGTAGTGATCTTGGTTTATTAAATTAAATTAAAAATTTCTCAATAAGAATTTTATGATGGTTGATATGAATAAAACATCTTATATTATTAGTATTGAGATATTCAGAAATAAATCTAGATGATTATTAGGACTATCTCAGAAAGAATATACTAATCGAGTATTAGAGAAATTTAGTATACAACTTTATTTAGTAAATGATAAAAGCAAAAAATTTTAGTTAAAACAAAATAACTTAGAAAAGAATTAGATAATAAAATATATTCTTTATGTATACATAGTTGGAAGTCTATTATATACACAAGCTTATTTTAGATCACATATCAGCTTTGTAATTGAAATATTAAATAGATGTTAGAGTTACCTAGGAATGAAAATACTAAAAAATAGTGAAGAAAATAATAAAATATTTGGAAAGGATGAAGGATCAATGCTTACATATATGAAATTAAATCAGCTTTAAATTACCTCGATAACATCCACTTTACGATTTATATCTATATTAGTTAGAGGGACAATTTATAGGGAAAAAAATAAAATAATATATTATTACATTATTAACAATAGAAGTTGATTTTATGGTATATTTTGAGATCACTAATCAAGTTTTATAATTGTAAAATTTTCTCTTAGGATTTGGTGTGGCCAAATTCAATTACCAAGTCACTAAAGATACTTTATGATATATCATGGGAGTTTTCTCCTTAAGAATAACAAGTACTGTTAATTATAGTATAGAGTACTTGATTATTAGTGAAAAGAGTATAGAAACAACTAATTTCAATTAATAACTTGAGTTCTATTATATTAATTACTAATCCATTCACTTAGGACTTACGGTCTAAAATATCTTAAAGAGTATGGTTTTATAATTAGACTTACGAACAACTTATAAAAGATATAATAATATATGTTTGAGTCAATATTATAATTATTATTCTTATTTACATACTTAAAGTTATTTATTTTTGTTATCCTATATATGTTGGGAAATATGCGGCGACGTCATATGTGTAGCGGAAGAATAGAAACAAAAATCAAAGATTTTTCGTAGAAAAGGAGGTTCTTATCGTTATGCAAAAGTTGGTGCGTAAAACTCATAAAACAGAAAAATTACGCATAAGAAAATTACCTAGGGAGATCGTATATCCATGAATTCTTATAAATCTGTGAGACTGGATGAAGGAGTTCAAATGTCATCCTCACAAGTGATAATCCACATGGTAGGGGTTGCGACGACGCTCCTTAAATCACTACTCAAATCTCTTCGCTACACGCACTACACAATCAAGAAGGAGCCGACCCTTCTTGCTGTCCACATGCCCTAAACTAGGGCTACTAGTTGAGGAGGAAAGGGGGAGGAGAATAGGAGGTGGTTGCCAAAAAAACCATAACCTATGGGCCTATTTGGTTCCCTTATATTTATAGAGGTCCCTTGTCAACTTAACTCTAATGGATCTTACCCTATTGGGTATTGGATCTCCATCCAATTACTGAAGCCTCTTAGATTAATGGATCTCTACCCAGTAATATCTTATTAGCTCTTATTGGATCTCATCTATAGGATCTAATAATTTAGGGGCTAAATGGATATCTAATAAGATAGGGGCTCCGACAGATATCTTATATCTGAACCTTTATTCATCGCAACACCTATCATATGTGTGTGACTCTTTAGGCCCAATATCAAGCTGGTTATGAGTGATACTTGTCAAAGATCCTTTTGGCTCAGTGAATTATTATCTCCATAATAATTCACTCGACTTATCGATTATGAATGCACTAGGCCACTACGCCATAGTTATCATGTACCTATAGTCCCTCATCTATCTAATATCCCAAAGATCTTATACCGAGCATGGTGTTGTCAGGCCCATACAGTCTCTCCTCAAGTCTCGCTCGAATTGGATTCTCTAGGAGAACTCTTTCTCTCTTAATCTAAATGACTTTGGCCAAGGATTTGTTTGAGCAAAAACACATAAGATATTCCTCTCACGATACCGAGAGTGGATGATCCTCTATTAATACTCAATAGCCCTTGTAAGATTGGCTACCACTCTCAATGACCGGCTGTACTAGATTTGTAACTTCCAAACCTATAAGTCCGATATCAAAGAGTATAGTACTCATATAGGACATCATTGGTATCTCAAGTCTAAGGACCAGATACACAACTAGGACTATAAAATTATTGTTTAGCAATAAGGTATCATTTGTTAGGTTCGGAGTGGCACTAAGGGGGGGGGGTGAATTAGTACAGCGGATTAAAATGAATAAAGCTTGAAAACCGATTCCGGAGATTTGTTTAAGAACTTGATTCACCGAAAGAGACTTTAACTTGAAAATATTCAAGTAAATGAAAGTTAAAGTAGGGAGAAGAAATTCGATCAGTTTGCAGCTTAAGAAATTTATGATGCAGAATTTTAAATACTCACACAGCAAATAAATGCAGCGATGTATAGTGGTTCGGTCAAATGACCTACGTCCACTCTTGAAGCCTCCTCTAATGAGGATCTCAACTTCCACTAGCAAGTCTCTTGAAGGGGAAGGACCAAACACCCCTTTACAGCCTTTTACAAGAGGTTCCCTCTCTTTACAGGATTTTTACAAGGAGAAGAAAGGAGGAGAACACTTGAGCAAATGAAAGCAGAAATTTGCTATAGCTTAGACTCAATTCTAACACTGCAAAAGGCAACCCAACCAGCTAGAAGTAAAGGGGTATTTATAAAGATTTTTGGAATTCAAAAATCCCGCTCAAAGAGGTCTTTATCTGAAATTTGGATCGCAGCAGATTACTACCGCATCAAGGTACCACCGACACACCTTTGCGTGTGTCGCATTACCGCACGTGGTACTATCGCCGGCATCGACACAGGTGGTTGCAACCACCTGTCAGGCGATACCACCGCTTGCCTAGGGCGGTACCACTGCCTGCCCTAGGGTCCAGTCAACAGGCGGTGCTACCGCTTGGGTCCGGCGGTGCTATCGTCGGCTCTTGCCAGAAACTGTGTGAGCCTAACCTTCAACCTAATACAGCCCAATAAAGGCCCAATTGGCCCAATACAGGTCTAGATAGGATTAACACCTAGTCTATACCCTAATTAAGTGCTAACTATGAACTTCTAAATCCAAATTAAACCAACACCATCAAGTTATCTTCCGAAGAGCTTTCCGGCGATCTTCCAGCGGACTTCCGACACTCCCTCGGATTTCTTCCGATGGACTCCCAACAGGCTCCCGGATTCTATGGCGAGTTCAACGAGTCTTTGGCACCCTTCCGAACCTTCTCGGTTATCTCCGTGAACCTCCGACGATCTTTCCGGCGAACTTCCGAAACCTTCGGCAAGTCCCCGATTTCATCTCGGTTGGCTCCGACAGCACTTCCGATGATCCTTCGGACTTCTGGTGGACTCTTGAACTTCCAGCAACTTGACTTTGGTAATTTGCTCTATCATAGTTAATCCTGCACACTTATCTCAGAAATGGATTAGATCAAATAATCATCAATTGACTTCGTCATCAAAATCCGAGATTCAACAATCTCCCCCTTTTTGATGATGACAATCAATTAATGACGGAGTTATTCTTAACTCCCCCTATCTATATGTCATACAATGAGAAGGTAAAGACATTTGAATTCATTCTCTTGAATTCAACCAAAACTGATAAGTTACTTGCGTTGAACTTATCATCAGGCTCAATCAGCATGAGGTTTCATTTGTAAACAATATCAAAGCATGACATTTAATTTCAAGTCGAAGGATGAAAACCATTTATCATTTCGACAAAAGATACAAAAGATTTTGAGATTACAACAAGGATCTCATGATTGAAAAGCGTGACAACATATTAGATAAATCATGAGATGAAAATTTGTCTTATCTATTAGGATCTAAAAGGCACTAAGAGGGGGGGGGGGGGGTGAATTAGTGCAGCGGATAAAACGATGGATTTTTCAACGATTTAAAACAAGCTTCGGAAACTTCGTACGATGAAAATAACGTTTCGTTTGAAACCGATTTTTGTGTTCTAACTTTAAAGCATGCGTACAAAGATTAAAATGAAGAGGAGCAAGTAAAGTAAAGGTTGCAGCAAGGTAAAATAGAAATTTAAACACTCACACAATCAAGACGCAGCGATGTATAGTGGTTCGGTCAAAGTGACCTACATCCACTTCCGAAGCCTTCTCCGATGAGGCTTCCTTCTTCCACTATCAAATCCTTTGAAGGAAGGATCAAATACCCCTTTATAGCCCTTTACAAGATGTTCACACTTGTACAAGATTTCTCAAGAAAAGAAGAAGGTGAACACTTAGCAAGAACAAAACTTTTCAACACTCTACAAAAGCTCAAGACTTAAGAAATTTGCTCAAAGGGTGCCCTTTCACCGAGAAAGGGGGTATTTATAGATCCAAAGTGGATTCAAAATTGGGCTCCAAATTTGAAATCAATTTGGAGTCGCTTATCGATGGACGCCGGTACAAAAGCACACCACGGCGGTGCTATCGCCAATCTGTTCTCGGATCGTGTGCCACCTTTCAACCAGCGGTTCCACCGCTTGTTCGCAGAGGGCGGTGCTACTCAAGTGCGTTCCACCGCCGCAAGCAGGTGGCGGTGCTACCGCTTCCAAGCGGTGCCACCGCCAGCCGGGCGGTTCCACCGCCAGCCGGGCGGGTCCACCGCCTCACCCATTTGGACAAAGCCGAATGGGCCTTGTTTAAGTCCCAACTTGGCTCAGTAGAGGCCCGGTTGGCCCCTACTGAATTTAGGCAGGATTTTTTCTTAAATCCTTGCCCTACTCATGTGCAAACTACGAACCTAAAACATAACTCAACGTGATTTGATCCGACGCGCTCAAGTCAACTTCCGACGAGCTTTACGAGATTCCGGCAGCCATCCGATGCTTCCTGATTGCTTCCAAAGGGCTCCCAAGATACTCCGGATTGTATGACGAGCTCAACGAGTCTTCGGCTTGCTTCCGAATCTTCCCGGTGAGTTCCGCGAACCTTCGACGATCTTTTGAGATGAACTTCCAAAACTTCGCAAGTCCTCGATTCGATCTTGGATGGTTCCGCAACACTCAAAAATCTCTGACTGATGAACTCTTGAACCCCTGACGGACTTGACCTCGGTAAATCACTTTATGTTTTCTTCCCATCGTAGTTATTCCTGCAAACTTATCTCAACAAAGTAGATTAGAACAAATATTTCACCAATTGACTTCATCATCAAAATCCGAGATTCAACAATCTCCCCCTTTTTGATGATGACAATCAATTGATGATGGAGTTACTCTTAACTCCCCCTATCTATATGCCATAAAGAAAGAATTGCTTGAATTCTATTTTTGAGTTCAACACAATAAATTTAACTTCATGATGACAAAGTTGATGCTGGACAATAAGATGTCAAATAGGTATCAAAGATATCAATGAAGTATACATAATTAAAAACATGATATCAAGAACCTAAATAAGCATTTTAACTTGCAATAACTTGTAAAGCATGAAAAATGCATATAATTGTCAACATTTGGCAATACATATATTATTTCTCTCCCTTTGTCATTAACAAAAAGGAAACGAGGGATTCATATGTAACAATAAAGGATGGCCGAAAAATGTGGAAAAGGAAATCAATCAAAAAGCCGAAAATAATGTCACAGTACAAGAAGATGTAATGAAGATAATACAACATATATGTCAAGATGTAATGAAGATAATACAACATATATGTCAACATATAACACAAGTTTACATCGCTCAAAAAGAAAATACAGCAAGCTACTCGTGAGGAATGCCAAGATGCCTATACATGTGATCGATCTTTAGGTTCATCTTCCGCATTTCCTTCAAAATTTCAATTTGCTATAGTTTTACTTCATTTAACTCTCTCATGATCGGATCGTCAGAAGATGGAGCAGAAAATGTCACTGATGTAGCTGCAATAAAAGGATCAGGAGGAGGAGATTCATTTCCCCTAAGGACTGGTGTTTCAGGATGGTCTACTGGTGGGGGAGGTATATCACATCTCCTAGGTTGTCTAACCCCTATACCATGCTCGAATGTACACCTAAGTCGCCTAAGTAGTTTAACGTCAATGATATTAAATCTGTCCACTTGTATTGCTTCTTCATTTAGTGGAATGCAAATATTATGGGCATGCAATAGTTTAGTTATTAAACCTCCATATGGTAACATTGATCCTTTAGAGAGGACCTCTATCATGTGCCGCAGAATTAGGTAACCAAAACAAAAATGTTGTCTGGTCATGATCCAATATAAGGTACCTAACTCAGTGAAACTGATCTCATCATGATGAAACTGTTTAGGAATGATAATGCTTATAAGAATGTGATGCAAAATCTTAGAGTTAAAAGGTAGTAAATGTTCACAACTCTTGGGGATTATACCTAAATTTGGGTTTGCAAACATAGTTTCTAAAGCTTGAGTGGGTGGCACCAAGCTGTGTCCATATCCCATTTTCCTCTAAAATAGCATCCTAGTTCTTTTCAACAATTCCAATTAATGAGCATATAGTATTATCACATATTTGGATCTCATTACCTAGAAGATAAGTTGACAAGCCATCATCATTCACAGTTAAATTAGCATAGAATAATTTAACTAAGCGTGGATAAACAGGTTCAATAATTTGCAAGATGGGTAAGGCCTCTAAGTCTGCAAACCACATGATAGGTTCTAGGTTCCCTAATTGATTCAAATCAACATATTTTCCTTTATGAATGGGTCTAGAACCAAGTTCAGAAAATCTAAGGGAAGCCTCTTGTGATCTAAACAAGGATTGGTCAAATGAATCTACCTCCATCCTTTTTCCTTTGTCTCTTGATGTTCTTCTAGGAGCCATTTCTATCTAGGATTGATCAATAATCAATTGAAGAAAGGAATTAATTTTGACAAGAAAAGGAAAGAGAAATAATTCTGTTTTTACCTTAGATTGTTTCTTTGAGATGTAGGAAGCTTGAATCAAAGTAAGATCTCCTTCTTAGGCTTCTAGAGGGAAGAAATGATACCAAAATGATGCTTGGGAGAGTTTAGAGGAGTGTAGAGAGGTGAGGAAGAGAGTTCGGGTGGTTCCGCCCTAACTCACCAGAAGGGGTGTTCTGCAGGTACTAAAGAAAGTGCCACTGCCAGATCAAGGCGGTGCTACCGCCGGTAGCACAAAAAAATCCGTATTTCATTTTTTTTATTTTAAAAACAAAGGATCTTAGAGATGGGATGAAGTCAAAGAGAATCAGAATGTGTGGAATCAAATCCGAAAAACCATAATTAGAATGTGTGAAATCAAATTGATGAAAACCATAATATGTAGAATCAAATCGATGAAAACCATAATGTCAAGGAAAGATATCATCAAATAGAGCTTACTCATTTGGACAGTTCAACATGCCTAGTTCAACATTTCGTAAAAATGTCCGCTAATTGATGATTTGTATCAACAAATTCAAGTGTGACATCTCTACTACTTACATGATCACGTATAAAATGATGCCTAATGTCAATGTGCTTAGTTCGAGAGTGTTGAATCGGATTTTTAGTTAGACAAATAGCACTCGTGTTATCACATTTTATAGGAATGTTTTTAAGTAGATTCCATAGTCTTCTAGTATATTTTTCATCCAGATAACTCAGGCACAAAGATGCACTTGCAGCTATGTATTATTAAACACGCCATAGGCGGTGGCGTAGAATTTGTTTCTTGGAAGTCCAAGAAACAAGTGCATGTCCTAGAAATTGGCATGTTCCGGATGTGCTTTTTCTATCTAATTTACATCCACCAAAGTCCGCATCAGCATAAGCTTTCAAATCAAAATTGTCAGATCTTGGATACCATAATCCAAGATTAGGGGTCCCTTTAAGGTATCTAAGAATCCTCTTGACAGCTTTCAAATGAGATAGTTTAGGATTAGCTTGGAATCTTGCACATAGCCCTACACTGAACATGATGTCGTGTCAGTTGCTGATAAGATAAAGCAGGCTACCTATCATGCCCCTATAAGTTTTTTGATCAAAACTTTCTCCATTTTCAACCATATCTAATTTAATGGAGGTGCTCATAAGAGTGCTAATATCTTTTGATCCATCCATGTTAAATCGTTTTAACAAATCCAATGTGTATTTTGATTGATTTAGAAATATACCATCACTTAGTTGCTTGATTTGTAGTCCTAAAAAGAAATTTAGTTCTCCCATTAGGCTCATCTCAAATTCATCACTCATATCCTTAGCAAATAATTCACATAGTGATTTATTACAAGACCCAAAAATAATATCATCAACATAAATTTGAACAATAAGAAAATTGTTTTCAAAATGTTTAATAAACAATGTAGTATCAACCTTGCCTTTAGTGAAATCATTTGAAATTAAAAAAGAACTAAGTTTTCTCATACCAAGCCCTAGGGGCTTGTTTTAGACCATATAGAGCCTTAGTTAGCTTAAACACGTGGTTAGGAAATAGAGAGTTTTCAAATCCGGGTGGTTGTTCAACATACACTTCTTCGGAAATAAAACCATTTAAGAATGCACTTTTGACATCCATTTGAAATAATTTGAAATCTTTACTACTAGCATAGGCAAGGAGCATCCTAATGGCTTCCAATCTTGCCACCGAAGCGAAGGTCTCTTCATAATCGATACCTTCTTCTTGGTTGAAACCTTTGGCCACTAGTCTAGCCTTGTTTCTAACCACGATACCGTATTCATCTTGCTTGTTTCTAAAGACCCACTTAGTACCAATAACTAAGTGGTCATTAGGTCTAGGAACAAGCTTCCAAACCTCATTCCTCTCAAATTGATTCAATTCTTCTTGGATAACCCATGAATCATCTTTCAGGGCATCAACAATGCATTTTGGTTCAACTTGAGAAAGAAAAGCGGCATGGGCACAAAAATTTTTGAAAGAAGAGCGAGTTTGAACCCCTTTCGATGCATCTCCTATAATTAACTCCTTGGGATGAGCATCTACATACTTCCATTCCTTGGGTAAGGAAGTTTGGGAAGAAGATGCATCCAAGTTGTCATTTTGAGGAGAGGGTTCATTCAAATTCAAATTATCAAGACCAAAATCATCATCAAAATCTTTCTTCTTAAATTCAGAAATTTCATTAAAAACCACATGAATAGATTCTTCTATAAGTAAGGTTCTTTTGTTGAAAACACGAAAAGCCTTAGAAATCGAAGAATAACCAAGAAATATGCCTTCATTGGATTTTGCATCGAATTTTCCTAAGGCATCCTTTTCATTTAAAATAAAGCATTTACAACCAAAAACTTTAAAATAAGAAACATTGGGTTTTACCATTCCATAATTCATATGGAGTTTTAGATAGGGATGGTCTCACTAGAACTCTATTTATAAGCCGTATTCACGGCTTCGGCCCAAAAATATTTTGGTAAATTATATTCATTTAATATGGTTCTAGCCATTTCTTGCAAACTTCTATTTTTCCTTTCCACTACTCCATTTTGTTGTGGATTTCTTGGAGTAGAGAAGTTGTGATTGTATCCGTTTATTTCACAAAAATTTTGGAAGTCATGATTTTGAAATTCACCTCCATGATCACTTCGAATTGATGAAATCATAAAGCCTTTTTCATTTTGAGTGAGTTTACAAAATTTAGAGAAACATTTGAAACAATCACTTTTATGAGCCAAGAAATAGGTCCAAGTGTATCTACTATAGTCATCCACAATTACAAAGGCATATTTGCTACCTCCTAGGCTTGTTATGTCAATTGGTCCAAATAAGTCCAAATGGATCAATTGTAATGGTCTAGTGGTGCTAATTTGATTTTTTGATTTGAAACTTATCTTTATTTGTTTTCCTAGTTGACATGCATCACATACCTTATCCTTAACAAATTTCATGTTTGGGATACCTCTTACTAAATCTCTAGATGAAATCTTAGAGATTAGTTTCATGCTTGCATGGCCTAGTCTCCTATGCCAAAGCCAAGCATCATCATTCAAAACCGAAAAGCACATTTCATTACTTAACTTATCAATATTTATGGTGTAGACATTGTTTTGTTTTAAAGCAATCATGGATATGTTGTTGTTGAGTTTTTCAATAATGCAAACATTAGATTTAAATTTAACAACATAACCTTTATCACATAGTTGACTAATACTTAAAAGATTATGTTTTAAACCATCAACTAGTAACACATCATCAATTGAAAAACTCGATTTGTTACCTATGGTTCCCTTGCCAATGATTTTACCCTTGTTGTTGTCTCCGAAGGTGACATATCCTTCTTCTTTGCTAGAGAGCATAGAGAAATGAGATGGATCTCTGGTCATGTGCCTTGAGCATCCACTATCAAGATACCATTTCTTGCTCCTAGCTTGTCAGTTTGTCTATAAAAGAGGATGGTTTTTAGGTACCTATTTGATTTTGGGTGTCTTACAAAATGATCTACTTACTTTGTAATTTATCATTGAATTGTTTATGGTTCCTTTAGGAACCCATATCAATTTTTGTGGATTAATTTTCTTGAATGGACATTTGTAGACAACATGTCCCGTTTTGCCACAAAAATTACATTTCAAATGAGATGATACATGCAATGTAGGCCCTTTAACGAAGGTGGTGGGATTTTGGTGAGAACCTCTCACAAATCCGATACCACTTTTATTTCCTACATGACCTTTGTTGGCAAGAATCATGTCTAAGCTCTTGCTACCGACCTTAAACTTGTTTAGAGTCTCTTTGAGTAGCAAGTTCTCCCTCTTTGTTGCATCTAAGTCTTCACACTTAGAGCATGGGGGTAGAGAAGGGTTTTGAAGACTATTGAACTTACTTTGTAATAAAGCATGCTCTTTCTTAAGCAAATTGAACTTCTTACTAATAGTTCTACATTCATCAAATAACTCATGAAAAGCCATAGAAAGTTCATCGAAAGATAATTCTTCACTAAGTAACTCACTAACCTCTTCTCCAAATGCCATTAGTGCAAAGTTTGCCTCCTCTTTGTTGCTAGCTTCTTCAACCCCTGAGTCACTTGAATCATCCCACATGGCCTTCAAGGCTTTTTCTTCTTGAACTGCTTCTTCTTGGCTTGAGGGCATTCATTCTTGAAGTGTCCGGCTTCTTGCATTCGTAGTAAATGACTTGGTCCTTTTGTGTTCAAATTTGCTTTTGTGTCATTTTTAAATTTGTTCTTTCTTATAAATTTCTTAAACTTTCGAGTTAGAAGTGCAATGTCATTGTCACTATCCTCATCACTTGATGTTCCTTTCAAGTGGTCTTCTTGTGTTCTAAGTGCCATATCCTTCCTGTTCTTTGGAAGGGGGTTCTCAAGCTCTTCATGAGCATGGCACGTCATCTCGTAAGTCATTAGAGATCCAATAAGTTCTTCAAACGGAAATACTTTAAGATCCTTGGCCTCTTGAATGGCCATGACCTTTGGATCCCAACACTTTGGAAGGGATCTTAAAATTCTAGTTACCAATTTAAAATTAGAAAAACCTTTACCAAGAGCTTTATGTCCATTGATGACATCCGTAAAGCGGGTGTACATGTCTCCAATGGACTCATTTGGTTTCATCCAAAAGTTCATAAGAATGCACAAGAATGTTGATTTTGGACTCTTTCACTCGGCTAGTGCCTTCATGAGTGATTTCAAGAGTGCGCCAAATATCAAATGCCGATTCACAAATAGAAACCCGATTAAACTCATTCTTATCAAGCGCACAAAATAAGGCATTCATAGCCTTTGCATTGAGAGCAAAAATCTTCCTCTCCGACTCATTCCATTCACTCATCGGAAGAGAAGATTTTGCAAAGCCATTTTCAACAATGTTCCAAAGTTCTAAGTCTAGGGAAATGAGAAAAATCCTCATACGAGTCTTCCAATACGTATAATCCGACCCATTAAACATAGGCGGACGAGTAATGGAGAGACCCTCTTGCATACCGGAGTAGGCCATCTCTCTTGGGTTTTAAACCAATATGAGCAAACCTTGCTCTGATACCAATTGTTAGGATCTAAAAGGCACTAAGAGGGGGGGTGAATTAGTGCAGCGGATAAAACGATGGATTTTTCAGCGATTTAAAACAAGCTTCGGAAACTTCGTACGATGAAAACAACGTTTCGTTTGAAATCGATTTTTGTGTTCTAACTTTAAAGCATGCGTACAAAGATAAAAATGAAGAGGAGCAAGTAAAGTAAAGGTTGCAGCAAGGTAAAATAGAAATTTAAACACTCACACAATCAAGACGCAGCGATGTATAGTGGTTCGGTCAAAGTGACCTACATCCACTTCCGAAGCCTTCTCCGATGAGGCTTCCTTCTTCCACTATCAAATCCTTTGAAGGGGAAGGATCAAATACTCCTTTTATAGCCCTTTACAAGATGTTCACACTTGTACAAGATTTCTCAAGAAAAGAAGAAGGTGAACACTTAGCAAGAACAAAACTTTTCAACACTCTACAAAAGCTCAAGACTTAAGAAATTTGCTCAAAAGGGTGCCCTTTCATGAGAAAGGGGGTATTTATAGATCCAAAGTGGATTCAAATTGGGCTCCAAATTTGAAATCAATTTGGAGTCGCGTGCCACCGCAGCGGTGCTACTTGCTCCAATTCGTTGGCCAGGCGGTGACCGAGTGACGATGCTACCGCTCCAATCTGTTGACTGGGGTGGTGCCACCACCCCAGCCAGGCGGTTCCACCGCTTGTCTGCGTACAGGGGTGGTGCTACCGCTCCAGCCAGGCGGTGCCACCGCCTCAGGCTGGGCGGTTCCAATCGCCTCACCCATTCGGACAAAGCCGAATGGGCCTTGTTTAAGTCCCAACTTGGCTCAGTAGAGGCCCGGTTGGCCCCTACTAAATTTAGGCAGGATTTTTTCTTAAATCCTTGCCCTACTCATGTGCAAACTACGAACCTAAAACATAACTCAACGTGATTTGATCCGATGCGCTTCAAGTCAACTTCCGGCGAGCTTTACGGCGAGATTTTGGCAGCCATCCCATGCCTCCCTCCGATTGCTTCGATGGGCTCGATACTCGGATTGTATGGCGAGCTCAACGAGTCTTCGGCTTGCTTCCGAATCTTCCCGGTGAGTTCCGCGAACCTTCGACGATCTTTGAGATGAACTTCCGAAAACTTCGGCAAGTCCCTGATTCGATCTTGGATGGTTCCGGCAACACTTCTGTAAAATCTCTCGGACTTCCGATGAACTCTTGAACCCCCGACGGACTTGATCTCGGTAAATCACTTTATGTTTTCTTCCCATCGTAGTTATTCCTGCACACTTATCTCAACAAAGTAGATTAGAACAAATATTTCACCAATTGACTTCATCATCAAAATCCGAGATTCAACATTATCAATCGAAAGATGCCATTTGATAAACATGATATAGTAAGAATCTTTCAACTATAAAATTGCAATGTGATGTATTGCATTCATTGCAATGCTTTTTAAGGATTGCAACCTGTTTTTGACACTAAGCATGGCAAGAGCAATTGAATTGCAATAACAAATCTTATGACACATTTTTCAATTCATTATACTATATCAAGTTATCAAAATATTTTGCTCATAAAAGCCACATTTAACAAGTCATCAATTTCACATTTTTCTCCCCCTTTGTCATCAACAAAAAGAAGATGAATAAACTTGATGAAAGGGTGAAGCTTGATAAAGCTTGGTGAAGCTTGATAAAAATAGAGTGAAGCAGAAATCATAAAGCCAGAATATGTCATCCTTGATAGACAAATTCAAAAGATGTTTGATCATTTATACAGTGAAAACCATGATCGCAAGGCTAAAGGATACATCATTAAAGCTAATCAATAAAAAAGATGAGAGAGATATCAAAATTCATGAAGAGATTCAAGAATGAAGTCATAAAATTTTTAACCGTAAAAAAAACATCATGAAGGCAACATCATGAAAACTTTTCGATCGAAAGATGAGTTCTCCACAATATATTATGATCAATAAAATGAAAGTTTCATATATCATTGAAGGTATAAAGATGAAACTATCAAAATCAAAGTTTAAATGTTTTGAAAGACATGCAATATTTAAACATTAGGACAAATTTAGCATGCCTAATTCTCTTCTAATGAAGTCAAATTGTTCTTCATTTAGGGGTTTTGTGAAAATGTCCGCTAATTGATGCTTTGTATCAATAAATTCTAAAGTGACATCATTATTAGCGACATGATCTCGTATAAAGTGATGCCTAATATCAATGTGCTTAGTTCTTGAGTGTTGAATGAGATTTTTTGTTAGACAAATAGCACTTGTGTTATCGCATTTTATTGGAATATTTTTTAAATTAATTCCATAATCTTCTAAAGTGTTTTTCATCCACACAACTTGTGCACAACATGCACTTGCAGCTATATATTCGGCTTCCGCCGTAGATAGTGCAATAGAATTTTGTTTCTTGGAAGTCCAAGAAACAAGTGCATGTCCTAAGAATTGACATGTTCCAGATGTGCTTTTTCTATCAATTCTACATCCGCCAAAATCGGCATCCGCATAAGCTTTTAAATCAAAGTTATCAGATTTTGGATACCATAATCCTAGATTGGGAGTTCCTTTAAGATACCTAAGGATTCTTTTAACAGCTTTAAGGTGAGATAACTTAGGATTCGCTTAGAATCTTGCACATAGACTTATACTAAACATGATATCAGGTCTAGTTGTAGTGAGATAGAGTAAGCTACCTATATGTTTTTTGATCAAAGTTTTCTCCATTTTCATCCAAGTCTAACATGGTGGAAGTACTCATTGGAGTGTTGATGGCTTTAGAACTATCCATGTTAAATCGTTTTAACAGTTCCAATGTATACTTGGTTTGATTAAGAAATATTCCATCACTAAGTTGTTTAATTTGTAATCCTAAAAAGAAGTTTAACTCACCCATTAGACTCATTTCAAATTCAAGACTCATACACTTAGCAAATGATTCACATTGTGATTCATCCGAAGAACCAAAAATGATATCATCAGCATAAATTTGAACAATAAGAAAATTATTTTCAAAATATTTAATAAATAATGTAGTATCAACCTTACCTTTAGTAAAATTATTTGAAATTAAGAAAGAACTAAGCCTCTCATACCAAGCCCTAAGGGCTTGTTTCAATCCATAGAGAGCTTTAGTTAATTTAAACACATGACTAGGAAAAAGAGAGTTTTCAAAACCGGGTGGTTGTTCAACATAAACCTCTTCAGAAATAAAGTCATTCAAAAAGGCACTTTTGACATCCATTTGAAAAAGCTTAAAGTTATTACTACTAGCATAGGCAAGGAGCATCCTAATGACTTCTAATCTAGCCACAGGAGCGAAGGTTTCTTCATAATCGATACCTTCTTCTTGGTTGAAACCTTTGGCCACTAATCTAACTTTGTTTCTAACCACGATACCATATTCATCTTGCTTGTTTCTAAAGACCCATTTAGTACCGATAACTAAATGGTCACTTGGTCTAGGAATAAGCTTCCATACCTCATTTCTCTCAAATTGGTTCAATTCTTCTTGCATTACGATAACCCAAGAATTATTTTTCAAGGCTTCGTCAATGCTCTTAGGCTCAATTTGAGAAAGAAAAGCGGCATGAGCACAAAAATTGAAGAACGCGTTTGAACCCCTTTCGATGTATCTCCTATGATCAACTCCTTGGGATGGACATCCACATACTTTCATTCCTTAGGTAAGGAATATTCAGAAGAAGATGCTTTCAAGTTGCCGTTTTGAGGAGAGGGTTCATTTAAATTCATATTTTCAAAGCTGAAATCATCATCAAGATCATTTTTCTTAATTTCAGAAACTTCATTAAAAACCACATGAATAGACTCTTCTATAACTAAGGTTCTCTTATTAAAAACTCGAAAAGCTTTAGACACGGAAGAGTATCCAAGAAAGATGCCTTCATCGGATTTAGCATCGAATTTTCCTAAGGTATCCTTTTCATTTAAAACAAAGCATTTGCAACCAAAAACTTTAAAGTAAGAAACATTAGGTTTTTTACCATTCCATAATTCATAAGGAGTCTTGGATAGAGATGGTCTTGTTAGAATTCTATTCATGATATAGAAAGCCATATTTACGGCTTCGGCCCAAAAATATTTGGGTAAATTATGTTCATTTAACATGGTTCTTGCAATTTATTTTTAATTTCTATTCTTTCTTTCCACTACTGCATTTTGTTGAGGATTTCTTGGAGTAGAGAAGAAGTGGTTATACCCATTTGATTCACAAAAATTTTGGTGGAAGTCACGGTTTTGGAATTCACCACCGTGATCACTCCGAATTGATGAAATCATAAAACCCTTTTCATTTTGAGTAAGTTTACAGAATTTAGAGAAACATTTAAAAGAATCACTTTTGTGAGCTAAGAAATAGGTCCACGTGAATCTACTATAGTCATCTACAATCACAAATGCATACTTACTACCTCCTAGGCTTGTTGTGTCAATTGGTCCAAACAAATCTATATGGATCAATTGTAATGGTCTAGAGGTACTTATTTAATTTTTTGGCTTGAAGCTAGTTTTAATTTATTTTCCTAGTTGACAAGCATCACATACTTTATCTTTAATGAACTTAACCTTAGGAATGCCTCTTACAAGGTTTTTAGATGTGATTTGAGAGATTAGTTTTATGCTAGCATGACCAAATCTTCTATGCCAAAGCATCATCATTCAAAGCCAAAAAACATATTTCACTACTAAGATCATCAAGATTAATAGTGTAGACGTTATTTTGCTTGATTGCAATTATAGATGTATTGTTGTGTGGTTTTTCGACAATGCAAGCATTAGATTCAAATCTTACAATATAACCATTATCACATAATTGACTAATGCTCAAGAGATTATGTTTTAAATCATCTACTAATAACACATTATCAATTGAAAAGGTTGATTTGTTACCTATAGTATCCTTGCCAATGATTTTACCCTTGTTGTTATCTCCGAAGGTGACAAATCCTTCGTCTTGGCTAGAGAGCTTAGAGAATTGAGATGGATCTCCGGTCATGTGTTTTGAGCATCCACTATCAAGGTACCATCTCTTGCTCCTAGCTTGTGTGGGTGTTTTTGTCTACAAGAAAGGATGGTTTTTAGGTATCCATTTTGACTTGGGTGCCTCAAAAACTGATCTACTAAATTTATCATTATTCAATGAGTTCCTCATTGATCCTTTAGGAACCCATACTAATTTATTTGGGCTAAGTTTCCTATATGGACATTTGTAAACAACATGTCCGGATTTGCAACAAAAATTGCATTTCAAATGAGAGGAGATATGTAATGTTGGCCCTTTAATGAATGTGGTTTGTGTTCGGTGAGATCCACTCACGAATCCAATTCCACATCTATTTCTGACATGTCCCTTGTTAGCAAGGATCATGTCTAAGCTCTTGCTACCGACCTTAAATTTGTTTAAGGTCTCTTTGAGTAGCAAGTTCTCCTTTTTGATTGCTTCTAAGTGATTGCACTTAGAGCAAGGGAGTAGAGGGAGAGAATCATGCTCAAGACTCTTAAACTTATCTAGTAATAAAGTATGTTCCTTTTTTAAAGAATTGGAGCTTTTTGTAACAGTTCTACAATCATCAAATAATTCATGAAAAGCAATTAAAAGCTCATCGAAAGATAAATCTTCATTAAGTAAATCACTTACCTCTTCTCCCAAAGCCATTAGAGCAAAGTTGGCCTCCTCTTTGATGCTTACTTTTTCATCCTCGGAATCACTCGAGTCATCCCATGTAGCCTTCAATGCCTTCTTCTTCTTGAGTTGCTTCTTCTTGGCTTGGGGGCATTCATTTTTGAAGTGCCCCGGCTTCTTGCATTTATAACATATGACTTGGTCCTTTTTTGGTTCAAGTTTGTTCTTGAAATCATTTTTAAATTTTGCCTTTTTAATGAATTTTTTAAATTTTCTAGTTAAGAGTGTAATGTCCTCGTCAAGGTCCTCATCACTTGATGTTCCTTTCAAGTGGTCTTCTTGAGTTCTTAATGCCATATCCTTCCTGTTCTTTGGAATGGGGTTCTCTAGCTCATCATGAGCATGGCATGTCATTTCATAGGTCATTAAAGACCCTATGAGTTCTTCGATAGGAAAAGTTTTAAGGTCCTTGGCCTCTTGAATGGCCGTAACCTTTGGATCCCAACATTTCGGAAGGGATCTTAAAATTTTTGTTACTAATTCAAAATTAGAAAAATCTTTACCAAGTGCCTTGAGTCCATTGATGACATCCGTAAAGCGGGTGTACATGTCTCCAATGGACTCACTTGGTTTCATTCGAAAAAGCTCGTAAGAGTGCACAAGAATGTTGATTTTGGACTCTTTCACTCGGCTAGTACCTTCATGAGTGATCTCAAGAGTTCGCCAAATATCAAAAGCCGATTCACAAATCGATACGCGATTAAATTCATTTTTGTCTAGTGCACAAAATAAGGCATTCATAGCCTTGGCATTTAAAGCAAACACCTTCTTCTCCGACTCATTCCATTCGCTCATCCGAAGAGAGGATTTTTGAAAACCATTTTCAATGATATTCCAAAGCTCAAAATCCATAGAAATAAGAAAAATCCTCATACGAGTCTTCCAATATGTATAATCTGACCCATTAAACATGGGTGGAAGAGTAATGGAGTGACCCTCTTGCATGCCAGAAAAGGCCATCTCTCTTGCATACCAGGGACGGTGCTGCCCGCCACTTCGCTCGCTGTCCGCCGCTCGTCGCTCGCGCACACAGCCAAAAATGGCTTGTTTTGGCCCGTTTTGGGCTGTTTTTGGGCTGTTTTCGCGTGCTGCGGCGACCACGGTGAGCGGCGCGAAATGTCAGCCATCTCAGCACCCTGGAACCCCCCGGGTGGCACAGGGCTGGATGGGGCTTTCGGATACCAGGGACGGTGCTGCCCGCTGCTTCGCTCGCTGTCCGCCGCTCGTCGCTCGCATGCACAGCCAAAAATGGCCTGTTTCGGCCCGTTTTGGGCTGTTTTCACGTGCTGCGGTGACCGCGGTGAGCGGCGCGAAACGTCAACCATCTCAGCACCCTGGAACCCCGTAGGTGGCACAGGGCTGGATGGGGCTTTCGGATAATAGGGACGGTGCTGCCCGTCGCTTCGCTCGCTGTCCGCCGCTCGTTGCTCGCTCGCGCAGCCAAAAATGGCCTGTTTTGGCCCATTT